>JAOTOM010005133.1:300000-487500 GCA_034440615.1 Ashinkailepas kermadecensis | reverse complement strand
CCGTATTGAAAAATGTAAGCCGTCTTACACAACGCATAACAATTTACAATTTCTTCCCGCCTGTGTGTAATTTCCCAACCAAATTATCAAATTTTATATTTGAAACTACCATCACTGTGCATGTAGTGTAAGCTTTCCAGACTTAGCTTCGACCAGGGTATCTCAACATTGCGCACACGGACAGATCAGAGGCGGATCCAGAAATTTCCATGGTGACACTCGTCTGGTGGGGGGGGGCGACATTTCCTCGGAGGACCACCGCTGCGAAAGTCCCTGGAAGTGCGTATTTTCCTGAATGTCTGTTGAGAAGAGGGATGTGTGCACTCGATCTTACTGAAAAGGGCACCGTTTACCATCAAGAGGGCGCATTTCCCCTCAGAGCAGCGTCTTCGGCTGAAAATTGAGCGAGGGGGTTCGTTGCACTCTAGTATTCTCAGACAGGTATTCCGGTCAGATGGGCGCCATCATTCCATGGGGGATGGGCATACCCCAGTGCTCTCATGTGTCCGCCCCTGGGGTAGTTGCAATCTTAAGGTATACACAACAATGCCCCTGGTAGCTACCTAGCATAGGTGTAGGCTTCTGAAAATTATCAGGAAGGCACAATACATGAAGGCAATGGCCAGGTCCACATGGAATGAGGGGAGGGGGCACCACGTTAAGGTCCAATATTGGAAGTTGAAATTATTGGAAGGGCATGTCCAACACAGGGAGGGGGAGCAAGTCTCCTCCCAGGCACTGCTCCGACCGTAAGGGAAAACACTACATGAGGATGAGGAAGATCGTCGGCATTCGGTAAGCAAACATTAGCATATTTCATGTTTGTTTAGAAATATTCATCATGCCACATCTCAGCAACGCAATCAGGCTTTTATGAATGTGCCGCACATGGATACTTACACGGGAGTGCTTAGTTCGTTTGAAGCAGGCTTCTCTTGAACTTTTCATAATCCATACCTTTTCTCGGATTTCTCGACCGGGAACTTATCCCCACCTGCTCCGCTGGATGTAGTGACACAGCAAATACCCATCCCATAAAATGGTTACTGACATATTACGCGCTAACTGTTAAAAACCAGCATCAACAGCCCTTCAACACACACTCCAAGCGTTATCGGGCCGCAGCCTGCCGCCTTTCGTGTCACACTCGCCTGGACTGCGATCTGGTGGCGGAAACTCCGCGATGTCTCCCATTTGAAGAAGGCGAACACGAAATGCGTACCACGGTCCCATAGGCGCACGGCCTAAAACCGGCTGCGTTTCTTTCTGTGTTTTTACTTACCGTCCGCTTGGTCGCAGGTTGGTACGCTGATACGCGCAGAAGAAAGGCGCAGACGTGGTGTTTCCAATCCAGGTAGGTATGCTCCATGGCCCGACGACGGCACTGGGCGCTTCACGCAAAGCCGTCGATTTTACCATAGTTCCTAGTTTAGATAATTTGAACGATCAGTACTTCTCAAGATTTAGAGGGTTTGAACGCTTAGAGATTCTGAACGTTCTGTTTTCTGAAACTTATGGCGTTTGAACGATTTCGAAGTTTTGATCTTTAGATGCTTTGAGTGTTTTGATGCTTTGAATTTTAAATGTTTTGATGCAGTAGTAATTTTGAATCGTTAGGTTCAATCAACAGTTAGTTGATTTTGACGTTCGGAGATTTGACCGTTTTTAAGGCTCTGAACCAAGGCCCTTGCCTTGAACTGTTAGCTGCTATGTTATGTTGCTATGTTTGATATGTTAGAAGTTTTGAACATCCCGGGCAGAAGGAAGTTTCCGCCGCTTAGTGGTTTTGAACTATTAGAGGAATTTCACTTAGGATTTTAGGAGTTTTTGACTATTCGATCTCGGTATCTTTAGAAGTTCTGATGCACCCTTCTTATCTGAACCTTGCTAGATTGCGCGGGAAGCGAGAACACTTCTCGATTGCGTTGATCGCCGTGAATACGTGTGAATCGTGGTTGCATTGGCTGTGGTGCTACCTGTGAAGAAAAGGGAATCTGAGGTACCTACCTGGAACGCGAGCGAGGAAGGCGAGCTAAACTCTAGAGTCAGCTATTTATAGGTTGTCATGCAAACAATGCAACATTTCAGCATGATGCTTGAAAACAGTAATGTTCGGTGACATGATCTGTAAATACCTAGGTACCTAACCTACCTACCTAGGTACGTAGGTAGGTACCTACGCGAGTTGACCAAGGTATGGATTGCTCTAATTACACTAGCAATGCTGAAAGCAGGCCTGTTGGTACCTATGTGCCTAGGTAACTGCCTTGCCATTGATTTCCTATGCAAATATTTACTCTTCAGTTTGTAGGCAAAATAACACCAAAAAAGGGCCTTTAGTTTGGTAATATAGTTATAAAAAACGTGTAAAAAGTAAAACAAAAGGAAGTAATTCAAGGTATCCTAGCCTAACCACCCATGTATAATCTTTTTTTAAAGTTGTAAGGTTTTGTACTATTTTCCCAAAAATCTGTCAAATTAAAAACTTTCATTTAAGTAAAAAAGAAGAAAATTGTTCAAAGCAAAAACAGCCCAGCCCAACATAACCAAACAATCCCTTTGCTTGTTTCATGGAGGTTAGATATGTGTATAACTTGTCTCAAGAATACCTTAAATCACAATAATACCAAAAATATTTGTAAGCTCCCATTTGTGGACTTGTGGACTCTAACATGCCTCTGAGTTCCTGATGAGGGGCACTTTGCTGATTGTGTCATCACCGCCAATAAAGTCGTTTGTTAAGATGCACACCTTGCTGCATTTATTCAAGTTCCCTGCAAGTCAAAGTTCCGTATGCATGTGCAGCAACACAGGATGCTTAGGCTTAGGGGCAAGGCATGCTAACATAAATACCATGGCAGTCAGAGACCAGCAGGAACTCAGGACTATGAGCCAGAGCTAGGCATGCATTGACATTCAGTTTGACATTGACATGCAGTTAACCTCTCATGTCTACACCATATATCCCATACACATAACCAGAGGTATGGTAGCCCTCCCCCTCATCAATGGGTGGGTTAAGGAAGTGATCTGCCTGAGATGCTTGATAGCTAAAATAATAAATACTGTCAAACTGAGTAATACTGCAGTTTAGTTTGTGTCGTCAACCCCCTGACGAGACACCACATTTCCGTGGTAAGCATTGAGTGCTCCAAAGATGTGGCAGTCAGTATTTGTCCAATGGGGAGGAGTCGGAACAGAATGCCTCTTTCGTCCCTCTGCTTCCATTCCAATATACATCCCTTGTCAACATCCCTGTCCTCCACCAGACCCAGCAGCACAAACACTACCAGCTATGAGAAGGTAGGATAACTTCCTTCACTCTACCCATTGGTTAACAAATTTGTATTGGGGTAGTCATGCCACCTCTGCCTGTCCCCCCAAGTTAACAGAATCATGGAGGTTTAGGTCCCTCACTGCACGGTGCCAGTTGTGGAGGATCGACACTCTTCTGGTAAAAATATTCCGGAGGGGCGGGTGGGCCTGTGTGGCCCATAACGTGCCAAGCAACAGATCGCCTCTCGGTCTGTGGGCCTGGGCTCCGGCCTGGTGCGTGCCGGACCGGCCGGCCGAGGTAAAGGGGCGGGAGGTGCTGTGGTGCGATCAGGGTGGTGAATCTTTCCCGGCTGTATGAAATAGGGGACGAGTAGTCTGAAGGTAAGTTGCCCATCTCAGAATAAAAAAGATTGTGGGTTCCAGTCTCACCTGTTGCTACTCTTCGCCTGCGACCAATCAGCGTGAGAGATTGGCGATGCTACATGGCTCAACGGTCGATGTGTCGTAAAATCAATAACCACCCACCACCACCCGGCGGTACGAAGGCACCACTTACCCCGTATAGTTCGGCGGTTGTTTGGCATCCTGCGGTCATGGCATCAGGTGTCCCCTCTAGGGCCCCTTGTGGTGGAGTGTTGCTCAGGACAAAAAAAAAATACTTTCATGGGTCCCTCTAACACATAAATCTACCCTCGGCCTTGTCTTGACTTGAACGATTCGTCGTTCCCATCTTCCCCCTCCCTTCTCCAACGAGGCACCACCTTTCCGTGGCGGTGGCGGCGGTGGGGGTGGGGGGGGGAGGGA
The DNA here is from genome assembly GCA_034440615.1 of Ashinkailepas kermadecensis. Taxonomy (NCBI): domain Eukaryota; kingdom Metazoa; phylum Arthropoda; class Thecostraca; family Neolepadidae; genus Ashinkailepas; species Ashinkailepas kermadecensis. The sequence continues at coordinate 483,420 of JAOTOM010005133.1, read as the reverse complement.
TTGCGTGCCACAATGATCCGTCTCCCATCTTACCGGTCAAGGGTGAAACTAAGAGTGCCTCACTCGTCCTTCCATCCATACGCTCCCATTCCAATACCCATCTCATCTCAACATCTATGTCCCTCACCTAGCCTTGCAACACCAACTATCCCTACTATGAGCAGGTAGGACAACTTCCCCGGTCCTGCCCACCAGCTCGGTTTTATTGGGGTAGTCGCGCCCCCTCGGCCCATCCCCCGGGGTTGACGGAGTCCTGGAGGCTGAGGTCCCCCGTTGCACGGTGCTAGTTGCGACGGGGGAGCAACACGCATCTTTGGTCCTAATATACCAGAGGGGCGGGCGGGTTCGTATGGCCCCACACTGACCAAGTGGCTTGTCGCCTCGGGTCGGGGGCCTGGGATTCGTCCCGGTGCCTGCTGGCCTGGCCGGCAGGGGTCAAGGGGTGGGCGGTGCTGAATCCTGGTCGGGGTGGGGAGTCCCTCTCTCCCGGTCAGGGCTGGCATCGTCTGGCCTGTATCGCTCTTCGGGTATCTGGCGTCCTCCCGATATCGGGATACAGGCGTCCCCCGGTAGGGCTCCTGTGTGGTGGTTGGTTGGTTATTGGTTTTACGACACGTCGACCGTTGAGTCATGTAGCGTCGCCAATCTCTCACGCCGATTGGTCGCGGGCGAAGAGTAGCGACAGGTGAGACTCGAACCCACAACCTTTCGATTGTGAGACGAGCATCTTACCCCTAGACCACCAACCTGTGTGGTGGGTACCAAGAGCAGCCGAAATATACGCATATTTTCATGGATGACTTAAACAAACAAACACACCCTGGACCTTCCAAAAAGGGCCAGATTGCCGGCCTTCCTTCTGAAAGCCGTTTCACCGACCCGACACCTGCAGAGGCGTACCGCCCTGCATGTCCACCTCCCCGCACCGTGGCCTCTACCGCTGCTCGTATAGAAATATAGCCGGCAACACGAGTTGGGAAACCAGGTCACCTTCTCCACGAGTACTGGTATTCGAATCTACTGAGCCTGGAAAGAGTCTGTCTGCACTTTCGCCTTTCCAGCGGAAGCGCGGGTGTGATAAATTTGGTGACATAGTGAGATGTGATAGGCTACGAGATGGATCAATCGAGGTCGAGTTTCGGAGTGAAGACGATGCTAAGAGGACGCTCGAGGTAACTGAATCAAAATACTGTGTAAGAGAACAAGGTAAGACAATGAATGTTTCTATACCTATTGTGGTCGAGCCGCACAGGACAAAGAACCACTGTAAAGGCGTCATAAACTGTTATGATCTTAGGGACGTGTCGGATTCAGAACTCGTAGATGGCCTGTCTGAGTATGGTGTCGTGGAAGCGCGCAGGATCAGGGTGAGGAGAGGGAGCGACATGCAAGCAACAAACAACATTATTTTAACTTTCAATTCCACAGACCTACCTGCTACAGTATGAATTAGCTATGTAAAGGTAAAAGTGCTAGTTTTCGTCCCGAGCCCCATGAGATGTTCTCGGTGCCAGCGTTACGAACAAACTACCCAATATTGTCGCGGTCGCCCGACCTATGGTAGGTGTGGCACGTCTGAGGGTACCGACTGAAAGTACCAATCAGAACACCTGTGGTGTGTCAATTGTTGCCAGGGCCAAACTCCACACACTGTCTATGACAGAGCCTGCCCTGCACATCTCAAGGAAAGAGAAATTCTAGCTTTGAAATGTTCCAAGAACCTAACTTTTCGGCAGGTCAGGGAGGTCTATGATGAGACTCACCCCAAGGTTTCGTACGCAGTGAAGGCAAGGAGCACTCTACATACTCCCAATCACCCGGGTTCAACCAGTACTTCACAGTTTCCCTTTCCCCTTGATCAACCAACATGCCCAACAGTGCAAAAGCAGTCACAGATTGGTAGCGCTGCGCAAGTCCTGGTACAGCTCAGGGTTCGTTTGACGTCGTTTGGACTGGTGTCCTCGTCGGAGCAGTCACAACCCACCCGGCCCCCTGACCGGTTAGAAGCTTCCGACGCCAGTGTACTGCCTACTCCTGCAGACCAGCATCAAGATCGATGGATTGTCGCACAAAGAACCAAGAGGCCAAGCCATTCCGCCACGTCCTCGCAAAACTCCACCTCATCTACCGTTACCACCACATCCACTGTCACTACCACATCCTCCACCTCCACCCACCACAGCTTACACTCATCCAATTCCACTGTCTGTCCTTCAACACCTCCAACAACTTCTGGTGGCATCAGTACAACGGCCCGCAGAGTACCCGTGTTACCACCCTCGGCAGCCCAACGGCAACAAGCGGTGGAGGTCCGCTTCGGGGCTCCCGATATGGGAGCTTCGGGCCGGTCATCCCGTAGCACGTCCCGGAACCCATCGCCAGCCTCGCGGGCTATGGGGCCTTCGGCGACTCCCCCATATGCGACGACACTACGTATGGACACTGTGTCTGCTGGGAACACAGACAAGTTAATGGGACCACCGTCCATGCCCTCCCGTGCAAGCGGGAAGCCAACCCACTGGTCTCCCGCGACCGGACGTAAGCGGGTCTCTCCATGGTCCACATCACCACCATGTGGAGAGGGCCCGAAATCTCGACCACGTGCTCACTCAGCGTCCACGGAAGTGATGGAAAATCCAAGTACAACACAATCTGTGATATTCTCTTTTTACGCAACATACATGTACAAATGTGTACATTGTATTATGTTAAGTTTTAGAACCTTAGCGTTTTAAATGGTTCATTTACAAACCATTTTACAATGGAACTGCAGGAGGCTGCGTACGAGCATGGACGACCTACAAACAGTTTTAAGTCAGCAACGTCCGAGCGGGGTTTGCCTACAGGAAACTAAGCTGAGGCCCAGCACAGCTTGCAGCATAAAAAGCTACACGACCTTCCGTAAGGACGTACCAGTTGGTGTCGTTGCACACGGTGGTGTGCTCTTGGCAGTACACCACAGTATTCCCGTACAGCAGGTCAAGTTGCGTGGTGATGTCCAAGCAGTAGCAGCACGTGTATATTTTGGACGGCGACCAGTCAGTATATGCTCTATATACCTACCCCCTGGAACTGGTTTTATCGTCGCAGACATCAGACAGATGCTGACTCAGCTACCCCCACCGGTAATTTTACTTGAGATTTTAACGCACGCCATACGCTTTGGGGCTGTACTGATTCAACACATGAGGACGAGTCCTAGAACGTTTTCTACTCGATGAGTCGCTATGTATTTTATGCTCTGGAACGCCGACACATTTTACGCTTCCGTCTGGTCAAACATCAGCTCTGGACCTGAGCATTGTCAGCCCACAATTGGTTCAACATTTTACATGATCGGTATCCGACGACCCGCTGGGCAGTGACCATTTCCTGGTATGGTTGTCATACCGCGATGCCGCCGTACTCGGTAGCCGTCCACAGCGGTGGAATTTTCGCAACATTGAGTTGGAGGAATTTCAATCAGGAGTGGAGGTCAGACTTCTAACGGACCCCGAAGATCCGTCATTAACAATTGAGGCATTTACTTCAATTATAATTTACTCAGCCACTACTTCCATACCGAAGACCTCCGGTACTCCCCGCCGAACTCCTGTCCCATGGTGGACCCCGCAGTGCCACCTAGCAATTCGAGCTCGGAGATGCGCCTTCAGGGCATTCGATCGTCACAGCACAACAGAAAATCTCATAGAATTCAGAAGGGCCAAGGCACTGGCTCGATGCACCATACGAGCGGCGAAGCATCATGGAGATCCTATATAGGGCAGCTGTGCCGAACCACACCGACGTCCGAAGTATGGGCGCGTATTAAGAGGATTTCTGGGCAATTCTCGACAGTTCCCCTGCCGGTACTCAATATTGGAGGCAACATCATAGCCGATCCAGGCGAAGTAGCAAGCCGTATTGCTGATGTTATTGCAAGGCGAAGTAAAAACACCGATCCAACATTTTTACAACACCGTGCCCGTAGTCGGAGGGAGATATGTTTGACCACACATGAACAACTTGTTTACAACTTGCCGTTTACCGAAGCTGAACTTACCTCTGCGATCAGCGGTTTGAGAAATGTGTGTGAGGGACCGGATGGAGTGCACAACGAAATGTTGAAACATTTACCAACGTCTGCAAAGCATGCTCCACTCGCCATTTACAACAATATTTGGGATGTGTGATATTTCCCACCAGCCTGGCGAAAAGCAATCAGCATACCACCAGGCCTGGCAAATGTGGCGATGACCCAGCCCATTGTCCTATATCGCACACATCATCATTGTGTAAATTAATGGAAAGAATGGTAAACCTTCGACTTAGTTAGTACTTAGAGACTCGGAACATTTAAACCAATGACCAGTGCGGCTTTCGGAAAAACCGCAGTACGATTGACCACGCTTTAGGGCTTGATACTGAGATTCGTTTGGCTTTTGTGAGAAAGAAACATTTAGGAGCATTGTTTTTCGACATTGAAAGTGTTTTTGATACCGCCTGGAGACATGGGATCCTGCAGAAGATCCATAAGTATGGAATCCGTGGATCTCTGAGGGTGTTTTTGAAGAAAACAAACTTTATGACAGACCGACAATTTCGCGTGCGCTTGGGTAATCAGACTTCAGATTGGCTCCACCAGGTTGAGGGAATTCCTCAGGGCAGTGTCTTGAGCACTTCCTTCTTCTTGCTTATTATAAATGACATTGGCACCTCACTTCCCTCGTCAATCGGACGATTGACTTGCGACGATTTTGCTGACGATTTTGCGATCTGGTCTTGCAGCTTGTCAACTCCTCTCATGGAACGACAGCTGCAGCTTACAATTTCTCGACTCGAGAAGTGGGGACATCGGAATGGTTTTAGGTTTTCCATAGCAAAAACGGCAGCAATTTATTTATGCCGACGTCGACGTTGCTGTCCGGACATAACGCTGAAGCTGTACGGACAATACGTTCCGTCAGTACAAATGGCTCGTTTTCTAGATGTGTAGTTTGACCACCGTCTTTCATACAGGGAGCATATAAAAATGTTCCGAGACAAGTGTTTTAAGGCCATGGCGATATTGAAGTGTGTTTCTCCTATGTCATACGGTGCTGATCGAAGGACTCTGGCATCTGCTATACCGTAATCTCATTCGTTCTAAGCTTAACTATGCGTGTTTTATGTATGACGGTGCGTGTGCTACCACAAAGCGAATGCTAGATCCAGTACACCACGCCGCGTTGAGAATAATTACCGGAGCATTTTGTACATCCCAACGGTCAGCATACTAGCGGACGCTCGCGAACCACCATTGTCCATGAGGCGTGAAATGCTCGGTCTCCGCTACGCTTTCAAAATACGACAGTTCCCGACACACCCATCATATCCAGCGGTGCTCTCCCGTGACATGCATGCGGCCCTTCGTGGTCATGTTAAGAGAGGAACACCTTACTGTGTGAGAATGAGAACGGCCCTGAGACGAATGAAAATTAGAATGCAAGGAATCAGGCGGTATGAGCAAACAACTACCCCCCCCCCCCGTGGGAGCTGATCTCCCCCTTCATCGACATGGCCCTCGCTGCCGAGAGAAAACAAGATATGACAAAAGGGGAGCTACTATTACGTACATTCGAATACATTTCTTCAGCATATCATGGTTACATCGTCACTTACACAGATGGCTCAAAGACTGACACCGGCGTGGGTAGTGCTTTCGTTAGAGGATCCGCCACAAGATCTTTCACTCTGCCGCCACACGCCACGGTCTTTACTGCAGAGTTGATGGCCATCAGCAAAACCCTTGCATATATCGTGGTTGACGACGAGATTTTGCATGTTATTTTGACTGATTATTTGAGCATTCTTTTGGCTTTGCGCAGTTTTAACCAGCAACATGTCATCGTACGAGATATTTTATCGCACCTTACTTCATTTCATCGCATGGGAAAACAAGTGACACTTTGCTTGATTCCAGCACATGTCGGAATCCATGGTAACGAGCTGGCTGACCGGGCTGCAAGGCGTGCAGCACAGGCGTCAAGGAGCCGCGTTCTCCTACTTCCTGCCAGTGACTACTACCCAATTATCTCATCATTTATTCTCAGACAGTGGCAGGGCAGATGGGATCAAGTGGAGTTAAACAAATTAAAGCAAATCAAACCACACCTAGCGCTGTGGCCCTCGTCCTTCGGCCAAACTAGAAGGGACGAGGTGGCCATCTGTCGACTCAGAATTGGTCACACGCTAGCCACACATATGTATTTATTGTGCGGGGAAGAAAGGCCGAAATGTGTTAGGTGTAATGCCGCGCTGACTGTGCTCCATGTGCTGGTGGCGTGCCCAGCATATACAGAAGAACGTAGGCGCCACTTCGGATATGATGCGAATGATCTGAAGTTAAAGGACTTATTGGGAAATGATTCCCGATTTATATACAATAGAGCAGTTTCGTGCTTCCTTGCGGTGATAGGATTTGACGTAATATATGCACCTGCCTAACTGATAATTTGTTTCCCTAGATCTTATATCAAGCGCCTTAATAGCTGCCGATGCTTTATGTTCGTATGTGACAGTCTGACGCGTGCTTAGGCAACCTTGTTATGGGTGCAATATAACCTACTGGGGTTGACCACCCTAAAACCCCAATAATCATCATCATCTTCCCCCACCCAGTCCCGCACCTCCTCGGTGAGGCCCGATTTAGACTCCGTTTCCTAGCCTTCTGTCAGACACGACGCGACCTGACAACATACCCGAATGTGACACCGAAGTAGAGCCCGAGTTTCTCCAACCAACTGTCCCGATCTTGTCAAGTTCTGAAACCAGACTGACCGACCTCAGCCCTTTCCAACGATGTCAGGCCGTCGAGCGTTTTGGTACACGCTCGTACGGTGCGACAGAGGAGTGACTGTGGCATCGAAGTGGAGTTGTCGGACCCGGAGGAGGCTAGGAGGACGTTAAAAGCCAAGGTCTTTGCGTTTACGTACACCACCGATGAGAGAAGCGTGCAAAAGGCTGTGCCCCTGACTGGAAACGTATCGCAATATAAGCTGCTCCAGAGGTTATGTAACCTGCCGTTGCGTACAAGGCGCGACATCTGAATAATTTGTCCGCGGTCTTGCAGAGTTCCATGTCCTAGAGGCATGGAACACTGAAAACAAAAAGGGACTGAGTTTCACCCGACACAGACAACATTGCACTCACATTTAACTCTCAAACACAGCCTACCCATATGAGGATCGGACATGTTAAGGTCAGAGTCCGGGTTTATCGACCCTTCCCGATGAGATGCTTTGCCTGCCATAGGTTAGGTTAGGTTAGTTGCACACACCAGCCGCCACGGTCGATGCAAGCCGAGATGTCCGCGATGTGTCTTCTTGGATCATTCTGTGTACACTTGCACATCTGAAACCTTGTGCTGTCCTACCTGCAAGGGTGGCCATTCTGCTCGTTATCGAGTGTGCCCAGTGTTCAGATGGGAGCGGAACATCATAAAGCTAAGGTATGAAGGGGGTGTGCCATTTCAAGAAGCGCAGGAAATGACAAATGCGACTACGGCTCACTCTTACGCTGTCGCAGGGGCCAGCTCCGGTGTATTCAGTCAAAGGGTAGTTGATTAATGCAATAGGCTGCCTGATGATGTAACATAGCTCCTCATTGAATGTATTTAGCAATAATGCAGATAACTTCTTTATGTCCAAGCGTCTTATTTATGAATTTGAAGTTATGATAAGGTGCTTTGGAAGCTAAAATATGAATTATTGCAAAGTAGAAATGGATAATCCAGGAACATTTTGCATGTTGATTTCGCTTCTGATCCTACTTAGGGATATTTGGCAAACTTCACTTGAAAATTTTGGACACAGAGGACAATATCTAAAATCACCTGGAACTTTTCAATTGTTTCCCAAGCATTTCAAAGAAGGGGAGGTTCACGTTCCATTCAGGTTTGCTTTGGTGACACTGATTACCTTTTCCTGAGCACGGTCTGATTTGAAAATCATCATCTTCAATGATTCATGATGCATTGCCAGGTACTTGACCCTGGTCTGATTAGTGACCCTGCCCTTCCATGTGTCTGTGTTAGAATAAGTCTTCACTTAGGATATCACCAATATTGAAGCATGAAATCGCATCTGGTTCACGACCAAAGGCAGAAAACTATGGTGAAGATCAGGTGACTAATCACACCATCCCCCCCCCAAATGGACCTGTTTGACCTGACCTGGGATGTCAAAGTAGGCTGAGAAAAAGTTCCAAGTGCCCGTAGGTGCTCAAGGACACGGCTACACAGGGTTAAAATAATGGTTTTTCGTTAGGTGTGAGATGTCGAAACGAGCACAGTAGGATGTCGAAAGTTTACATGGAATTAGTGTCATTGAAAATGATTTGGATGTCTTTCAGACTCATCTTTGAGTCAATGGTGTAGGTACTTATGAATGTACCTTCATCATTTGTTTTGAAATTCAGAATTTAGGAAGAGCTATATGCAGGATAGGGCAACTAATACCTATGCTATAAACTGGTATTGTATGCCATATCACATTTAGGTTATCGCTTTACCTGAAATTGCGTCAGGAAATGTTCGTGTATCGCCATTCCTTATCGAGAGCATGGACATGGTACTTATAAGCGGGATACTGTTAGAAAGGAGACACGAAGACTTCATAAGCACGCATCAAGGAGCAGGATGTCGATACTGCTTGGAGAAGGATGTCGATTGAGCGCTCAGAAAGTGGTATATTCCACCCTATTTCACGAATAATTTATCACTGCGGCTACACCATGCTATTCACTGTATCTCCATCTGGCTTAGAACACAATTATTTGGAGTGCGATCAAATTAACCCCAGCACAGTGTGGAGTAGGAAATTCTGTAGTGTTGTCGTAGCTGGGTGTGGGCCTAGCGGTAAGGTTTTATTTATGTTTTTGAATGTGGGTTTGGATATAGTTTGAAAATTTTGGGGAATTCCAGCTGGTAGGTGATGTTTTCCTCTGTTTATGACATAAATAACTCCTGTACGTACATTCCGATAAGCCTTTTGCATGTTTATCGAAGAGTAATAGTCTGCACTCGCTTTCAAACAACTCTATTCGTCTTTTGGCAAAGAAAGGAGGGGATGACTTCCTAGAAAGGACAGTGTTCTGGCTAAGAACCGGCCGGCGCAAAGCCATGTTTCCAATCCTGCTTCACCGTCATAAGACCACCTGAGCAAACCACCCATAACATAGATGAACAACAACAGTCACCTACTCATGTAAAAGTGTTGTCGGCATTCAGCTAGACTCAATATATTTTTTTTGTGGATACTTGACACATATAGCCTTTTTGGTGGTGCCTTTAACACAATAGCCTTTTTGGTGGTGTAATGGAAGCTGCAGTGTTGCTTCAGACTTGGATTCATCTGTCAGAAGTGACTGCCATTTTGAATGACCAGATTGTATACTATTGGTGCAGAGAGGCTCATACCAACACAGTGCTCCCGAAGTGCAGCATTTCGACAGTGTCAATCAGTGACAAGGAGCATTCGACTAAAAAGTGTTGCACAATATAACTATATGTTGGTGTATGCAACTATGTATCATGTGTATTCCATATTGGTGTGTGCAAAACAACTTTTTCTTCTTCAGGGATCTGGTGTGTGGAGCATTCCTGTCGCAACGCCATCGCGAAGGGGTGCGCTTGCAGCTATGGAAGCAACATCAGCAACTGCAACTCCTGTACCAGAGAAGTGCCATCTTGACACCCTTCAGAAGTTCTTTGGCCATGGACAGTTCAGAATAAAGCAATGGGAAATCATTGAAGGAATCTTAAATGTATGTATTCTTAATTTCCCATATGTTGGCTGTTCACAGCCATTGTAGAAAAGGAATCGGAAACATGCGTTTGCATGCGCAACAGTGATTGTTCAAGGCAATCAGTGAATTGCTGTTTCATTTCTTGTTGGTAGCCATTTGGCGCTTGTGCGATGTATTGTCCGGGCTTTCTATCATGCAATCCAGCCCTCCACCACCACATTTCCACCTTTACATCTTGTCCGGTCATGTCTGCATTAATACTTATCATGCCACGTCCAACAGAATGTTTATGTCATCTTGCCAGCAATGAAAATGGCTATAATCTGAGTTGCTGGTTTGGGAGACTGATTCCATGGCAGATCAAGGGTTTAGCTTCATTTGTTCTAGAAAATCGCAGAGGTAGTGGTGTATCATTGGATTATTTTTGGAATGATTGAACACTATTAGTTTCTGAAGAGCTCATTAGTTTAATATGGGTCTCATTAAGTAGGCAGTAGCGGATCAAACCATCCAGAAACAGCCGAAGTGTTCAGGTCCAAACTTAATTGCGCCATGAAGCCTTGGGCCCAAGCGTAGCACACCCAGTAGGGGATCTGACCAATCATTTTTGCTGATCAGTGGAAAAGGCATCCGGCTGAATCAACCCAACTTTGGTGGAAAATTGATGCTGTCGGATTTCAACGTCTTACAAACATGCAGTGTGGACAGAGCATTGCCCCATGCCCCTTTGGATCCAGTGACTGAGGAAAAAATATTCACGGCCGCACTCGTCCGAAGGGATTCGGACAATCACCAACTGATTGGAAAATGTTGAGAGGCCGGGGTTGCACTCGAGGTGTCTGGAGGAACATCTCGAGGTCCCTACTGAGTGTGGGGAGGGGAGTGGGCTTTCAGCTGAAAATTCAATTGAAGGGAAGGACAGGGAGTGCTCAGCCATTGAGAACAGACATCGTTTTCTACTCTCAGAGCCTTCAGCTATCAGCAAATTCCAGAGGATAAACTCGAGCGACCGTGACAAGTGCACATCTATATGGAAGGGCACATGTTCCCTGCGGTCCACTTGGATTCGCCTCTGTCTGGATTTGTTAGTGACTGCGCAAAAAAAAACAATGCCAATACCAAACCTGCTCGATATCTATCGACAACGATCTGGAAACTTGGGGCAATGGAACAAGGGCGCGGAAGTGAGAGAGTAAAGGACTGTTCACACCTAGCGTAATCTCGACGCACTGTCGGAATCGACGCAAAGCTAGCGGACAGTTAGCATGGGGCCCAATGAGTCTGCCGATTCTGCCATTGCGTCGGCCTTGCGTCAGCTGTCTGCCGAGTCCTACAAAACGCTGGCGATTTCCGAGCGGACAAAGTTGAATTTTTTCAACTTTTTCCGCTCGGCGCACAAGCGGCCTTGACGAAAGGTCGACAGACTGCTCGGGATAATCTGTGGTCGCCATATTTGCTCATCTTCGATTATATATTTGCTGCTATATTTGCTATATCTGCTATATTTCCTCATATTCACTGGTCTGTCGACGCGTCGATATTACGCCCAGTGCGTCGGGATTACGCCTAGTCCGTCATTGCCCTGGCTTTTTGCGTCGAGATTACGCTAGGTGTGAACAGTCCATAAGAGGCAGACAGCCAGACAGACAGCCAGACAGACTGACGGACAGACAGACAGACGGACAGACAGACAGACAGACGGACAGACAGACAGACAGACACAGACAGACAGACAGACAGACAGACAGACAGACAGACAGACAGACAGACAGACAGACAGACAGACAGACAGACAGACAGACAGACAGACAGACAGACAGACAGACAGACAGACAGACAGACAGACAGACAGACAGACAGACAGACAGACAGACAGACAGACAGACAGACAGACAGACAGACAGACAGACAGACACCAGGGGGATGATATGCCCACCTCGACCATTTGCACATGTTATCTGCTGCGTGACTTGAGGCTACAGCAGATCTTTGAAGTTACTTTATATCCCAACTATATATGTATGTATGTTGTGCAGGCCAGATGTGACCGTGTGTGTCTGGGTGTTGTACAGGCCAGATGTGGCTGTGTATGTATGTATGTTGTGCAGGCCAGATGTGACCGTGTGTGCCTTGATGTTGTACAGGCCAGATGTGACGGCGTGTGTCTTGATGTTGTACAGGCCAGATGTGACCAGCTGGCAGTGATGGCCACTGGCTCGGGCAAGTCGCTCTGCTACCAGTTCCCAGCGGTGCACAATGGCGGCCTGTCCGTGGTCGTCTCGCCGCTGATCTCGCTGATGGAGGACCAGGTGTTGTCACTACAGGTGACTACCGGTGATGTCCAACTGACAGCCCGTGACGTGTCGGCCGCGACATCCTGTCCCACACTGGCCACGCCATCCTGTCCCACACTGGCCACACCATCCTGTCCCACACTGGCCACGACATCCTGTCCCACACTGGCCACGCCATCCTGTCCCACACTGGCCACACCATCCTGTCCCACACTGGCCACGACATCCTGTCCCACACTGGCCACGCCATCCTGTCCCACACCCGTCCTGTCCCACACTGGCCACGCCATCCTGTCCCACACTGGCCACGCCATCCTGTCCCACACTGGCCACGCCATCCTGTCCCACACTGGCCACGCCATCCTGTCCCACACTGGCCACGCCATCCTGTCCCACACTGGCCACGCCATCCTGTCCCACACTGGCGACACCATCCTGTCCCACACTGGCCACGCCATCCTGTCCCACACTGGCCACACCATCCTGTCCCACACTGGCCACGACATCCTGTCCCACACTGGCCACGCCATCCTGTCCCACACTGGCCACGACATCCTGTCCCACACTGGCCACGCCATCCTGTCCCACACTGGCCACGACATCCTGTCCCACACTGGCCACGACATCCCGTCCCACACTGGCCACGACATCCTGTCCCACACTGGCCACGCCATCCATATGACTTGCTGTGACTTGAAACTGTGGCGTGATCTGCTGTGACTTGGATCTGTGGTGACTTACTGTGACTTGGATCTGTGGTGACTTACTGTAATTTGGATCTATGGTGTGACTTGCTGTGAATTTGGTCTGTGGCGTGACTTGTGACTTTGGTTTATGGTGTGACTTGCTGTGACTTTGGTCTGTGGTGTGACTCATGACTTGGGTATATGGTGTAACTTGCTGTGACTTTGGTCTGTGGCGTGACTTGTGACTTTGGTTTATGGTGTGACTTGCTGTGACTTTGGTCTGCGGTGTGAACTTGCTGACTTTGGTTTATGGTGTGACTTGCTGTGACTTTGGTCTGTAGGTGTGACTTGCCTGACTTCTGGTTTATGGTGTGACTTGCCTGTGACTTTGGTCTGTGGTGTGACTTGTGACTTTGGTTTATGGTGTGACTTGCCGCTGTGACTTTGGTTTATGGTGTGACTTGTGACTTTGGCTTACGACCTGCCTTGTGACTTCTGGTTTATGCGTGTGCCTTGCTGTCAGGTACTTCTGGTCTGTGGTGTGACTTGTCTTTGCAGTTCGTATGGTGTGACTTGCTGTGACTTTGGTCTGTGGTGTGACTTGTGACTTTGGTTTATGGTGTGACTTGCTGTGACTTTGGTCTGTGGTGTGACTTGTGACTTTGGTTTATGGTGTGACTTGCTGTGACTTTGGTCTGTGGTGTGACTTGTGACTTTGGTTTATGGTGTGACTTGCTGTGACTTTGCGTCTGTAGGTGTGACTTGCTGACTTCTGGGTCTATGGGGTGTGACTTGCTGTGACTTTGGTCTGTGGTGTGACTTGCCTGACTTTGGTTTGGCATGGTGTGACCTGCTGTTGCCAGCTTTGGTTCAGGGTGTGACTTGCTGTGACTTCTGGTCTGTGCGTGCTGACTCAGTTGCCAGCTGTAGCGTATATCCGCTGTGACTTGCTGTGGCTTGAATCTGCGGAGTAACCTTTTATTTGAATCTGCGGAGTGACCTGCCGTCTGTTGCCAGCTGTCAGGTATACCCGCCTGTCTTCTGGGCAGTGCGTGACCTGCCGTCTGTTGCCAGCTGTCAGGTATACCCGCCTGTCTTCTGGGCAGTGCGTGACCTGCCGTCTGTTGCCAGCTGTCAGGTATACCCGCCTGTCTTCTGGGCAGTGCGTGACCTGCCGTCTGTTGCCAGCTGTCAGGTATACCCGCCTGTCTTCTGGGCAGTGCGTGACCTGCCGTCTGTTGCCAGCTGTCAGGTATACCCGCCTGTCTTCTGGGCAGTGCGTGACCTGCCGTCTGTTGCCAGCTGTCAGGTATACCCGCCTGTCTTCTGGGCAGTGCGTGACCTGCCGTCTGTTGCCAGCTGTCAGGTATACCCGCCTGTCTTCTGGGCAGTGCGTGACCTGCCGTCTGTTGCCAGCTGTCAGGTATACCCGCCTGTCTTCTGGGCAGTGCGCAATCGAACCCTCGCCTGGTGATGGACGAACTGCTGCTGGGCAAGTACCGCCTGCTTTACGTCAGCCCGGAGTGGACCATTGGTAAGTACCGCCTGCTCTGCATCAGCTCAGAGTCGACCATTGGTAAGTACCGATACAAATGCGCGCACCGATGATTCCTCCACACTCACCTGCCCTCCACACGGGTTGTGGTCGTATCCTCATTAGTTGTGCAATATCTAAACACCATAGTCAAGAAAGCCACAGTTCCTCGCTGGAAAGTTCAAACTGAAATTCGGATGTCAGGTTTTAAGAAAAATATCCTCCATATTCGATTCGCTTCAAATTTTCCTCTCCGCATCCAGGACTACGAAGTACAAATCCAGCCCTGGTCTAGCTTCGGCGATAGTACAGCCAATATCGGCAGAAGCGTATTGGAAGCAAACATCAATGTACATCAGTCGAAGTTAGCAGCACCGTCACTGACACCGAGTTCTGGTATTGAATGCAGCGTACGTATGTCAGCCACGAATGCATTATGCCAAATTGCGGAGATTGGTTAAGCTTTCTGCTGAGGTGGTCTTTTTCTTTATAAAAAATGCCGCAAAAACGTGTAGTCGCTTAGTGCTGCCAGGGAAACGCAGCTGCGGTAGTCCACAAGTTCACTGCCGATCACCGTATGATGCTCGATCTCTTACCCACAGCACGGAGCCCCGTGGCCCGTCTCTTGCCCACAGTACGGAGCCCTGTGGCCCGTCTCTTGCCCACAGCACGGAGCCCTGTGGCCCGTCTCTTGCCCACAGCACGGAGCCCTGTGGCCCGTCTCTTACCAACAGCACGGAGCCCTGTGGCCCGTCTCTTACCAACAGCACGGAGCCCTGTGGCCCGTCTCTTGCCCACAGCACGGAGCCCTGTGGCCCGTCTCTTACCAACAGCACGGAGCCCTGTGGCCCGTCTCTTGCCCACAGCACGGAGCCCTGTGGCCCGTCTCTTGCCCACGGCACGGAGCCCTGCGGCCCGTCTCTTACCAACAGCACGGAGCCCTGTGGCCCGTCTCTTGCCCACAGCACGGAGCCCTGTGGCCTGTCTCTTGCCCACAGCACGGAGCCCTGTGGTCCGTCTCTTACCCACAGCACGGAGCCCTATGGTCAGTCTCTTGCCCACAGCCTGGAGCCCTATGGCCCGTCTCTTGCCCTCCTTGTGCCCAAATTATTGTTCACTTCAGTGTCAGATGTATACAAAAGTCTTCTAATTTTGCTATGGAAGATGTAACTAAAACTGTCGAATTGTATATATCCGACTTGTATGCAATTGCATAACACTATTCGGAACCTGTGTCACTTCAAAAACATACAAGAGCTAAATGAAGGCTACTCATGCCGAGTGTGTTTTATGATCATGTACACTGTACATCATGTATTGGAGAATGTCAACGAACAGATAAACAGCTGACTTAAGATGTTAATATCTTCCCTGTTACGTCATGTTTTCCAACAAAATTGCCGAATTTGGGAACCCTACTTACCCTCGCTCGTCCAGCGTCCATAATGCTGCCTTATGCTGGTGATTGTGTGCATACCGAGTCATACCATATACACGTGCTGCGTAATACCCGAAGTCCACGGTCAAATGATAAATTGGTAGAAGGACGTTGAAAGAAAGGCTTTTGTGAAATGAAGATCCTTCCGAAACAGGGATTTCTTGCTGTCAGTTCGTAACGGCTAGAACCACCGGAAGTTTTCTCCACTTTCCAAGTGAGTGCCCACGCACGGCCATCGGGAGCAAATCTGCGCCCAGGTTTACAATGACGACTCAGTCCTATACTGTACGGGGTGGCGGGAACACAGGAAAACACTAAGATTGTCAGGTGATGGTAGTTGGTCGGGTGACTCTATTTCAGTGCTAAATTATTCGTGAAATAGGGTGGAATATACCACTTTCTGAACACTCAATCGACATCCTTCTCCTAGAAGGTTTGATATCCTGCTCCTTGATGCGTGCTTACGAAGTCTTCGTGCCTTCTTTCTAACAATATCTCGTTTATAAATGTCATGTTCATGCTCTCGATAAGGAATGTTGGTACACGAACATTTCGCAACGCAATTTCAGGTAAAGGGATTACCTATAATGTGATATGGAATACAATGCCAGTTTATAGCATAGGTATTATTATCTCTATCCCGAATATAGTTCTTTCTAAATTATGAATCTCAAAACGAATGATAAAGGTACAGTCATATATGTACACCATTGGCTCAAATTTGAGTCTGAAAGACATCAAACGCATTTTAAATGACACTATTTGCATCGCAAATTTCGACATCCTATGCTCGTTTCGCATCTCACACCTAACGAAAAGCCATAATTTTAACACTGCTCTATTGGATTGCGGGGCTGCTACTCCAAGGCCGTTGCTGTCAGATCTTTGTATTTATTACGGTCAGCCAACTGAAGATGATATCCTATCTGGCAGATAACATAGCCTTCTTGAAGAACCTGGTCACGACAGTTGAGGTGGTACTGGTGGCAATCGACGAGGCCCACTGTGTCAGCCAGTGGGGGCACGACTTCAGGTCTGCTTACAGGTCAGTTGTTGACTCCGACACAAGCGTGCCGTCTCTGTCCGGAGGATAGACGATAGATCTTCACAATGTTTGCAGTCGACGCGCTGGTCATTTCGTGACGTTCCAGGGTGGCTACGGCGTAAGGCGCTGAGTAGTCAAATGGTTCTGCTTAAGGCCACGCGGCTTAATGCCACATTTTGAACAGCATTCTTTTCATCTTTTTGTAACCGGAATCAGGGCGAAATATCGTATATGTGATTGTAGACGAAATATCGTGCAAGTAGGTAGATATATAAAATGCCATATATATGGTTAGGTAGGCAAACTATCGCATATGTGGTTAGGTGGGTAAAATACCGTATGTGGTTAGGTAGGCAAAATACCGTATATGTGGTCAGGTGGGTAAAATACCGTATATGTGGTAAGATGGGCAGAATGCCGTACATGTGGTTACATGCATCAGTGATGTGTGGCAGTTCGTTGCCAACGTCTGCCTGGCTCCTGCTGTGTCCAGGGGATGTAGGAACTACAGTGCTGCTCAACTGGGTAGCACCCAGAACATTGCCGGCTGAATTATCACTGTAGCGAAGTTCCAATTTAAATCCAAGAGTGTGGCTATATTGTTGCCGGCCACTGTGTGTGACCAGTTGGGCCGGCGGCGGCCGACGACGGTTTTTTGTGTGACAGCTATTGTCGGCTGCAGACACGGGCGGCCTCAGCTACCTCCACCCGCCGCCGTACACGTGCCTTAGCTTTGCTCACTAAACACGCTCGCTTCAGAGACGGCGCAAATGACCTTTGTGGTCGGGCACGCCTAACAAACACTCCCCCGCAATGGTGTTTGAACCACTGATGACCAGGTAGTTATTTCAGCGATCTGTTGAGTAGCATATGGACACTGTTTATGAATTGTTGCGTGCGAGGACTAATAGGTTTTTTTGCAGGCATCTGCAAGCGTAATGCCAACTTTAAATATCGGATATTCGTTCTGTTCTTTAAAATCCTGAGGAACTGGATTTTGTTCCTGGTGGGATTGTTTGTGCTTACACCTGCCGTTTAACAACACTGGCGATTCAATTAATACCAAAATAATATGAATTTTCCAAACGAACAAACGGGAACCAGGCGCCAAACTTAAGGATAATTTCGTGGCAATGCCTGGCGGCAACTCAGCTCGCAGGAGCCTCAATATTTAAACTCCCACGACCAACACATACCGCTGATAATGTTTTTGAACAGATGATTTTTATGGGTTAAAATACTGGAGTAAAAATATCATGAAACTAGTTTTGAAATGTCAAAATTTGGAATTTCGACTTCTCAGGAGCTGGATTAGACCAGTGCGCACTGGTGACCGGGTCACCAGAGGGCTGGTAAGGACACCAGCCTTCGGATGCCGCTTCCCAGGCCGCATGGAGTGAGGCCCACCCTTGGCTGGCAGCCAAGGACGGCCACGACATTGGATTTGCTATTGTATTGCCCCTCGTGGAGAATGTAGTGATCGTCCGGGGTGACACGTCGAGAGGCCAGACGCCCTCGAAAGTTGAACACAGGTGGACGCTGTCGGGTTAGCGCACGGCTGGTCACGGCAGACTGAGTCAGGCAGGGGACTTGGATCGGCGTGCTGTTGGCCCAGCTAGGCAGGGGACTTGGACCGGCGTGCTGTTGGCCCAGCTAGGCAGGGGACTTGGACCGGCGTGCTGTTGGCCCAGCTAGGCAGGGGACTTGGACCGGCATGCTGTTGGCCCAGCTAGGCAGGGGACTTGGACCGGCGTGCTGTTGGCCCAGCTAGGCAGGGGACTTGGACCGGCGTGCTGTTGGCCCAGCTAGGCAGAGGACTTTGTCGGGCGTGCTGTTGGCGGAGTTGCAATACGAACTTTGGCGTGAGGGGACTGTCGGAGCAATGTTCGTCGTATGTTACGTCGTCGCCGATTTGCTCGCTTGAAAACCCTGGCTGATTATCGGGTGTTCTGGGGGTTATCGGCAGTTCTGTTTTCGGGCAAGTTGTCGGAAAGCCAAGGTTCGAGCTTGACAAAGTCACGAGCTAGGAGAAGAACTCTTACACATCATCGGTGTCGATGAGAAAGCTAAATAATCATGGGTAAATGGAGCTAACGCTTTCTTCGCGATTAATCTGGAATGGGAATGGCCTTTTCTGTGAGTGTCAGGTAAAAAAAGAATATGAACAAAACAAGTCTAATTATATTCAAAGGTAAGGGGAAAATAGTTTTCAACGCTTTGTTGTGCCTGGCACTAGCTTTGAATAGCGCAGTCTTCTACAAAGCACTACTCGTCCATACCACACGATCGTTGCGCGTGTATTGAAAAATACGTTTCACGATATTTTAACAGGATCGTGAATGTATTTATTGCAACGAATGCCGAAAGCTGGCCATATTTTCATCTATGGTGTCCTTTCTGTGCTGCTGGGTGTAGCCGTCATCCTGGATTTTCCCAGGCAGCTTTCCTTAGCGAGGTTCTGCCCGACAACTCTTCCATTGTCCCAATGTCCAATCGAGACGACTGGTGTTTTCTTGTCTGAAGTGTCGTTCTCAGCGATATATACTCCTCACTGATAGACGCTGCGTGCAGGGCCTGTAGCACTGTGATGCCATGTAGAAGGTGCCCACGATGTATGAAGCCTGGTGCTGCATTTAACCGCATTTCGGTTCGGTGCAGTTATGGGTTCAATGTGACCACCGTGCAGTCGAGTTGACAGGAAGTCCAAATAACTAGATAGCGATTTTTATTTTTATTTTATTTGTCCTGGGAAAGATAATGTTGTATCACCTAAATACTCACATCCAGATTTCCTGGCACCTTAATGAAGCCTGGTTGTCCATTGAAATGCATTGATCTGGTTTTCCACGGAATGGTCCCCATGATGGAATTTTTAGACCATATATAGACGTTGCATATAATTTCAGAATATGGTATATCTTGATTGCATTTTTTGTTCATGCCATTTAAAATGAGCTTACGCCGCCAAAACTGACTTCGTCCAGTAAATCGTCATGGAGCGAACATCCGTTTGTTAGATGTCTTGCAACTTCAAATTCACTTCCAAATGACGTCCACCCCTGAATGTTTAGCTTTTATTGTCCGCAATTTTCCCGTTAAATGAAACATTAGCGTGAGCTTTCCAACGCTGGCCGTTAGACCTGTCGGCCCCTGTGTGACTGTGTTCTGTGCATTTTCTGTGGGGACGGTTGGTCGTCTGCGGTGCCGCCGCCGGCGGGCAGGATGTGTTGTCGGGACGGTTGGTCGTCTGCGGTGCCGCCGCCGGCGGGCAGGATGTGTTGTCGGGACGGCTGGTCG
This sequence comes from Ashinkailepas kermadecensis, assembly GCA_034440615.1. Lineage (NCBI taxonomy): Eukaryota > Metazoa > Arthropoda > Thecostraca > Neolepadidae > Ashinkailepas > Ashinkailepas kermadecensis. Next base: position 463,361 of record JAOTOM010005133.1, on the reverse strand, counting down.
TCTGCGTGCCGCCGCCGGCGGGCAGGATGTGTTGTCGGGACGGCTGGTGGTCTGCGGTGCCGCCGCCGGCGGGCAGGATGTGTTGTCGGGACGGTTGGTCGTCTGCGGTGCCGCCGCCGGCGGGCAGGATGTGTTGTCGGGACGGCTGGTGGTCTGCGGTGCCGCCGCCGGCGGGCAGGATGTGTTGTCGGGACGGTTGGTCGTCTGCGGTGCCGCCGCCGGCGGGCAGGATGTGTTGTCGGGACGGCGGGTGGTCTGCGTGCCGCCGCCGGCGGGCAGGATGTGTTGTCGGGACGGCTGGTGGTCTGCGGTGCCGCCGCCGGCGGGCAGGATGTGTTGTCGGGACGGTTGGTCGTCTGCGTGCCGCCGCCGGCGGGCAGGATGTGTTGTCGGGACGGCTGGTGGTCTGCGGTGCCGCCGCCGGCGGGCAGGATGTGTTGTCGGGACGGCGGGTGGTCTGCGGTGCCGCCGGCGGGCAGGATGTGTTGTCGGGACGGCGGGTGGTCTGCGGTGCCGCCGCCGGCGGGCAGGATGTGTTGTCGGGACGGCTGGTGGTCTGCGGTGCCGCCGCCGGCGGGCAGGATGTGTTGTCGGGACGGCGGGTGGTCTGCGGTGCCGCCGCCGGCGGGCAGGATGTGTTGTCGGGACGGCGGGTGGTCTGCGGTGCCGCCGCCGGCGGGCAGGATGTGTTGTCGGGACGGCGGGTGGTCTGCGGTGCCGCCGCCGGCGGGCAGGATGTGTTGTCGGGACGGTTGGTCGTCTGCGGTGCCGCCGCCGGCGGGCAGGATGTGTTGTCGGGACGGTTGGTCGTCTGCGTGCCGCCGCCGGCGGGCAGGATGTGTTGTCGGGACGGTTGGTCGTCTGCGGTGCCGCCGCCGGCGGGCAGGATGTGTTGTCGGGACGGCGGGTGGTCTGCGGTGCCGCCGCCGGCGGGCAGGATGTGTTGTCGGGACGGCGGGTGGTCTGCGGTGCCGCCGCCGGCGGGCAGGATGTGTTGTCGGACGGTTGGTCGTCTGCGGTGCCGCCGCCGGCGGGCAGGATGTGTTGTCGGGACGGCGGGTGGTCTGCGGTGCCGCCGCCGGCGGGCAGGATGTGTTGTCGGGACGGTTGGTCGTCTGCGGTGCGCCGCCGGCGGGCAGGATGTGTTGTCGGGACGGCGGGTGGTCTGCGGGCCGCCGGCGGGCAGGATGTGTTGTCGGGACGGTTGGTCGTCTGCGGTGCGCCGCCGGCGGCAGGATGTGTTGTCGGGACGGCGGGTGGTCTGCGGGCCGCCGGCGGGCAGGATGTTTGTCGGGACGGCTGGTGGTCTGCGTGCCGCCGCCGGCGGGCAGGATGTGTTGTCGGGACGGCGGGTGGTCTGCGGTGCCGCCGCCGGCGGGCAGGATGTGTTGTCGGGACGGCGGGTGGTCTGCGGTGCCGCCGCCGGCGGGCAGGATGTGTTGTCGGGACGGCTGGTGGTCGCGGTGCCGCCGCCGGCGGGCAGGATGTGTTGTCGGGACGGCGGGTGGTCTGCGGTGCCGCCGCCGGCGGGCAGGATGTGTTGTCGGGACGGCGGGTGGTCTGCGGTGCGCCGCCGGCGGGCAGGATGTGTTGTCGGGACGGCGGGTGGTCTGCGGTGCCGCCGGCGGGCAGGATGTGTTGTCGGGACGGCTGGTGGTCTGCGGTGCCGCCGCCGGCGGGCAGGATGTGTTGTCGGGACGGTTGGTCGTCTGCGTGCGCCGCCGGCGGGCAGGATGTGTTGTCGGGACGGTTGGTCGTCTGCGGTGCGCCGCCGGCGGGCAGGATGTGTTGTCGGGACGGCTGGTGGTCTGCGTGCCGCCGCCGGCGGGCAGGATGTGTTGTCGGGACGGTTGGTCGTCTGCGGTGCCGCCGCCGGCGGGCAGGATGTGTTGTCGGGACGGCTGGTGGTCTGCGGTGCCGCCGCCGGCGGGCAGGATGTGTTGTCGGGACGGCGGGTGGTCTGCGGTGCCGCCGCCGGCGGGCAGGATGTGTGTCGGGACGGCTGGTGGTCTGCGGTGCCGCCGCCGGCGGGCAGGATGTGTTGTCGGGACGGCGGGTGGTCTGCGGTGCCGCCGCCGGCGGGCAGGATGTGTTGTCGGGACGGCGGGTGGTCTGCGGTGCCGCCGCCGGCGGGCAGGATGTGTTGTCGGGACGGCGGGTGGTCTGCGGTGCCGCCGGCGGGCAGGATGTGTTGTCGGGACGGCTGGTGGTCTGCGTGCCGCCGCCGGCGGGCAGGATGTGTTGTCGGGACGGCGGGTGGTCTGCGGTGCCGCCGCCGGCGGGCAGGATGTGTTGTCGGGACGGCGGGTGGTCTGCGGTGCCGCCGCCGGCGGGCAGGATGTGTTGTCGGGACGGCTGGTGGTCTGCGTGCCGCCGCCGGCGGGCAGGATGTGTTGTCGGGACGGCGGGTGGTCTGCGGTGCCGCCGCCGGCGGGCAGGATGTGTTGTCGGGACGGCGGGTGGTCTGCGGTGCCGCCGCCGGCGGGCAGGATGTGTTGTCGGGACGGCGGGTGGTCTGCGGTGCCGCCGCCGGCGGGCAGGATGTGTTGTCGGGACGGCTGGTGGTCTGCGGTGCCGCCGCCGGCGGGCAGGATGTGTTGTCGGGACGGCTGGTGGTCTGCGGTGCCGCCGCCGGCGGGCAGGATGTGTTGTCGGGACGGTTGGTCGTCTGCGGTGCCGCCGCCGGCGGGCAGGATGTGTTGTCGGGACGGCGGGTGGTCTGCGGTGCCGCCGCCGGCGGGCAGGATGTGTTGTCGGGACGACTGGTGGTCTGCGGTGCCGCCGCCGGCGGGCAGGATGTGTTGTCGGGACGGTTGGTCGTCTGCGGTGCGCCGCCGGCGGGCAGGATGTGTTGTCGGGACGGCTGGTGGTCTGCGGTGCCGCCGCCGGCGGGCAGGATGTGTTGTCGGGACGGCGGGTGGTCTGCGGTGCCGCCGCCGGCGGGCAGGATGTGTTGTCGGGACGGCGGGTGGTCTGCGGTGCCGCCGCCGGCGGGCAGGATGTGTTGTCGGGACGGCTGGTGGTCTGCGGTGCCGCCGCCGGCGGGCAGGATGTGTTGTCGGGACGGCGGGTGGTCTGCGGTGCCGCCGCCGGCGGGCAGGATGTGTGTGACGCCTGCCGTGGCTGCTCAGGAAGCTGGATCGACTCCGCCAGGAGCTGCCCGGGGTGCCGCTGCTGGCGCTGACCGCCACTGCCACGCCCGACGTTCGGCAGGATATCGTCCGCTCGCTCCGCCTCAGGTGGGTACTCGGCTCACCTGTCATGCCTGCACACCCAGGCCGACGTCGACGCCAGGTCGGTGGGCGAGTGTGGTGGTGGGTGCTGGGTCAGGTGTTCGGGTTTGATGCTGGATACTGGGTCAGGCGTGGTGTTAGGTACCGTTTCAGGTGGTCTGGTGTGGTGTTGGGTACTGGGTCAGGTGCTTGGGTGTAGTGTTGGGCACCGGGTCAGGTGTCTGAATGTGTATTCCAGATGAAGTGTTTATGCAGTCGCTGCAGAATGAACGACGATCGCATCTGCCTTTGAGGGGTTGTCGCGTGACGGTTGCTCCTAGTCGTGCTCACAATCTGTTGCATTAGTTACCCGGTGTGGTCGGATGATGATATGACTCAACCAGCAGATGATCATACTTAGCCCACCGTTGACTATGGAGAATTAAGCACCCCTGGTGTTCCCCTAGATAACCCACGAACAAACGATGCAGCACCTCCAGACTCGGTCGCTTCGGACCGTTAATTTTGTGCATGTATAAAAAAAACAGTTATCCGAGGTCATCACTGGCATACATTGGCTGTTGCCAAAACAACATAAGCCAATGCCGTCTAGTTCAGGCCCGTCTTACATCCCACTGGGTGTCGACTATATATGACTCGCAAGTGTTTTCTTCTACCATACTACCCGATATGTGCCGTCATCAGCGACAAGGACAAATTGTCGTTCCCTGAACACTCACAGCACAGAACCGTTGGGTAGCCGTTGAAACCGACTCGCTCTCCAGTTAGTTCGAGATATAGATGAGATAGGAGTAGAGGAGCGTCAGCCCTGCTCGCCCCAGTCAACACGGAGTTTGACCGTAAGTCCAACCAGTGCCGGGCTAGCACTACCCATCGTCATCCAACCAGCTGATGACGCGTAGTCAGCACTGCGGACCGGCCAATGACCTCGTCCGGCCGACGGCAAGTACGCCGTCTGACTTCAAGCTGACCTCGTCTGACCTTCGGTTGACCTCGTGTGGCCGATAGGAACTGTCGCACGACGGTGGCCTCGTGTGGCCGACAGGAACTGTCGCACGACGCTGACCTCGTGTGGCCGACAGGAACTGTCGGACGACGGTGACCTCGTGTGGCCGGCAGGAACTGTCGCACGACGCTGACCTCGTGTGGCCGACAGGAACTGTCGCACGACGGTGACCTCGTGTGGCCGGCAGGAACTGTCGCACGACGGTGACCTCGTTTGACCGGCCGAACCTGTACCTGGAGGTGCGGCCCAAGTCGGGCAGTGCGCTCGGCGACCTCACTAGCATCATGCTGCGTGTCGACAAGCAGTGGCGCTTCGACGGCGCCACCATCGTGTACTGTCCCACCCGCAAGGCCACCGAGGTGATACACACTTCGCTGCTCAGTGAGTGCCCCCCCCTCCCGTCGTCCTGCGACTCAGTGTGTCCTGCTGCTCTGGCGCTGTCGAGAGCAGCATGTGTGGCGAATATCTGTGGTCACGTACCGGTGGTGATAGTCTATTTCCTGGGACTCGACTGTGCGGTATCTGTACTGAGTGTCCACAGAGATGGCCAAGCCATGCCTGCCTCTCCCACATAGTGTGCTTGTTCTCAGGGTTGGGATTTCCTCTCCCACATAGCGTGTTTGTTCTCAAGGTTGGCATTTCCTCTCCCACATGTGTGTTTGTTCTCAAGGTTGGCATTTCCTCTCCCACATAGTGTGTTTGTTCTCAAGGTTGGCATTTCCTCTCCCACATAGTGTGTTTGTTTTCAAGGTTGGCATTTCCTCTCCCACATAATGTGTTTGTTCTCAAGGTTGGCGTTTCCTCTCCCACATAGTGGGTTTGTTATCAAGGTTGGCATTTCCTCTTCCACATAGTGTGTTTGTTCTCAGGGTTGGCATTCCCTCCCCCACATAGTGTGTTTGTTCTCAAGGTTGGCATTTCCTCTCCCACATAGTGTTTTTTTTTTCAATGTTGGCATTCCCTCTCCCACATAGTGTGTTTGTTCTCAAGGTTGGCATTTCCTCTCCCACGTAGTGTGTTTGTTCTCAGGGTTGGCATTCCCTCTCCCACATAGTGTGTTTGTTCTCAAGGTTGACATTCCCTCTCCCACATAGTGTGTTTGTTCTCAGGGTTGGCATCTCCTCTCCCACGTAGTGTGTTTGTTCTCAGGATTGGCCTTCCCTCTCCCACATCGTGTGTTTGTTCTCAAGGTTGGCATTCCCTCTCCCACATAGTGTGTTTGTTCTCAGGATTGGAATTCCCTCTCCCACATAGTGTGTTTGTTCTCAGGGTTGGCATTCCCTCTCCCACATAGTGTTTGTTCTCAGGGTGGGCATTTCCTCTCCCACATAGTGTGTTTGTTCTCAGGGTTGGCATTCCCTCTCCCACATAGTGTGTTTGTTCTCAGGGTTGGCATCTCCTCTCCCACATAGTGTGTTTGTTCTCAGGGTTGGCATCTCCTCTCCCACGTAGTGTGTTTGTTCTCAGGGTTGGCATTCCCTCTCCCACATAGTGTTTGTTCTCAGGGTGGGCATTTCCTCTCCCACATAGTGTGTTTGTTCTCAGGGTTGGCATTTCCTCTCCCACATAGTGTGTTTGTTCTCAGGGTTGTCATTCCCTCTCCCACATAGTGTGTTTGTTCTCAGGATTGACATTCCCTCTCCCACATAGTGTGTTTGTTCTCAGGATTGACATTCCCTCTCCCACATAGTGTGTTTGTTCTCAGGGTTGGCATTCCCTCTCCCACATAGTGTGTTTGTTCTCAGGGTTGGCATTTCCTCTCCCACATAGTGTGTTTGTTCTCAAGGTTGACATTTCCTCTCCCACATAGTGTGTTTGTTTTCAAGGTTGGCATTTCCTCTCCCACATAGTGTGTTTGTTCTCAGGGTTGTCATTTCCTCTCCCACATAGTGTGTTTGTTCTCAGTTTCCTCTCCCACATAGTGTGTTTGTTCTCCCAGGGTTAAGGTTGGCATTTCCTCTCCCACATAGTGTGTTTGTTCTCAGGGTTGGCATTTCCTCTCCCACATAGTGTGTTTGTTCTCAGGGTTGGCATTTCCTCTCCCACATAGTGTGTTTGTTCTCAGGGTTGGCATTTCCTCTCCCACATAGTGTGTTTGTTCTCAAGGTTGGCATTTCCTCTCCCACATAGTGTGTTTGTTCTCAAGGTTGGCATTTCCTCTCCCACATAGTGTGTTTGTTCTCAGGGTTGGCATTCCCTCTCCCACATAGTGTGTTTGTTCTCAGGGTTGGCATTTCCTCTCCCACATAGTGTGTTTGTTCTCAGGGTTGGCATTCCTCTCCTAGTGTTTTTTTTTTCAGGGGGGGTTTTCCTCTCCCACATAGTGTGTTTGTTCTCAGGGTTGGCATTTCCTCTCCCACATAGTGTGTTTGTTCTCAGGGTTGGCATTTCCTCTCCCACATAGTGTGTTTGTTCTCAGGGTTGGCATTTCCTCTCCCACATAGTGTGTTTGTTCTCAGGGTTGGCATTTCCTCTCCCACATAGTGTGTTTGTTCTCAGGGTTGGCATTTCCTCTCCCACATAGTGTGTTTGTTCTCAGGGTTGGCATTTCCTCTCCCACATAGTGTGTTTGTTCTCAGGGTTGGCATTTCCTCTCCCACATAGTGTGTTTGTTCTCAGGGTTGGCATTTCCTCTCCCACATAGTGTGTTTGTTCTCAGGGTTGGCATTTCCTCTCCCACATAGTGTGTTTGTTCTCAGGGTTGGCATTCCCTCTCCCACATAGTGTGTTTGTTCTCAGGGTTGGCATTTCCTCTCCCACATAGTGTGTTTGTTCTCAGGGTTGGCATTCCCTCTCCCACATAGTGTGTTTGTTCTCAGGGTTGGCATTTCCCTCTCCCACATAGTGTGTTTGTTCTCAGGGTTGGCATTTCCTCTCCCACATGTGTTTGTTCTCAGGGTTGGCTTCCTCTCCCACATAGTGTGTTTGTTCTCAGGGTTGGCATTCCCTCTCCCACATAGTGTGTTTGTTCTCAGGGTTGGCATTTCCTCTCCCACATAGTGTGTTTGTTCTCAGGGTTGGCATTTCCTCTCCCACATAGTGTGTTTGTTCTCAGGGTTGGCATTTCCCTCTCCCACATAGTGTGTTTGTTCTCAGGGTTGGCATTTCCTCTCCCACATAGTGTGTTTGTTCTCAGGGTTGGCATTTCCTCTCCCACATAGTGTGTTTGTTCTCAGGGTTGGCATTCCCTCTCCCACATAGTGTGTTTGTTCTCAGGGTTGGCATTTCCTCTCCCACATAGTGTGTTTGTTCTCAGGCCCCTCCCACAAGTTGTTTTCCCTCCCCCATAGTGTGTTTGTTCTCAGGGTTGGCATTTCCTCTCCCACATAGTGTGTTTGTTCTCAGGGTTGGCATTCCCTCTCCCACATAGTGTGTTTGTTCTCAGGGTTGGCATTTCCTCTCCCACATAGTGTGTTTGTTCTCAGGGTTGGCATTTCCCTCTCCCACATAGTGTGTTTGTTCTCAGGGTTGGGCTTTCCTCCCCCACATAGTGTGTTTGTTCTCAGGGTTGGCATTCTCCTCTCCCACATAGTGTGTTTGTTCTCAGGGTTGGCATTTCCTCTCCCACATAGTGTGTTTGTTCTCAGGGTTGGCATTTCCTCTCCCACATAGTGTGTTTGTTCTCAGGGTTGGCATTCCCTCTCCCACATAGTGTGTTTGTTCTCAGGGTTGGCATTTCCTCTCCCACATAGTGTGTTTGTTCTCAGGGTTGGCATTCCCTCTCCCACATAGTGTGTTTGTTCTCAGGGTTGGCATTTCCTCTCCCACATAGTGTGTTTGTTCTCAGGGTTGGCATTTCCTCTCCCACATAGTGTGTTTGTTCTCAGGGTTGGCATTCCCTCTCCCACATAGTGTGTTTGTTCTCAGGGTTGGCATTCCCTCTCCCACATAGTGTGTTTGTTCTCAGGGTTGGCATTTCCTCTCCCACATAGTGTGTTTGTTCTCAGGGTTGGCATTCCCTCTCCCACATAGTGTGTTTGTTCTCAGGGTTGGCATTTCCTCTCCTCCCACATAGTGTGTTTGTTCTCAGGGTTGGCATTCCCTCTCCCACATAGTGTGTTTGTTCTCAGGGTTGGCATCCATTCCCTCTCCCACATAGTGTGTTTGTTCTCAGGGTTGGCATTCCCTCTCCCACATAGTGTGTTTGTTCTCAGGGTTGGCATTCCCTCTCCCACATAGTGTGTTTGTTCTCAGGGTTGGCATTTCCTCTCCCACATAGTGTGTTTGTTCTCAGGGTTGGCATTCCCTCTCCCACATAGTGTGTTTGTTCTCAGGGTTGGCATTCCCTCTCCCACATAGTGTGTTTGTTCTCAGGGTTGGCATTTCCTCTCCCACATAGTGTGTTTGTTCTCAGGGTTGGCATTTCCTCCTCTCCCACATAGTGTGTTTGTTCTCAGGGTTGGCATTCCCTCTCCCACATAGTGTGTTTGTTCTCAGGGTTGGCATTTCCTCTCCCACATAGTGTGTTTGTTCTCAGGGTTGGCATTTCCTCTCCCACATAGTGTGTTTGTTCTCAGGGTTGGCATTTCCTCTCCCACATAGTGTGTTTGTTCTCAGGGTTGGCATTTCCCTCTCCCACATAGTGTGTTTGTTCTCAGGGTTGGCATTCCCTCTCCCACATAGTGTGTTTGTTCTCAGGGTTGGCATTTCCTCCCACATAGTGTGTTTGTTCTCAGGTTGGCATTCCCTCTCCCACATAGTGTGTTTGTTCTCAGGGTTGGCATTCCCTCTCCCACATAGTGTGTTTGTTCTCAGGGTTGGCATTCCCTCTCCCACATAGTGTGTTTGTTCTCAGGGTTGGCATTTCCTCTCCCACATAGTGTGTTTGTTCTCAGGGTTGGCATTCCCTCTCCCACATAGTGTGTTTGTTCTCAGGGTTGGCATTTCCTCTCCCACATAGTGTGTTTGTTCTCAGGGTTGGCATTCCCTCTCCCACATAGTGTGTTTGTTCTCAGGGTTGGCATTCCCTCTCCCACATAGTGTGTTTGTTCTCAGGGTTGCCTCCCCTCTCTCCCACATAGTGTGTTTGTTCTCAGGGTTGGCATTTCCTCTCCCACATAGTGTGTTTGTTCTCAGGGTTGGCATTTCCTCTCCCACATAGTGTGTTTGTTCTCAGGGTTGGCATTTCCTCTCCCACATAGTGTGTTTGTTCTCAGGGTTGGCATTTCCTCTCCCACATAGTGTGTTTGTTCTCAGGGTTGGCATTCCCTCTCCCACATAGTGTGTTTGTTCTCAGGGTTGGCATTTCCTCTCCCACATAGTGTGTTTGTTCTCAGGGTTGGCATTTCCTCTCCCACATAGTGTGTTTGTTCTCAGGGTTGGCATTTCCTCTCCCACATAGTGTGTTTGTTCTCAGGGTTGGCATTCCCTCTCCCACATAGTGTGTTTGTTCTCAGGGTTGGCATTTCCTCTCCCACATAGTGTGTTTGTTCTCAGGGTTGGCATTTCCTCTCCCACATAGTGTGTTTGTTCTCAGGGTTGGCATTTCCTCTCCCACATAGTGTGTTTGTTCTCAGGGTTGGCATTTCCCTCTCCCACATAGTGTGTTTGTTCTCAGGGTTGGCATTTCCCTCTCCCACATAGTGTGTTTGTTCTCAGGGTTGGCATTTCCTCTCCCACATAGTGTGTTTGTTCTCAGGGTTGGCATTTCCTCTCCCACATAGTGTGTTTGTTCTCAGGGTTGGCATTTCCTCTCCCACATAGTGTGTTTGTTCTCAGGGTTGGCATTTCCTCTCCCACATAGTGTGTTTGTTCTCAGGGTTGGCATTTCCTCTCCCACATAGTGTGTTTGTTCTCAGGGTTGGCATTTCCTCTCCCACATAGTGTGTTTGTTCTCAGGGTTGGCATTTCCTCTCCCACATAGTGTGTTTGTTCTCAGGGTTGGCATTCCTCTCCCACATAGTTGTTTGTTCTCAGGGTTGGCATTCCCTCTCCCACATAGTGTGTTTGTTCTCAGGGTTGGCATTTCCTCTCCCACATAGTGTGTTTGTTCTCAGGGTTGGCATTCCCTCTCCCACATAGTGTGTTTGTTCTCAGGGTTGGCATTTCCTCTCCCACATAGTGTGTTTGTTCTCAGGGTTGGCATTCCCTCTCCCACATAGTGTGTTTGTTCTCAGGGTTGGCATTTCCTCTCCCACATAGTGTGTTTGTTCTCAGGGTTGGCATTTCCTCAGGGTTGGCATTTCCTCTCCCACATAGTGTGTTTGTTCTCAGGGTTGGCATTCCCTCTCCCACATAGTGTGTTTGTTCTCAGGGTTGGCATTCCCTCTCCCACATAGTGTGTTTGTTCTCAGGGTTGGCATTTCCTCTCCCACATAGTGTGTTTGTTCTCAGGGTTGGCATTTCCTCTCCCACATAGTGTGTTTGTTCTCAGGGTTGGCATTCCCTCTCCCACATAGTGTGTTTGTTCTCAGGGTTGGCCTGTTTGTTCCATTTCCTCTCCCACATAGTGTGTTTGTTCTCAGGGTTGGCATTCCCCCGGCTCCTCTCCCACATAGTGTGTTTGTTCTCAGGGTTGGCATTTCCTCTCCCACATAGTGTGTTTGTTCTCAGGGTTGGCATTTTTCCTCTCCCCCACATAGTGTGTTTGTTCTCAGGGTTGGCATTCCCTCTCCCACATAGTGTGTTTGTTCTCAGGGTTGGCATTCCCTCTCCCACATAGTGTGTTTGTTCTCAGGGTTGGCATTTCCTCTCCCACATAGTGTGTTTGTTCTCAGGGTTGGCATTTCCTCTCCCACATAGTGTGTTTGTTCTCAGGGTTGGCATTCCCTCTCCCACATAGTGTGTTTGTTCTCAGGGTTGGCATTTCCTCTCCCACATAGTGTGTTTGTTCTCAGGGTTGGCATTTCCTCTCCCACATAGTGTGTTTGTTCTCAGGGTTGGCATTTCCTCTCCCACATAGTGTGTTTGTTCTCAGGGTTGGCATTCCCTCTCCCACATAGTGTGTTTGTTCTCAGGGTTGGCATTCCCTCTCCCACATAGTGTGTTTGTTCTCAGGGTTGGCATTTCCTCTCCCACATAGTGTGTTTGTTCTCAGGGTTGGCATTTCCTCTCCCACATAGTGTGTTTGTTCTCAGGGTTGGCATTCCCTCTCCCACATAGTGTGTTTGTTCTCAGGGTTGGCATTTCCTCTCCCACATAGTGTGTTTGTTCTCAGGGTTGGCATTCCCTCTCCCACATGGGGTTGTTCTCAGGGTTGGCATTTCCTCTCCCACATAGTGTGTTTGTTCTCAGGGTTGGCATTCCCTCTCCCACATAGTGTGTTTGTTCTCAGGGTTTCCTCCCATATAGTGTTTGTTCCAGGGTTGGCATTTCCTCTCCCACATAGTGTGTTTGTTCTCAGGGTTGGCATTCCCTCTCCCACATAGTGTGTTTGTTCTCAGGGTTGGTGGCATTCCCTCTCCCACATAGTGTGTTTGTTCTCAAGGTTGGCATTCCCTCTCCCACATAGTGTGTTTGTTCTCAAGGTTGGCATTTCCTCTCCCACGTAGTGTGTTTGTTCTCAGGGTTGGCATTCCCTCTCCCACATAGTGTGTTTGTTCTCAAGGTTGGCATTCCCTCCCACATAGTGTGTTTGTTCTCAGGGTTGGCATTTCCTCTCCCACATAGTGTGTTTGTTCTCAGGGTTGGCATTCCCTCTCCCACATAGTGTGTTTGTTCTCAGGGTTGGCATTTCCTCTCCCACATAGTGTGTTTGTTCTCAGGGTTGGCATTTCCCTCTCCCACATAGTGTGTTTGTTCTCAGGGTTGGCATTTCCTCTCCCACATAGTGTGTTTGTTCTCAGGGTTGGCATTCCCTCTCCCACATAGTGTGTTTGTTCTCAGGGTTGGCATTCCCTCTCCCACATAGTGTTTTTCTCAGGGTTGTGTTTGTTCTCAGGGTTGGCATTCCCCTCCCCACATAGTGTGTTTGTTCTCAGGGTTGGCATTCCCTCTCCCACATAGTGTGTTTGTTCTCAGGGTTGGCATTTCCTCTCCCACATAGTGTGTTTGTTCTCAGGGTTGGCATTTCCTCTCCCACATAGTGTGTTTGTTCTCAGGGTTGGCATCTCCCCCCCTCTCCCACATAGTGTGTTTGTTCTCAGGGTTGGCATTCCCTCTCCCACATAGTGTGTTTGTTCTCAGGGTTGGCATTCCCTCTCCCACATAGTGTGTTTGTTCTCAGGGTTGGCATTCCCTCTCCCACATAGTGTGTTTGTTCTCAGGGTTGGCATTCCCTCTCCCACATAGTGTGTTTGTTCTCAGGGTTGGCATTTCCTCTCCCACATAGTGTGTTTGTTCTCAGGGTTGGCATTTCCTCTCCCACATAGTGTGTTTGTTCTCAGGGTTGGCATTTCCTCTCCCACATAGTGTGTTTGTTCTCAGGGTTGTCGTTTCCTCTCCCACATAGTGTGTTTGTTCTCAGGGTTGGCATTCCCTCTCCCACATAGTGTGTTTGTTCTCAGGGTTGGCATTTCCTCTCCCACATAGTGTGTTTGTTCTCAGGGTTGGCATTCCCTCTCCCACATAGTGTGTTTGTTCTCAGGGTTGGCATTCCCTCTCCCACATAGTGTGTTTGTTCTCAGGGTTGGCATTTCCTCTCCCACATAGTGTGTTTGTTCTCAGGGTTGGCATTTCCTCTCCCACATAGTGTGTTTGTTCTCAGGGTTGGCATTTCCTCTCCCACATAGTGTGTTTGTTCTCAGGGTTGGCATTTCCTCTCCCACATAGTGTGTTTGTTCTCAGGGTTGGCATTTCCTCTCCCACATAGTGTGTTTGTTCTCAGGGTTGGCATTTCCTCTCCCACATAGTGTGTTTGTTCTCAGGGTTGGCATTTCCTCTCCCACATAGTGTGTTTGTTCTCAGGGTTGGCATTTCCTCTCCCACATAGTGTGTTTGTTCTCAGGGTTGGCATTTCCTCTCCCACATAGTGTGTTTGTTCTCAGGGTTGGCATTTCCTCTCCCACATAGTGTGTTTGTTCTCAGGGTTGGCATTTCCTCTCCCACATAGTGTGTTTGTTCTCAGGGTTGGCATTCCCTCTCCCACATAGTGTGTTTGTTCTCAGGGTTGGCATTTCCTCTCCCACATAGTGTGTTTGTTCTCAGGGTTGGCATTTCCTCTCCCACATAGTGTGTTTGTTCTCCAGGGTTGGCATTTCCTCTCCCACATAGTGTGTTTGTTCTCAGGGTTGGCATTCCCTCCCACATAGTGTGTTTTTTCTCAGGGTTGGCATTTCCTCTCCCACATAGTGTGTTTGTTCTCAGGGTTGGCATTTCCTCTCCCACATAGTGTGTTTGTTCTCAGGGTTGGCATTCCCTCTCCCACATAGTGTGTTTGTTCTCAGGGTTGGCATTTCCTCTCCCACATAGTGTGTTTGTTCTCAGGGTTGGCATTTCCTCTCCCACATAGTGTGTTTGTTCTCAGGGTTGGCATTTCCTCTCCCACATAGTGTGTTTGTTCTCAGGGTTTTGGCATTTCCACTAGTGTGTTTGTTCTCGGGCCCCCCCCACATAGTGTGTTTGTTCTCAGGGTTGGCATTTCCTCTCCCACATAGTGTGTTTGTTCTCAGGGTTGGCATTCCCTCTCCCACATAGTGTGTTTGTTCTCAGGGTTGGCATTTCCTCTCCCACATAGTGTGTTTGTTCTCAGGGTTGGCATTCCCCTCTCCCACATAGTGTGTTTGTTCTCAGGGTTGGCATTTCCTCTCCCACATAGTGTGTTTGTTCTCAGGGTTGGCATTCCCTCTCCCACATAGTGTGTTTGTTCTCAGGGTTGACATTCCCTCTCCCACATAGTGTGTTTGTTCTCAGGGTTGGTGCATTTCCTCTCCCACATAGTGTGTTTGTTCTCAGGGTTGGCATTTCCTCTCCCACATAGTGTGTTTGTTCTCAGGGTTGGCATTTCCCTCTCCCACATAGTGTGTTTGTTCTCAGGGTTGGCATTCCTCTCCCACATAGTGTGTTTGTTCTCGGGGGTTGCATTCTCTCCCACATAGTGTGTTTGTTCTCAGGGTTGGCATTCTCCTCTCCCACATAGTGTGTTTGTTCTCAGGGTTGGCATTCCCTCTCCCACATAGTGTGTTTGTTCTCAGGGTTGGCATTTCCTCTCCCACATAGTGTGTTTGTTCTCAGGGTTGATATCCTCTCCCACATAGTGTGTTTGTTCTCAGGGTTGGCATTCCCTCTCCCACATAGTGTGTTTGTTCTCAGGGTTGGCATTCCCTCTCCCACATAGTGTGTTTGTTCTCAGGGTTGGCATTTCCTCTCCCACATAGTGTGTTTGTTCTCAGGGTTGGCATTCCCTCTCCCACATAGTGTGTTTGTTCTCAGGGTGCACCTTCCCCATAGTTGTTTGTTCTCAGGGTTGCATTTCCTCTCCCACATAGTGTGTTTGTTCTCAGGGTTGGCATTTCCTCTCCCACATAGTGTGTTTGTTCTCAGGGTTGGCATTCCCTCTCCCACATAGTGTGTTTGTTCTCAGGGTTGGCATTCCCTCTCCCACATAGTGTGTTTGTTCTCAGGGTTGGCATTTCCTCTCCCACATAGTGTGTTTGTTCTCAGGGTTGGCATTCCCTCTCCCACATAGTGTGTTTGTTCTCAGGGTTGGCATTCCCTCTCCCACATAGTGTGTTTGTTCTCAGGGTTGGCATTCCCTCTCCCACATAGTGTGTTTGTTCTCAGGGTTGGCATTTCCTCTCCCACATAGTGTGTTTGTTCTCAGGGGTTGGCATTTCCTCTCCCACATAGTGTGTTTGTTCTCAGGGTTGGCATTCCCTCTCCCACATAGTGTGTTTGTTCTCAGGGTTGGCATTCCCTCTCCCACATAGTGTGTTTGTTCTCAGGGTTGGCATTCCCTCTCCCACATAGTGTGTTTGTTCTCAGGGTTGGCATTTCCTCTCCCACATAGTGTGTTTGTTCTCAGGGTTGGCATTTCCCTCTCCCACATAGTGTGTTTGTTCTCAGGGTTGGCATTTCCTCTCCCACATAGTGTGTTTGTTCTCAGGGTTGGCATTTCCCTCTCCCACATAGTGTGTTTGTTCTCAGGGTTGGCATTTCCTCTCCCACATAGTGTGTTTGTTCTCAGGGTTGGCATTTCCTCTCCCACATAGTGTGTTTGTTCTCAGGGTTGGCATTTCCCTCTCCCACATAGTGTGTTTGTTCTCAGGGTTGGCATTTCCTCTCCCACATAGTGTGTTTGTTCTCAGGGTTGGCATTCCCTCTCCCACATAGTGTGTTTGTTCTCAGGGTTGGCATTTCCTCTCCCACATAGTGTGTTTGTTCTCAGGGGTTGGCATTCCCTCTCCCACATAGTGTGTTTGTTCTCAGGGTTGGCATTTCCTCTCCCACATAGTGTGTTTGTTCTCAGGGTTGGCATTCCCTCTCCCCACATAGTGTGTTTGTTCTCAGGGTTGGCATTCCCTCTCCCACATAGTGTGTTTGTTCTCAGGGTTGGCATTCCCTCTCCCACATAGTGTGTTTGTTCTCAGGGTTGGCATTTCCTCTCCCACATAGTGTGTTTGTTCTCAGGGTTGGCATTTCCTCTCCCACATAGTGTGTTTGTTCTCAGGGTTGGCATTCCCTCTCCCACATAGTGTGTTTGTTCTCAGGGTTGGCATTCCCTCTCCCACATAGTGTGTTTGTTCTCAGGGTTGGCATTCCCTCTCCCACATAGTGTGTTTGTTCTCAGGGTTGGCATTCCCTCTCCCACATAGTGTGTTTGTTCTCAGGGTTGGCATTTCCTCTCCCACATAGTGTGTTTGTTCTCAGGGTTGGCATTCCCTCCTCTCCCACATAGTGTGTTTGTTCTCAGGGTTGGCATTTCCTCTCCCACATAGTGTGTTTGTTCTCAGGGTTGGCATTCCCTCTCCCACATAGTGTGTTTGTTCTCAGGGTTGGCATTCCCTCTCCCACATAGTGTGTTTGTTCTCAGGGTTGGCATTTCCTCTCCCACATAGTGTGTTTGTTCTCAGGGTTGGCATTTCCTCTCCCACATAGTGTGTTTGTTCTCAGGGTTGGCATTCCCTCTCCCACATAGTGTGTTTGTTCTCAGGGTTGGCATTCCCTCTCCCACATAGTGTGTTTGTTCTCAGGGTTGGCATTCCCTCTCCCACATAGTGTGTTTGTTCTCAGGGTTGGCATTTCCTCTCCCACATAGTGTGTTTGTTCTCAGGGTTGGCATTTCCTCTCCCACATAGTGTGTTTGTTCTCAGGGTTGGCATTTCCTCTCCCACATAGTGTGTTTGTTCTCAGGGTTGGCATTCCCTCTCCCACATAGTGTGTTTGTTCTCAGGGTTGGCATTTCCCTCTCCCACATAGTGTGTTTGTTCTCAGGGTTGGCATTTCCTCTCCCACATAGTGTGTTTGTTCTCAGGGTTGGCATTTCCTCTCCCACATAGTGTGTTTGTTCTCAGGGTTGGCATTTCCTCTCCCACATAGTGTGTTTGTTCTCAGGGTTGGCATTTCCTCTCCCACATAGTGTGTTTGTTCTCAGGGTTGGCATTTCCTCTCCCACATAGTGTGTTTGTTCTCAGGGTTATTTTCTCTCCCACATAGTGTGTTTGTTCTCAGGGTTGGCATTCTCCTCTCCCACATAGTGTGTTTGTTCTCAGGGTTGGCATTCCCTCTCCCACATAGTGTGTTTGTTCTCAGGGTTGGCATCTCCTCTCCCACATAGTTCATTATTTCCTCTCCCACATAGTGTGTTTGTTCTCAGGGTTGGCATTTCCTCTCCCACATAGTGTGTTTGTTCTCAGGGTTGGCATTCCCTCTCCCACATAGTGTGTTTGTTCTCAGGGTTGGCATTTCCTCTCCCACATAGTGTGTTTGTTCTCAGGGTTGGCATTCCTCTCCCACATAGTGTGTTTGTTCTCAGGGTTGGCATTTCCTCTCCCACATAGTGTGTTTGTTCTCAGGGTTGGCATTTCCTCTCCCACATAGTGTGTTTGTTCTCAGGGTTGGCATTTCCTCTCCCACATAGTGTGTTTGTTCTCAGGGTTGGCATTTCCTCTCCCACATAGTGTGTTTGTTCTCAGGGTTGGCATTTCCTCTCCCACATAGTGTGTTTGTTCTCAGGGTTGGCATTTCCTCTCCCACATAGTGTGTTTGTTCTCAGGGTTGGCATTCCCTCTCCCACATAGTGTGTTTGTTCTCAGGGTTGGCATTTCCCTCTCCCACATAGTGTGTTTGTTCTCAGGGTTGGTCCTCCCACATAGTGTGTTTGTTCTCAGGGTTGGCATTTCCTCTCCCACATAGTGTGTTTGTTCTCAGGGTTGGCATTTCCTCTCCCACATAGTGTGTTTGTTCTCAGGGTGGGGTTTCCCTCTCCCACATAGTGTGTTTGTTCTCAGGGTTGGCATTTCCTCTCCCACATAGTGTGTTTGTTCTCAGGGTTGGCATTTCCTCTCCCACATAGTGTGTTTGTTCTCAGGGTTGGCATTTCCTCTCCCACATAGTGTGTTTGTTCTCAGGGTTGGCATTTCCTCTCCCACATAGTGTGTTTGTTCTCAGGGTTGGCATTTCCTCTCCCACATAGTGTGTTTGTTCTCAGGGTTGGCATTTCCTCTCCCACATAGTGTGTTTGTTCTCAGGGTTGGCATTTCCTCTCCCACATAGTGTGTTTGTTCTCAGGGTTGGCATTTCCTCTCCCACATAGTGTGTTTGTTCTCAGGGTTGGCATTTCCTCTCCCACATAGTGTGTTTGTTCTCAGGGTTGGCATTTCCTCTCCCACATAGTGTGTTTGTTCTCAGGGTTGGCATTTCCTCTCCCACATAGTGTGTTTGTTCTCAGGGTTGGCATTTCCTCTCCCACATAGTGTGTTTGTTCTCAGGGTTGGCATTTCCTCTCCCACATAGTGTGTTTGTTCTCAGGGTTGGCATTTCCTCTCCCACATAGTGTGTTTGTTCTCAGGGTTGGCATTTCCTCTCCCACATAGTGTGTTTGTTCTCAGGGTTGGCATTTCCTCTCCCACATAGTGTGTTTGTTCTCAGGGTTGGCATTTCCTCTCCCACATAGTGTGTTTGTTCTCAGGGTTGGCATTTCCTCTCCCACATAGTGTGTTTGTTCTCAGGGTTGGCATTTCCTCTCCCACATAGTGTGTTTGTTCTCAGGGTTGGCATTTCCTCTCCCACATAGTGTGTTTGTTCTCAGGGTTGGCATTTCCTCTCCCACATAGTGTGTTTGTTCTCAGGGTTGGCATTTCCTCTCCCACATAGTGTGTTTGTTCTCAGGGTTGGCATTCCCTCTCCCACATAGTGTGTTTGTTCTCAGGGCATGTTTGTTCTCAGGGTTGGCATTTCCTCTCCCACATAGTGTGTTTGTTCTCAGGGTTGGCATTTCCTCTCCCACATAGTGTGTTTGTTCTCAGGGTTGGCATTTCCCTCTCCCACATAGTGTGTTTGTTCTCAGGGTTGGCATTTCCTCTCCCACATAGTGTGTTTGTTCTCAGGGTTGGCATTTCCTCTCCCACATAGTGTGTTTGTTCTCAGGGTTGTTCTCAGGGTTGGCATTTCCTCTCCCACATAGTGTGTTTGTTCTCAGGGTTGGCATCTCCTCTCCCACATAGTGTGTTTGTTCTCAGGGTTGGCATTTCCTCTCCCACATAGTGTGTTTGTTCTCAGGGTTGGCATTTCCTCTCCCACATAGTGTGTTTGTTCTCAGGGTTGGCATTTCCTCTCCCACATAGTGTGTTTGTTCTCAGGGTTGGCATTTCCTCTCCCACATAGTGTGTTTGTTCTCAGGGTTGGCATTTCCTCTCCCACATAGTGTGTTTGTTCTCAGGGTTGGCATTCCCTCTCCCACATAGTGTGTTTGTTCTCAGGGTTGGCATTCCCTCTCCCACATAGTGTGTTTGTTCTCAGGGTTGGCATTCCCTCTCCCACATAGTGTGTTTGTTCTCAGGGTTGGCATTCCCTCTCCCACATAGTGTGTTTGTTCTCAGGGTTGGCATTTCCTCTCCCACATAGTGTGTTTGTTCTCAGGGTTGGCATTTCCTCTCCCACATAGTGTGTTTGTTCTCAGGGTTGGCATTTCCTCTCCCACATAGTGTGTTTGTTCTCAGGGTTGGCATTTCCTCTCCCACATAGTGTGTTTGTTCTCAGGGTTGGCATTCCCTCTCCCACATAGTGTGTTTGTTCTCAGGGTTGGCATTCCCTCTCCCACATAGTGTGTTTGTTCTCAGGGTCATGGCATTCCCTCTCCCACATAGTGTGTTTGTTCTCAGGGTTGGCATTTCCCTCTCCCACATAGTGTGTTTGTTCTCAGGGTTGGCATTCCCTCTCCCACATAGTGTGTTTGTTCTCAGGGTTGGCATTTCCTCTCCCACATAGTGTGTTTGTTCTCAGGGTTGGCATTCCCTCTCCCACATAGTGTGTTTGTTCTCAGGGTTGGCATTTCCTCTCCCACATAGTGTGTTTGTTCTCAGGGTTGACATTCCCTCCCACATATGTTTGTTCCGTCATTCACATAGTGTGTTTGTTCTCAGGGTTGGCATTTCCCTCTCCCACATAGTGTGTTTGTTCTCAGGGTTGGCATTCCCATTTCTCAGGGTTGGCATTCCCTCTCCCACATAGTGTGTTTGTTCTCAGGGTTGGCATTTCCTCTCCCACATAGTGTGTTTGTTCTCAGGGTTGACATTCCCTCTCCCACATAGTGTGTTTGTTCTCAGGGTTGGCATTTCCTCTCCCACATAGTGTGTTTGTTCTCAGGGTTGGCATTCCCTCTCCCACATAGTGTGTTTGTTCTCAGGGTTGGCATTTCCTCTCCCACATAGTGTGTTTGTTCTCAGGGTTGACATTCCCTCTCCCACATAGTGTGTTTGTTCTCAGGGTTGGCATTTCCTCTCCCACATAGTGTGTTTGTTCTCAGGGTTGGCATTCCCCCCCATATGTGCTCTCCCACATAGTGTGTTTGTTCTCAGGGTTGGCATTCCCTCTCCCACATAGTGTGTTTGTTCTCAGGGTTGGCATTTCCTCTCCCACATAGTGTGTTTGTTCTCAGGGTTGGCATTCCCTCTCCCACATAGTGTGTTTGTTCTCAGGGTTGGCATTTCCTCTCCCACATAGTGTGTTTGTTCTCAGGGTTGGCCTTTTCCCCCCCACATGTGTGTTTGTTCTCAGGGTTGGCATTCCCTCTCCCACATAGTGTGTTTGTTCTCAGGGTTGGCATTCCCTCTCCCACATAGTGTGTTTGTTCTCAGGGTTGGCATTCCCTCTCCCACATAGTGTGTTTGTTCTCAGGGTTGGCATTTCCTCTCCCACATAGTGTGTTTGTTCTCAGGGTTGGCATTCCCTCTCCCACATAGTGTGTTTGTTCTCAGGGTTGGCATTTCCTCTCCCACATAGTGTGTTTGTTCTCAGGGTTGGCATTTCCTCTCCCACATAGTGTGTTTGTTCTCAGGGTTGGCATTTCCTCTCCCACATAGTGTGTTTGTTCTCAGGGTTGGCATTTCCTCTCCCACATAGTGTGTTTGTTCTCAGGGTTGGCATTTCCTCTCCCACATAGTGTGTTTGTTCTCAGGGTTGGCATTTCCTCTCCCACATAGTGTGTTTGTTCTCAGGGTTGGCATCTCCTCTCCCACATAGTGTGTTTGTTCTCAGGGTTGGCATTTCCTCTCCCACATAGTGTGTTTGTTCTCAGGGTTGCCATTCCCTCTCCCACATAGTGTGTTTGTTCTCAGGGTTGGCATTTCCTCTCCCACATAGTGTGTTTGTTCTCAGGGTTGGCATCTCCTCTCCCACATAGTGTGTTTGTTCTCAGGGTTGGCATTTCCTCTCCCACATAGTGTGTTTGTTCTCAGGGTTGGCATCTCCTCTCCCACATAGTGTGTTTGTTCTCAGGGTTGGCATTCCCTCTCCCACATAGTGTGTTTGTTCTCAGGGTTGCCATTCCCTCTCCCACATAGTGTGTTTGTTCTCAGGGTTGCCATTCCCTCTCCCACATAGTGTGTTTGTTCTCAGGGTTGGCATTTCCTCTCCCACATAGTGTGTTTGTTCTCAGGGTTGCCATTCCCTCTCCCACATAGTGTGTTTGTTCTCAGGGTTGGCATTTCCTCTCCCACATAGTGTGTTTGTTCTCAGGGTTGGCGTTTCCTCTCCCACATAGTGTGTTTGTTCTCAGGGTTGGCATTTCCTCTCCCACATAGTGTGTTTGTTCTCAGGGTTGGCGTTTCCTCTCCCACATTGTGTGTTTGTTCTCAGGGTTCCTCTCCCACATAGTGTGTTTGTTCTCAGGGTTGCCATTCCCTCTCCCACATAGTGTGTTTGTTCTCAGGGTTGGCATTTCCTCTCCCACATAGTGTGTTTGTTCTCAGGGTTGGCATGCCTGCTCATTTATTTTCTGTCATTCGCCGGCTTTAGTCAAACTGAGCTGGTTTCAACTGGCATGGATTGCTAAAGCATGTAGCAAGTTCATTTTGGATTGCATGTTTAAAGTAATGTAATATTGCCATAAATATATTACTGCAATAATGAATATGGTATCTTAAAAGTAGAATTT
This sequence comes from Ashinkailepas kermadecensis, assembly GCA_034440615.1. Taxonomy (NCBI): domain Eukaryota; kingdom Metazoa; phylum Arthropoda; class Thecostraca; family Neolepadidae; genus Ashinkailepas; species Ashinkailepas kermadecensis. Next base: position 441,652 of record JAOTOM010005133.1, on the reverse strand, counting down.
CATAGTGAAGATTGAAATGTAATTGCTACCCACACAATCTATGAGTTTACCAAGGTCTCACGTATATTGCATAGGACACTGGTATGCGACAAAACTGGCTATTTGAAGCTAAATTGTCTTAATAATCATGGGCAAATATTTGGCGTACAGATAGAATGACAGCCAAAAGCTAGCCAATCGCAGACCATCACAATGCTCACCAAAGAACGCTGTAGACACCCCCCCCCCCCACCTGTATCCCCAGGTGCGCGTGTGCCGTGCGTCATGTACCACGCGGACATGTCGCTACCTCAGCAGACAGTCACGCCTGATGCAATCCCCCCACCTGTATCCCCAGACGCAGATGTGCCGTGCGTCATGTACCACGCGGACATGTCGCTACCTCAGCAGACAGTCACGCCTGATGCAATCCCCCCACCTGTATCCCCAGACGCAGACGTGCCGTGCGTCATGTACCACGCGGACATGTCGCTACCTCAGCAGACAGTCACGCCTGATGCAATCCCCCCACCTGTATCCCCAGACGCAGATGTGCCGTGCGTCATGTACCACGCGGACATGTCGCTACCTCAGCAGACAGTCACCCCTGATGCAATCCCCCACCTGTATCCCCAGACGCAGATGTGCCGTGCGTCATGTACCACGCGGGCATGTCGCTACCTCAGCAGACAGTCACGCCTGATGCAATCCCCCCACCTGTATCCCCAGACGCAGATGTGCCGTGCGTCATGTACCACGCGGACATGTCGCTACCTCAGCAGACAGTCACGCCTGATGCAATCCCCCCACCTGTATCCCCAGACGCAGATGTGCCGTGCGTCATGTACCACGCGGACATGTCGCTACCTCAGCAGACAGTCACGCCTGATGCAATCCCCCCACCTGTATCCCCAGACGCAGATGTGCCGTGCGTCATGTACCACGCGGACATGTCGCTACCTCAGCAGACAGTCACGCCTGATGCAATCCCCCCACCTGTATCCCCAGACGCAGATGTGCCGTGCGTCATGTACCACGCGGACATGTCGCTACCTCAGCAGACAGTCACGCCTGATGCAATCCCCCCACCTGTATCCCCAGACGCAGATGTGCCGTGCGTCATGTACCACGCGGACATGTCGCTACCTCAGCAGACAGTCACGCCTGATGCAATCCCCCACCGGTATCCCCAGACGCAGATGTGCCGTGCGTCATGTACCACGCGGACATGTCGCTACCTCAGCAGACAGTCACGCCTGATGCAATCCCCCCACCTGTATCCCCAGACGCAGATGTGCCGTGCGTCATGTACCACGCGGGCATGTCGCTACCTCAGCGGAAGAAGTCGCACGAGCAGTTTGTCCGCGACAAGGTGCCTGTGATCGTGGCGACGGTTGCCTTCGGTATGGGCATCGACAAGCCCGGTGAGTCGGCACAGGACTGCTGTCGGAGGCTGGGCTCGTGATGGGCTGGGCTGCTGTCGGAGGCTGGGCTCGTGATGGGCTGGGCTGCTGTCGGAGGCTGGGCTCGTGATGGGCTGGGCTGCTGTCGGAGGCTGGGCTCGTGATGGGCTGGGCTGCTGTCGGAGGCTGGGCTCGCGATGGGCTGGGCTGCTGTCGGAGGCTGGGCTCGCGATGGGCTGGTGTTTACGATGGACTTGGCTCATGCTGGGCTAGTGCTCGGGTATAGCCCGACTCGGTAGAGTCCCTGATGCCGGAGTTTAGGTGTTGTCGGGAGGACGGGTTCTCCGCCGGGATGGCGACCAACGGGAGGAAATTCGTAACTAGTTGTACGTGGGATGTTTTGTTGAAGCTTTGGTTTCAGGGGAACCATTTATTATCTCGTTTGTTTACGTACCTGTACTTTGAGGTGCGAAGGGAAGGTGCTGAGCTAGGCAAAGGCTGGAAGTCGGGAACAAGACGCGTACCGGGGTGAATCCGGGCTTGTTTACCGGTTATGGAGAGTGCCGCATTTGGACGAAGGCTAGGCCCCTGTTTTGTGCCAGGCCTCACGTTGGTCTGGTGACAGGAAGGCTGCGGTCTGGAGGCCGTCGGTCGCTTGTCTGGCGTCTCCATCGTAATCACTGGCCGCGATAGAGGGCGATGCATGAAGCGGGCAGGTTGGAAAAGTCCATCAGGCATGTGGTTTTGCAAGGCCAGCGGCTAAGTTTTTTCCTTTTAACAGCTTAAACTTGGTTAAATGGGTCAAGGCACTACAATGCCGTTTGTGGAATAAAAGGTATTAATTTCATACAGCACTATTATAATCAATAAAGCCCATGCACGTACATAGCATGAACCGAACCTAGTGTGGGAGAATCAAAAGCTTCCCAGCCAATAAATTATGTGATATGTATGCACACCACAGAAGGAATATACTGGCACATTGCAAGCACCCATCTTTTTAAGTTGTGATAGGTACCCGCCGAATTATGTATGGTGAATATGAAACTAACCAGTGAATTAACTTGGGTTGGAATTGGTTCCAAGAATACATGAGATAACAGTGAATTATGTTGAAAACGTATGCCGCTGCTCCAGAACGCCGGCAGGGTTGGACAAAGCTTCAAACATGCGTACATTTAAGCCGGTTATATCAATTTTGATGGATACATCTAGTGTTATCCAGCCAGCTCAGACCATGGTTTTCACCAGCGATTCTTCGACGTAGCATGCCGGAGCGTATCGATGCCGGAATTGGCCGCCTACTGCTAGATGACGTGTATCTAACGGGACGGAGTTCGACCAACGTAGTCAGCTGACGAGGCCTGCATCCCATGTGGCTGGCTGACGCAGCCGCCCCCACCGCCCCCACCCCACCACCGCCCCCACCCGTAACGAGCGTACATCTGTGCCAACAGACGTCCGCCGCATCGTGCACTACGGCGCGTCGCGCGACGTTGAGTCCTACTATCAGGAGGTTGGCCGCGCCGGCCGTGACGGCCAGCGCGCGCACTGTACACTCTTCTTCAAACCGGCCGACTTCGTAGTGCACCGGTGAGCTGACTGGCCGACTCCGTAGTGCTCCGGCGAGCTGACTGGCCGACTCCGTAGTGCTCCGGTGAGCTGACTGGCCGACTCCGTAGTGCTCCGGTGAGCTGACTGGCCGACTCCGTAGTGCTCCGGTGAGCTGACTGGCCGACTCCGTAGTGCTCCGGTGAGCTGACTGGCCGACTCCGTAGTGCTCCGGTGAGCTGACTGGCCGACTCCGTAGTGCTCCGGTGAGCTGACTGGCCGACTCCGTAGTGCTCTGGTGAGCTGACTGGCCGACTCCGTAGTGCACCGGTGAGCTGGCCGGCCGACTCCGTAGTGCTCTGGTGAGCTGACTGGCCGACTCCGTAGTGCTCCGGTGAGCTGGCCGGCCGACTCCGTAGTACTCCGGTGAGCTGACTGGCCGACTCCGTAGTGCTCCGGTGAGCTGACTGGCCGACTCCGTAGTGCTCCGGTGAGCTGACTGGCCGACTCCGTAGTGCTCCGGTGAGCTGGCCGGCCGACTCCGTAGTGCTCCGGTGAGCTGACTGGCCGACTCCGTAGTACTCCGGTGAGCTGACTGGCCGACTCCGTAGTGCTCTGGTGAGCTGACTGGCCGACTCCGTAGTGCTCTGGTGAGCTGACTGGCCGACTCCGTAGTGCACCGGTGAGCTGGCCGGCCGACTCCGTAGTGCTCTGGTGAGCTGACTGGCCGACTCCGTAGTGCTCCGGTGAGCTGGCCGGCCGACTCCGTAGTACTCCGGTGAGCTGACTGGCCGACTCCGTAGCGCTCCGGTGAGCTGACTGGCCGACTCCGTAGCGCTCCGGTGAGCTGACTGGCCGACTCCGTAGTGCTCCGGTGAGCTGGCCGGCCGACTCCGTAGTGCTCCGGTGAGCTGACTGGCCGACTCCGTAGTACTCCGGTGAGCTGACTGGCCGACTCCGTAGTGCTCTGGTGAGCTGACTGGCCGACTCCGTAGTGCTCTGGTGAGCTGACTGGCCGACTCCGTAGTGCTCCGGTGAGCTGACTGGCCGACTCCGTAGTGCTCTGGTGAGCTGACTGGCCGACTCCGTAGTGCTCCGGTGAGCTGACTGGCCGACTCCGTAGTGCTCCGGTGAGCTGACTGGCCGACTCCGTAGTGCTCCGGTGAGCTGACTGGCCGACTCCGTAGTGCTCCGGTGAGCTGACTGGCCGACTCCGTAGCGCTCCGGTGAGCTGACTGGCCGACTCCGTAGCGCTCCGGTGAGCTGACTGGCCGACTCCGTAGCGCTCCGGTGAGCTGACTGGCCGACTCCGTAGCGCTCCGGTGAGCTGACTGGCCGACTCCGTAGTGCTCCGGTGAGCTGACTGGCCGACTCCGTAGTGCTCCGGTGAGCTGGCCGGCCGACTCCGTAGTGCTCCGGTGAGCCTGGCTGGTCGCATGTCGTCCGGCTGGCCGACTTCGTGCCACGTCGATGTGGTGAGCTGCCCTGTACAGTCGTCTGTCGCCTCTACTGCACGGTCGGCAGGCGTACTTTCCGTTGCGCGGTGGGACGTGTCTTGTGATTATCAGTGCCTAGCTTATTGTCGTGGTTGTGGTTATTGCTGATTGAAAGAAAAAATACAGAGGATACACTATAAAATATAATATATAAAATATCAAAATAAGGTTTCCATGGCGCTTTCTCGTGACATTTGCTTGCATTGGTGAAAGGTTAAGACGAGTTGTTGGTCAAATGAGATACAAAGCTAGGCCGCTGTAACGTGTGCCATAATATGGTATGTGTGTTCGCTGTACCGCAGAATGTCTCCTGTGTTTAATTTTGAGCGGCACGTGCAAGGCTTTCCATTAACCTGCACCGGTGTCTCCGTGGTCAGACATTTCCTGGGCAATCTGACGTCGGCGCAGTACATCCAGCACCGTCTGGAGATGCTGACCAGCTTCGAGGCGATGCTGTCGCAAGCCAACTGTCGGCGCCGGTCGCTGCTGCGACACTTCGAGTCGGACACCACGGCTGGCGAGCGGCCCGGCTGCTGTGACAATTGCGACACAAAGTCAGTGCTCGGCACCTGCTGCGAAGGGGCGCACTAGTGCTGTCGCCGGGCACGGGAACGGGCTCGGCTCGGGAGGCGGGGCACTACTCGGCACCTGCTGCGAAGGGGCGCACTAGTGCTGTCGCCGGGCACGGGAACGGGCTCGGCTCGGGAGGCGGGGCACTACTCGGCATTGAGGCGTGGCTGTGCTGAGGTAGCCTGGCAGGCGTGACTGCTGAGGTAACCTGGCAGGCATGACTGCTGAGGTAGCCTGGCAGGCATGACTGCCGAGGTAACCTGGCAGGCATGGCTGCTGATGTAGCCTGGCAGGCGTGGCTGCTGATGTAGCCTGGCAGGCGTGGCTGTGCTGAGGTAGCCTGACAGGCGTGGCTGCTGAGGTAGCCAACCCACCGCCACTGCTGAGGTAACCTGGCAGGCGTGGCTGCTGAGGTGTTCGGAAGGCGCCACTGCTGAGGTGTCTGGCAGGCGTGACTGCTAATGTGGCCTAGCAGACGCGATTACTGAAGTATTCTACGCCTCTGCATCGCCATGTAGTTAATTTATGTAAAGGTCAGCACGCACTAGTTCTGAAAAGTCCTGTCTGTCTTTCTTCCAGTGATTTCAGGGATTGAGTCCGAAACATTCTGGCAGCAATGCTGCACTGCATCTTCGTAATCATGGCTCATAACATGCTTCGGCATTTTCTTTGATGAACTGATTAGGCGTCATCCGGAAGAAGGACTAAATTATTTATTTTGCCCGTGCGTTTTATAGCCCATTTTTTGGTGAAGGTTTTTTGTATCGATTTAACTAGAAAAAGCATTTACCCTCACCCCCGTGTTCATGTATACTCGTACCCCTCACCCCTGTGTTCATATGTACTCGTAGTATTTGTAGCGACAGTCCCCGCTCAGAAGACCGCAGTGCTGTCTGCTGTATCTGCTGTATCGCCATCTGCTCACCTTGAACCCCTTGTCTTTATCAAAATTATCGATTTCGGCTTCAGGGCGATGTCTTCGACGCAGGTTTAGCTTCGATGTCATTGGTCATGTAACGACCATCTGGTCTTTCCAAAAAGCATGCACACACACGGACGTCTTCAGGTTACGTCTGCATGTTTATGCGGAGTGGGCACCCATGCCAAGTGTTGGCATACGTCTAGTAAATTAAAACGCGTGCACTTGGTATGCCGATAGACTAACCCGTACTCTGAGTGTCGACGCCATGGTCGTGCATTAGAAGGTTGTTCCTGCTGATGGACCTAATCTGTGCAGGTACAGCAAGAAGCGGACAGCAAATGTGCACGCTGAGACGCCGGGTGGCGGGGAGAATTTCGGCCGCCAGGCGGCCATGTTACTGGGGGCGATTAAGCTGATGAATGGTCGCTCAGGTCAGTTCACGAACGTCATTCCACAACTGTGTTGGGTCATCGGGCCGCGCCGACCAGGATAGGGTCGTGTCGCTTAGTCGTTGTTCTGTATGATGCCGATCTTCTAATTCGGCGGTCACCTGTCTATTCCGTGTTGCACAGATTGCACAGATGATGCAATATGATCACATGCATGTTGCACAGATTGTGCAAAAGAAGTACATGAATGCTGCACAGATGCAATACAGGCTACAAAGAGGATGCACCGTGTTCACAGGGGCGTGCAATTGCTATGGAGTGACGAACTTTGGAGCGGATGACACTCATGGTCTCGTTACGATATGTAGCTTATGTCATTGTGGTGGAAGCATAGAGGCGGGCTAGACCATGCTATCCGGCACATGGACCAGAACAGCATCCTTTCCTAAAGTTAAAACATTGGCGGAGGAGTGAACGCTCACTAAGTGTATGTGAACGCCTCATGCAAATTTAGCTTGCTGGATCAACCAGCAATAAACGCGACCAGAAGGCAACGAAACATTGTTTGGAAGAGCAAAATCCTTGTCTGATAGGCAAAGCAAGCTTGTGATTAAAATAAAAAACTAGCACAATGTCCCTAAGCCCAAGCAACCAACCATCTTCAGTGCTTCAGGGTTTTTTTTTAGAGGAACGGTACGTTAATTTCATTACCCGATCATAGATAAGCGTTGCGAGTATATCAATTCGTGGTCTAGCCAAGAATGCTTAGGTAAGAAGAAATTATGTCCTCTTCCCTGTGGCGAAGCTGCATTAAGACTTTCCCAAAATATTGCTATCCGTATCTAGATGTGTTCCAGCTGTTCGTCGTGGCTCAATGACATAACACAGGAAAGCTAGGTCTGCCGGCCGTTCGACGGTGGCACGTGGCGCTCTGGTGCGGCGACAAGATTCACACAGTCGACGGATCTGATCAGACTTTCTATGTCCGGTAAACTACAGCAGTCACAAAGCACCCCCTTTCAACCAAAAAGACGCAATCCAGGCAAAGTCCCACAAACTGTCACTCAAACCACGAGAACCACAGAACCAACAGCCCTTGGGTGTAGGACCCGGGGATGGGTAATGCTGATGGAAAGCATCGACTTCAGAATGGTTCTTGTCTCCGAACTCTGGAGCAGTTCCTGCGCCACGACAGCAGCCCCCAGCTTCCCCACGGCCCATAGGTGGTCGCGGTAGCTCAGTCGGTAGGGCGTTCGACTCTTGATAGTAAGATCGTTGGTTCGAATCCCACAACCGGCAAGATTACCTACTCTACCCGCGACCAATCGGCGTGAGGGGTTGGCGACCCCATATAACCTAGCAGTTGAATGTGTCGTAGAAGAGCCGAAGATTCTTCTTCTCTACGACCCCCTCTCTAGGAACCACCATTCAATTGGAAATCAGAGTGTGCGGTCTGGGGAATTGCTAAAGCATAGACAGTACGTGAAAGGTTAATGTCCAACGAAATATGGCGTTGTATCGTTCATTGTTTGTGCATATAATGGGTGCCGCTGTACGTGTGTGCTGACCATGTCTGCCGACTTGTTTGCTTAGACGACAGTAAGGAAGATGGTCTAAATATATTTTCCTTTTAACACGCGCCGGAAGGCCTCTGACAACGCAGCCCGGGGGAGGGGTGGCGGGTTCTGCCCCCTAATATCTCAGAAACTATTGAGGCTGGAAGCACTCAATTTGGAGTGTAGGTTGCGGCTGTTGTTAACTCGCTGCAGTGTAAATTTAATGGCCATGACCCATGCCTTCAGCTTCAAATGTGGTCGACATCGGCCGCCACATCGAGCCACCGCGCCACCACGCCACCACGCCACCACGCCACCACGCCACCACGCCACCACGCGCCACCACGCCACCACGCCACCACGCCACCGCGCCACCACGCCACCACGCCACCACGCCACCATGCCACCATGCCACCACGCCACCACGCCACCATGCCACCGCGCCACCACGCCACCGCGCCACCACGCCACCACGCCACCACGCCACCACGCCACCACGCCACCACGCCACCACGCCACCACGCCACCACGCCACCACGCCACCACGCCGATGAAGCCTGTGTGACCTTGAACGCTCGGCAGCGGCCGGTCGGTCGATTTTGCACCGGCGCACTTTCTATATTTACCAACGGATTTAAAAATACCTTATTGTTATCAATTTTGAACGAAGTCAGAAATTACAATATCCCTCCAGTCTGTAAGATATCGTCGCAAATCGTGCGGGTGGGCGGATCCCACCCCCATCCGGTGCGCGTGAAGTATACCACAGAATGGCTGGGTAGAAGGATTGCGCTGCGTTCACGTATATTTTGGGTACATCGAATACAAAATGGCTTGCAAGTTCACGCTTCATGCCTTCAGCACATTATGCTGCTTTGATCTTTGCAGAGCTTTAGTACTGTGCTCTTGTGACGTGTTCATGGCGAAAGTACTTTACTGTTGTAGAGAGTTTTGCTGCTGTTTTGCTGCTGATGCCGAATACCAAACGAATGCTGAACGATGATGTTTTGCTTGCCAGGCCTGAGTACTCCTGTTTTATTTCTGCGTGGTTCGTCTAGCAAGAAAGTGTGGCAATGGCTGAAGACTAAGGAGGGCTACGGAAGTGGAAAGGAATACTCAGAAGCTTTCTGGAAAGCATTGGGTGTGTGAGTTTGCGGCGATGTCGACGGGTTTATATAGGTGTTGGAAATGCAGAGCGTGAGAACCGCGTGTCCTATGGTATTGTAGGAAACGGCTTTGTGTAAAGCCGACATCGGCTTTGAACAGGTGACTGACATTTCCTATACTACACATTAATTTCTAGGTCCAAGAGAAGTTTTCAAAGTGGAATGTTGTACATCAGCATAACAGCAGTTTTGGGAATAATATTTGTATTTGTGTTCTTTGTTCCTTGTAGCTGGAGGGAAACGCCGGCTTCGTCCCACCCTTCCCCTATGTCACTCCCAGACAAGACAAAACAAGACAACCAAGTTATCACGTCTTCTTTGTTGTGCCAGCTGCAGCAGTGCCCTGGTTTTGTCGTTGTATCTGCGTCCCTGTACGCAGTTCACATCACCACCCATCGATCTCTGCGCTGCAGGCAAGATGCTCATGTTTGAGAAGTACATAGGCGAGCGGGGTGGAGGAGCCATGCGGGCTCGGGGCGGAGCCATGCGAGGACGGGGCGGCGGCGCGGCCAGCTTCATCAGCACAGTCCACGTGACGGCTCAGGGAGAGGAATTCATCAAGGCGTGAGTACTACTAACGTGACTCACCTATTGACCTACTGACGTATACCGGCTGATGGCGTGAGTACTACTGACCTGCTGACGTGACTCACCTACTGACATACTGACGTATACCGGCTGCTGACGTGAGTACTACTGGCCTGCTGACGTGACTCACCTACTGACATACTGACGTATACCGGATGCTGACGTGAGTACTACTGACCTGCTGACGTGACTCACCTACTGACCTACTGACGTATACCGGCTGCTGACGTGAGTACTACTGACCTGCTGACGTGACCCACCTACTGATATACTGACGTATACCGGCTGCTGACGTGAGTACTACTGACCTGCTGACGTGACTCACCTACTGACATACTGACGTATACCGGCTGCTGACGTGAGTACTACTGACCTGCTGACGTGACTCACCTACTGACATGCTGACGTATACCGGCTGCTGACGTGAGTACTACTGACCTGCTGACGTGACTCACCTACTGACATGCTGACGTATACCGGCTGCTGACGTGAGTACTACTGACCTGCTGACGTGGCTCACCTACTGACATGCTGACGTGACTCACCTACTGACATACTGACGTATACCGGCTGCTGACGTGAGTACTACTGGCCTGCTGACGTGACTCACCTACTGACCTACTGACGTATACCGGCTGCTGACGTGAGTACTACTGGCCTGCTGACGTGACTCACCTACTGACCTACTGACGTATACCGGCTGCTGACGTGAGTACTACTGGCCTGCTGACGTGACTCACCTACTGACCTACTGACGTATACCGGCTGCTGACGTGAGTACTACTGGCCTGCTGACGTGACTCACCTACTGACCTACTGACGTATACCGGCTGCTGACGTGAGTACTACTGACCTGCTGACGTGACTCACCTACTGACATACTGACGTATACCGGCTGCTGACGTGAGTACTACTGACCTGCTGACGTGACTCACCTACTGACATACTGACGTATACCGGCTGCTGACGTGAGTACTACTGACCTGCTGACGTGACTCACCTACTGACATACTGACGTATACCGGCTGCTGACGTGAGTACTACTGACCTGCTGACGTGACTCACCTACTGACATACTGACGTATACCGGCTGCTGACGTGAGTACTACTGACCTGCTGACGTGACTCACCTACTGACATACTGACGTATACCGGCTGCTGACGTGAGTACTACTGACCTGCTGACGTGACTCACCTACTGACATACTGACGTATACCGGCTGCTGACGTGAGTACTACTGACCTGCTGACGTGACTCACCTACTGACATACTGACGTATACCGGCTGCTGACGTGAGTACTACTGACCTGCTGACGTGACTCACCTACTGACATACTGACGTATACCGGCTGCTGACGTGAGTACTACTGACCTGCTGACGTGACTCACCTACTGACATACTGACGTATACCGGCTGCTGACGTGAGTACTACTGGCCTGCTGACGTGACTCACCTACTGACATACTGACGTATACCGGCTGCTGACGTGACTCACCTATTGACATACTGACGTATACCGGCTGCTGACGTGAGTACTACTGACCTGCTGACGTGACTCACCTACTGACCTACTGACGTATACCGGCTGCTGACGTGAGTACTACTGGCCTGCTGACGTGACTCACCTACTGACATACTGACGTATACCGGCTGCTGACGTGACTCACCTATTGACATACTGACGTATACCGGCTGCTGACGTGAGTACTACTGACCTGCTGACGTGACTCACCTACTGACCTACTGACGTATACCGGCTGCTGACGTGAGTACTACTGACCTGCTGACGTGACTCACCTACTGACATACTGACGTATACCGGCTGCTGACGTGAGTACTACTGACCTGCTGACGTGACTCACCTACTGACCTACTGACGTATACCGGCTGCTGACGGTAGCCCTTGTCACATAGTTAACATGGTGTGTATGAAGAGCGCTTGCTGTACACCTCAGATGTTGCTAGCGGTGTCCATGATGCACCATTAACACTTCAGGTGTTGTGATGTTTAGTGGTGCTCTGGAAGCAATTCAGGTGTGCCAGTAACACCTCAGGTGTACGGTAGAGCCTCAGGTATTCCGATAGTACCTCAGGCGGCCCTGTAGCATCTCAAGTGTCCTGACACCATCTCAGTTTCCTGGTAGCGCTTCAGATTCCCCAATAAGTGCCTGTCATATCCCGGATAACTCTTCGGATATCCGGGGTGACTTATCGCCAGTAACACCTCAATTATCACCGATGCCCCCTGAGATGTGTAGAATAGCTGCTGTATTTCTGGCAGCACCTCGGGTGCCGTCAGTAGCGTCTGTGATGTACCCGGTAGTACTGTGGTGACGCATCCGCTGCCGACAGGTGGAATCTGGATCCCAACACGCCACTCTACCTGGTCGCCACCGACGAGATGCACACACAGCACAAGTCCACCCACCAGGACTTCGCGGACGTGAAGGCGCCGTCTGGCAGCGGCGCGCAGCGGCGGCTGGTGCTGCCAGATCGGCCGGTCAGCGACCAGCCAGTGTGCGGGGTCACTGTCGAGCCGCCGCCTGACCCTGCCGAGCTCAAGTACCGGGTATGTGTGCCCATCCCTCCCCTCCAGTCTGGAACAACGGTGAGACCAACACGTGCACCCTCTGGCAGTAGCCATCGCTAAATGTAGCTGTGCGTATGGCTCGATCCTGCTAAACTGCTAGATATATATCGGCACTAAAGTTTGGTCGAATTACCATAAAACTCAGACACCCGATGCATTTTCTCCGATTTAGCTGAAGTACCAGGTACATATGCCACAATTCCAGACCGAGGTCAGCACCATATCGATCCTCGGCAACGACACCTTCGCTGTCGCTGCACGTCGCGTCTGGCAGGGTGTTCTGTGCACAGCTCTGTTGATATCAGTGGCCTGGCCTGACCTGACCTGACCTGACCTCGGCCCGGCGGGGTATTCTGTTGTTGTACGCATCCTGCTGGGATCAGTAGCCTGACCAGACCTGATCTCGGCCTAGCAGGATATATTGTACATAGCTCTGCTGAGATCAGTGGCCTGACCTGACCTGACCTCAGCCTGGCAAGTCATGTTGTACACAGCTCTACTGAGACCAGTAGCCCGACCAGACCTGACCTCGGCCCGGCAGGGTAGATTGTACGCAGCTCTGTTGAGACCAGTGGCCTGACCTGACCTCGCCAGGCAGGATGTGCTATGCACAAGTCTTCCTAAGATCAGTGGCCTGACCTGACCTCGGCCCGGTAGGGTATGCTGTACACCGACCTGCTGGCTCTGCGGTCACGTCTCAGTGACGAGCTGGGCGTGATGCCCTACATGGTGGCCAGCAACAAGACGCTGATGCAGCTGGCTCAACGGCGGCCGTCGTCGCTGCGACAGCTGATTCGCGTCGAAGGCCTCACCGAGGCCAAGGCGCAGAAGTTCGGCTATGAAATCGTCGAGCTCATCGGCGTCATGGCGCTCAAGTACAACCTGAGCAGCAACAACTTCCCGCCAGAGGTGAGACAACGTCCCGCCAGAGGTGAGACAACGTCCCGCCAGAGGTGAGACAACGTCCCGCATACAAGTAAGCAACCTGAGCAGCAACAACTTCCCGCCAGAGGTGAGACAACGTCCCGCCAGAGGTGAGACAACGTCCCGCCAGAGGTGAGACAACGTCCCTCAAGTACAACCTGAGCAGCAACAACTTCCCGCCAGAGGTGAGACAACGTCCCGCCAGAGGTGAGACAACGTCCCGCCAGAGGTGAGACAACGTCCCTCAAGTACAACCTGAGCAGCAACAACGTCCCGCCAGAGGTGAGACAACGTCCCGCCAGGGGTGGGACAACGTCCCTCAAGTACAACCTGGGCAGCAACAACGTCCCGCCAGAGGTGAGACAACGTCCCTCAAGTACAACCTGAGCAGCAACAACTTCCCGCCAGAGGTGAGACAACGTCCCGCCAGAGGTGAGACAACGTCCCGCCAGAGGTGAGACAACGTCCCGCCAGAGGTGAGACAACGTCCCGCCAGAGGTGAGACAACATCCCGCCAGAGGTGAGACAACGTCCCGCCAGGGGTGAGAAAACTTCCCGCCAGAGGTGAGACAACGTCCCGCCAAGCGGGAACAGCTTCCACTGAAGGTGCGATAGCGTACCGTAACATTTGAAACAATTTCTTTATCCGTGTGAGATAATCGGTTATAGGTGATTACGCTGGGCAGGGCCCTAAGATTCATGTTTTGTCGAGTGTGTGGGGAGGGATCGAGGCGAGACTCAGAAGAGCACCCGCAAGCAGTCGGCAATATGGCAGGTATACAATGACCTTGAAATGCAAAGGCTTTATTTTAGCATGACTCATCGTGCTAATATCGAAATAGGATGTGGAATTGCACTGAAGGTTTAGCCATTGAATGTTTAAATATTTCACAAAAGCCAATTCAGGAAGTTAAACTCTGTCAGAAGATCAAAGCAAGTTTTTAGTGCTTTCGATTTCCACTCGAATTCTGACATTTTAGGCACTGGTCAAGGTGAACACGTTTTAGTGGATTGAATGATGAAGTTTGGTCGAGGCGCCCTAAAGCCTAAAGAACTAACACGTTGGAGCAGCGGGTCGTAAAATCAAAAGATGTCTTACCTGTTTAATATGATCGTTTGTGACGATAGCCTTCAAATAAATCTCAATTTTTGGGAGAGTTCTGTTCTGGCCGTGTTGTTGGGTTTGAACTCGCTCCGCGACAACTTATCCAAAAATGCAGTAGCAGTTATTGCCGTTTTATTGACTGGGCTTACGAGCGGCGAAACGACAGCTTGCCATACAACGACAGTTTCCACAAATGTCTGGACGGACACTGACGCGTGGCTGTCAACAGTTCGCGTCTCCAAGCTCATGTCAACACTATGGCAGTCAACCACCTAAATACACGTCCACTCGCCTCGTTGTTATACTTCCGGTCTTGGACTATGCTATGAGGCTGGGTGCGGCATGGCCGCTGTGGTCGTTACGCCCCTAACCCCAATAACTAACACTGCAGGCCGAATGCAGCATTGAAGTCGCTTTTGCCGTTGGTCTGCGTGTCCGATTGTCACAAATAATGCAGGTGTGTCCAGCGTATCGACCTGCGGAGGCTTGCAGGGTTATAACCAAAGAGTTTCATTGACATTCGCATGTGCAAATATCTTACCAGAAGCTGGTCGTAACACAATTGCGATGATACTTCTTTGATTCGAACTGGGAATACTAGCCGAGGCCTTAAGAGGCTTGTCCCAACCGAAGGAGGGTGATGCGTTTGCAGTGGTAAATTATTCGTGATCTAGGGTGGAATATACCATTTCCTGCACACTGAATCCACATCCCTCCCAAACATATCGACATCGTGCTTCTTGATTTGTGTTGATGTTGATGTTGCGTTGACATTAGGCCTCATTTTTCGCCGCATC
Source organism: Ashinkailepas kermadecensis (assembly GCA_034440615.1). Taxonomy (NCBI): domain Eukaryota; kingdom Metazoa; phylum Arthropoda; class Thecostraca; family Neolepadidae; genus Ashinkailepas; species Ashinkailepas kermadecensis. The sequence goes on along the minus strand of JAOTOM010005133.1, from coordinate 426,614 downwards.
TTGTGCATAAGCATCATGTTATGTTCATTGCGGGTCGTGATACGCGAACATCTCGTACATTGCGGGTCGTGATACGCGAACATCTCGTACATTGCGGGTCGTGATACGCGAGCATCTCGTACATTGCGGGTCGTGATACGCGAGCATCTGTACATTGCGGGTCGTGATACGCGAGCATCTCGTACATTGCGGGTCGTGATACGCGAACATCTCGTACATTGCGGGTCGTGATACGCGAACATCTCGTACATTGCGGGTCGTGATACGCGAACATCTCGTACATTGCGGGTCGTGATACGCGAACATCTCGTACATTGCGGGTCGTGATACGCGAGCATCTCGTACATTGCGGGTTGTGATACGCGAACATCTTACATTCGGGTCGTGATACGGAACATCTGTACATTGCGGGTCGTGATACGCGAACATCTGTACATTGCGGGTCGTGATACGCGAACATCTCGTACATTGCGGGTCGTGATACGCGAACATCTCGTACATTGCGGGTCGTGATACGCGAGCATCTCGTACATTGCGGTTCGTGATACGCGAACATCTACATTCGGTTCGTGATACGCGAACATCTGTACATTGCGGGTCGTGATACGCGAACATCTCGTACATTGCGGGTCGTGATACGCGAACATCTCGTACATTGCGGGTCGTGATACGCGAGCATCTCGTACATTGCGGTTCGTGATACGCGAACATCTCGTACATTGCGGGTCGTGATACGCGAACATCTCGTACATTGCGGGTCGTGATACGCGAACATCTCGTACATTGCGGGTCGTGATACGCGAGCATCTCGTACATTGCGGGTCGTGATACGCGAACATCTGTACATTGCGGGTCGTGATACGCGAACATCTCGTACATTGCGGGTCGTGATACGCGAACATCTCGTACATTCTTAGCACAATTTCAAATAAATGGATTACCTATGCTGTGGTCTGTTGTACAATACCACTTGTATGTGGGTATTGCTAAATCGTTATCGTTAACACAGACAACCCCTCAAATTAGGTATGTGTCATAGGAATCGAAAAGGTACAAATGTAAGTACACCATTGACTCAACATCGAGTTTGAAGGGACTAAATGGTATTTTAAAGGACATAGTTTCCATCGCGAATTTCAGCATCCTACTTCCTCATCGTTTCGACATCTCACACCTAACGGAAAGCCATCATTTTAACCCTGTACGTGTGCACCGGTGGCGAGACATGTGTATAGTGTTGGGTGTTCGGTGGCAGTGACACACGTGTATAGTGTTGGGTGTTCGGTGGCAGTGACACATGTGTATAGTGTTGGGTGTTCGGTGGCAGTGACACACGTGTATAGTGTTGGGTGTTCGGTGGCGAGACACGTGTATAGTGTTGGGTGTTCGGTGGCAGTGACACACGTGTATAGTGTACTGCGCTGATCTCCTCTGTCTCCGATAACCCTGTGACCGACCACGCCAGTTCGTCTCAGTGCTGTTTCTTCTTCAGGGTGAGCCGCCTTGACATTGGCTGAACCCGATGTTTGCGTATGCCGAGGTTCATCAGGGATGTCTGTTGACTCATATCAGGCGAATAGTTGACCTGTTGACCGCAGTTGCGTGCGATGACCCACCCACCCGCATCAGTGCCGTCCATTGCCATCGCCTTCTTATGATGAGCTAAACTATTGAAATATGTTGTCCTTATCGCCCGCGATTGCTACCAATGATGCCCTCTCCTGAAGGAAATTAACCTTGCTGATCTAGCAGGCAAAATGAGTTTCTCGAAGTCATCAGGATAAAACAGAAGAGCCGGAATCAGGAACAAGGCGAAAGTCATTGTACATTTCGATGTACTTGACTTCAGCTGGATGTTCTTTCCCTGGCTGTTGATTATCCCTTTCACGATGAACACTAGCAGCTCTTCTTTTAAGTGTTGCAACCAAATCGACAGAAAAGCTAGACGGTTGGCGGATTAGTCCTATTATCAGCACAGTAATGAGTGTCGGATGAAATGTAAATATCCAGAACAGTCTCGGGGAAACGCGAGGAACAGAACTCAAACCCGACATAGCTACTACCCAAGGACTGGACAGTGGACAGGCCACTTCACCACTGGAGTGCCCTTCGTTTAAGAAAGGGGTTAATAGTTTCTTCAGAAGGCAATGTATGATATTTGATCAGGTAGATGATACGATATGCTGGCTATAATATCTTCTCGTTTTGATGGGCCCTCTGGTTCTCGTTTAGCCCCATACCTTTCATGTCTTAGGCAATGCTCATAAATGAGGAATTGCTCTAGTAACATGTATACATGGGTGTGTATTCAATATTAGCCTCCGGGCTACATAACCAGTGGCAGCTGATGCCCCCCTGAGCCCAATCAATCAATCAATCAATCAAGGGTATGCGATGCTGAAGAGATTGGCCATGTTAACACCATAGGGTCGATAGTTTCTCCAGAACTCACGATGTACCACTGATTAGGTGGTTTCAATCGCTTTTTCTTTTCTTGTGATGTCTTCCCTCTACAGAATTAACCGAGTTGACTCATGTGGCTCTTATTATTGCCTTACCCAGAAGATGCTCTGTGGTCTGACCAGCACGGCTGTCACTAGGCGACGGACGCGGCCGACACCGAGGCTGACGATGTCCGCCGACAGCAGCTGCTGCTGCGGCTGATCGACACTCAGCGCGAGACGTACCTGCTGGTGCACCAAAGCCAGCGGACGGTGGCGGACGTCGCCTCCGAACGGTGCGTGTCCTCTGGCTGCCCAGAACGGTGCGTCTCCTGTCCCAGGACGGTGCGTCTCCTGTCCCAGAACGGTGCGTCTCCTGTCCCAGAACGGTGCGTCTCCTGTCCCAGAACGGTGCGTCTCCTGTCCCAGGACGTTGCGTCTCCTGTCCCAGAACGGTGCGTCTCCTGTCCCAGAACGGTGCGTCTCCTGTCCCAGAACGGTGCGTGTCCTCTCGGGCTGCCCAGAACGGTGCGTCTCCTGTCCCAGAACGGTGCGTCTCCTGTCGCGCTGTCCCAGACGGCGCGTCTCCTGTCGCGCTGTCCCAAGCGGTGCGTCCCCTGTCGCGCTGTCCCAGACGGTGCGTCTCCTGTCCCAGGACGTTGCGTCTCCTGTCCCAGAACGGTGCGTGTCCTCTCGGGCTGCCCAGAACGGTGCGTCTCCTGTCCCAGGACGTTGCGTCTCCTGTCCCAGGACGGTGCGTCTCCTGTCGCGCTGTCCCAGACGGTGCGTCTCCTGTCGCGCTGTCCCAGACGGCGCGTCTCCTGTCTCGCTGTCCCAGACGGTGCGTCTCCTGTCGCGAGTCTTCCATAAAATCCCATTTTACGGGACGTTTTAACTCGTCTTACCACTGTGTACCAGGCAGGTAAAAGAGTGGTACTGTATTGGACCCCGAGCCGCGTGGGCATCTCTGGAGGCGACCTGGCTAATGCTGCTGCAAAACATGCGTCGTTACTGCGTCGTTACTGCGTCGTTACTGCAAAACCTGCGTCGATCTCTACCACTCCTTGCCCGTGACCACTTCCGAACCATTTCTGCGTCTGTGCTCGCAAAGTGGCATTTTTCTTGGAATGCACTACCTGATAATAAGTTGAGAGCGATTAAGCATCACCTCGAAAAATTTAGTTCGTGCTCGCGTAGGTATAGGCAAGACGAAGTAGCATTGTGCTGCTTGAGAATTTGGCATACATATGCCACTCCCTCTTATTTACTAACTGGTAGTGATATACCACGTTGCTCGAAATGTCGCGCCCGCCTATCTGTACGTCATGTCCTGCTGTCCTGCCCCGGTTATGAAGAGGAGCGTAGACGTCACTGAGCGTGTTCAGTCACTGTCACTCAGTGAAGGTTTAGGCAACGACCCGGATATTGTTCGATCGGGGCTACTTTTTGATTACTTCGCCGAAGTGTCATTTTCAGTAATACATGAACCATGCTGAAGATGTTGAATTATGCCATAACGTATTTCACGTACCGTTCGTTACTATGCGTAATATTAGCCGTAATACTAGCCGGCATGTGGGATATATCCACGCGTAAATAACATATTGCCATGGGCGCTACATGACCAATGAAGTCGATGTGCCCTAAAGCCCTTATAACTAACAAACTTAAATATTTCAGTATTGCAATCATTGCTCTAAAATATTCCTGAAGCTGACAACATTCTGTGAGACAGTGGTATTTTAAAGAACACTAAGTTCCTTCATAACTCCCAACAGGTTTGACCAGATCACCAGTGTACTGCACATTGTAAACGGATCTCTTGTTGCGTCATCAACCACAATCAGCATTTAGCCCCGAGAAGCATGAACGCAAAAACATTATCACGCTTTTGCGTTCATTTCTCCACTTATTTTGATGACTTGGTTCGCCATACTACATATGTATCTGCAGTAGCTTATGTTGGAATGACCATCTGTACAGTGTTTGTAGTCCGTGGGAGTGCTTTCGCATGCCTACCCATTGTGGCCTATTTTGACGTACATGATGCATGCCTATGTGATCCATTAATTCTGTCACTGGGCGGACACTGAACCAGTTCGGCGCCACCATGTCGCACCCAAGTGTGTTTGTGTGGCTCAGACGTACCAGCGAATTGTGTTGTGTTCGTGCGGCAGGAACATGCAGCCGTCTACTGTGGTCGGACACCTGTGCGAGGCCATCAAGCTGGGGCTGCCGGTGGACCTGTCTGTGGTGAACGTGAACGGGGAGCTGGTGGACACCGTGATGGCGGCGGTCCGTCGTCCGGCTGTCAGCTCGGGTAAGCCAAGCACCAGCTGGTCAGCTTCCGGCCGTCGGCCTGTCCGTGATCACCTGGTCGCAGCCAGATCATCATCTCGTCGTCATCCGCCAGCCACATCCCGCCCATCTACTCCACTTCTCCCCTATCCGCCAGGCACATTCCGCCCACCTACTCCACTTCTCCTCTATCCGACAGGCACATCCCGCCCATCTACTCCACTTCTCCTCTACCCGCCAGGCACATCCCGCCCATCTACTCCACTTCTCCTCTGTCCGCCAGGCACATCCCTCCCGCCTACTCCACTTCTCCCCTATCCGCCAGGGACATCCCGCCCATATACTCCACTTCTCCCCTATCCGCCAGGCACATTCCGCCCACCTACTCCACTTCTCCTCTATCCGACAGGCACATCCCGCCCATCTACTCCACTTCTCCTCCACCCGCCAGGCACATCCCGCCCATCTACTCCACTTCTCCTCTGTCCGCCAGGCACATCCCTCCCGCCTACTCCACTTCTCCCCTATCCGCCAGGGACATCCCGCCCATATACTCCACTTCTCCCCTATCCGCCAGGCACATTCCGCCCACCTACTCCACTTCTCCTCTACCCGCCAGGCACATCCCGCCCACCTACTCCACTTCTCCTCTATCCGCCAGGCACATTCCGCCCACCTACTCCACTTCTCTATCCGCCAGGTACATCCCGCCCACCTACTCCACTTCTCTATCCGCCAGGTACATCCCGCCCACCTACTCCACTTCTCCCCTATCCGCCAGGCACATTCCGCCCACCTACTCCACTTCTCTATCCACCAGGTACATCCCGCCCACCTACTCCACTTCTCTATCCTCCAGGCACATCCCACCCACCTACTCCACGTCTCCCCTATCCGCCAGGTACATCTCGCCCACCTACTCCACTTCTCCTCTACCCGCCAGGCACATCCCGCCCACCTACTCCACTTCTCCTCTACCCGCCAGGCACATCCCGCCCACCTACTCCACTTCTCCTCTATCCGCCAGGCACATCCCGCCCACCTACTCCACTTCTCTATCCTCCAGGCACATCCCACCCACCTACTCCACGTCTCCCCTATCCGCCAGGTACATCCCGCCCACCTACTCCACGTCTCCCCTATCCGCCAGGCACATCCCTCCCGCCTACTCCACTTCTCCCCTGTCCGCCAGGCACATCCCGCCCACCTACTCCACTTCTCCCCTATCCGCCCGGCATCTCCCACCCACCTACTCCCCTTATCTCCTACCCATCCGGCATCTCCCACCCACCTCCTATCCACTCGGGATCTCCCGTCCACCTATACATCCATCTCCCGCACCATCTACCTTCCGTCCAAACGTCGCCCCTCCCCGTCCGCCCATCATCATTCACCCACAATCTGCTCAAAAGCTGCCGATAATTCAGCCACCATCAGCTGCTCACCTGCCCACAGCGGCGCTGGATTTGGACATCCAGGTTTCCGGAATTGGACAGGGTAACTTTTGTGCTATTGAACTCTGATGGAAATAATTTGTTGTTTTTACCCCAGAAATGAGTATTTTCGGTTTCTGGAGTTTCACTCCAGTTTTTTGGAGTCGCAAATTGAAAAAATGCAATTGAGACGAACCAAAGTCGATGATGTATAAGTGCCAGGCCTGTTTTATTCCACAATTATACGTGTATGTACTATTAATGAAATTTGAGTCCGATAAGAACCCACCTTCCCCCGACATTTTAGGAAAGAGCAATTGGTTGTGGTCAGTCTATTATCAAGTATTGCTCTCAAACCTGTCGGGGGGGGGAGGAATGAAAAGGTTCAAGGCCTACAATGGTGTCAGTGTGCCCATGTTACGACAAATCGACATGTGAAAGGGCCAAAATATCACCCAATATTTTATTTTTTGATGACAATTATTTTGTCAGGTTTTCTGACAAGCCGAATCCAGCTGTGTAATTTTTACAAAGCTGAGAGCAACGGTCAAGGAGTTATAGCCTCGAACATGTTTGAGATATCACCTAACAAGGTCTTTGAGACCGTTAACTCACTGAAGAATAATTCAAATTGTAGAAAGCTATATATCGTTGAACCAGCAATAATCCACTGCATCATGGCTATTTCGGAATTTTCGTTTACAGGCTCTTTACAATGACATCGTGACCTAATGTCACGTGATCTACTTTACCTTTTGGGTCAGTCACAATGCGATTTGAAAATGCAGAAATGAAGTTCGACATTGTATCTTTTGAAGGAAAAAAACGAAAAATTATGTTTTCCCCTTAAACTCTACATATCTCTAAATTTGGTATGCATAATTGTTTTACGCTGGTATATCGTGGCATGTTTTAATATGTGTTTAAAACGATACATCGCTGTGATACATGGCTTTTGACGTTCGAGGCACGTGATTGGATGAGAATGTTGGCTATCTGATTCTGAGTGTTGTGTTGCATAGGTATTCTAACTCGTGAGATCAAATGTTAAAAAGAAATGGCAAATGTCTAAAAATTGTGTTTGTAGATTGTTTATGAGTTATACCTTGCGATGAATTCCAAGGAGAGAGAAGCATCCACAACATATAAATCGCATTCTGATAGCCGATGGACCATTCGCACTACCATTTATTGCATCGCGAAAATGAAAATCTGTGGATGTAGTGAAATATCAGGAAGGGTTAGTGGGTGGCGCCGTGTGATGGTGCCCAATGCTCACTGCTCACTCTCGCTGACCGTGCTGTCTGTGAAGCGACAGCCAAGCGAAAGCGACTGCGCGCGCAGCCAAGCGCGCCGCGGCTCAACAGAGCTTCAAGCGCCCGCTTAACAACCAGATACTGACAGTGGAGGACATGTTTGAGTATCTGTCGCACACGCTAGTCGGCTGCATCAAGTTCATATTTGTATCAAAGCAGGAGGTAATGGACGCCACGACCCACCTCACCGAGCGCTTCTCGATGTTATCACAGCGAAGGGAGCACAGGGTACCACAAGTTCTCACCAGGGACTCACAGTACCGTAATAGTTCACGAGCTGTCTACCGGTGCGGGGCATGTGGTAAAGGTAGCTCGGTTAGGTGGGACGTGTCAGTGAGCCCGCTGACACACATTGTGTTGATTGATGTTATGGCAGTGACGGATCATCAGTCTGAACTGGGATTTTGACAAAGTATCGGATGATCTGTAGATCTGTAGATCATTCCGTTGCATTGCATTATAATACTGTATTGCAACGCACTAGTGCATAGCATTGTATTATGTTATTCATTTTATTACACCAATGTAGACGATCCAATTCGATTCATTTTAGACGCAACATGTGCAAATGGATGCGTCCGCGCCAAATTTGTTCTCAAACAGTTCAAGGTGAATGCGTTTACTCAGTTAATTAATTTCATCTTTTCTTTTCCAGAATGTGGGGTTTGAAACGCCAGAAAGTTGATATTACACTCAGTTTTGTCGATGAAATATGATCATGCGTTTTTATATGACTGACATTGATTCCTTCTCCTGACGAGTGACGATCTAGGATTTCACAAATCACCCTTCTTCTCTTATATATTTCCAAAATAACATTCTGACTGTCTGAAATGTCAAACTGGGTCACGCTATCTCAGGCCACCAGCTCACAATTTCAAAACACGCTCGAATTTTTTTAAAATAAGTCGACAAGATGCAGTAGAGCATGGCGAGTTCAGCGATATATACCTTCGTGCAATTCGTGTTACTCTTCATTGAGTTCTAGGCCTTCAAGAACTGTTAGGTGACCTCTCAAAACAAAAATGTCCTATGCTTTAGCTCCTTAGCCGTTGCTCCGATCGTTCTTTAAAAAAAATACACGGTTGGATTATAGAGACAAACTAACCCTGTATCACTATTTTCATCGAAATATGAAGTGTAGAGTGTTATTTTGGCCCTTTCACTTATCGATTGGTCGTGGAATGGCCCACCTACCACAATTCGGAGATATTTCCGTCATTTCTGTCTAACCCTTGACCTCACAACGAGTTAGAACACTTGTGCAACACAACACCCAAGATCAGATGGCTAACATTCTCATTCCATCACGTGTCTCGATCATCAAACAACTTATATTTCAATAATATACCGTTTTAAACACATTTTAAAACAGGCCACGATACACTTGCTCACGAACAGCCATGCATGCTTATGCATAACTTAGATGCGTAGAGTTTGAGGGGAAACCCGATTTTTTGTTTCAAAATATGACATGTAGAACTTGATTTGTACATTTAATAAAATATTGTGACTGTCCCGAAGGTTAAGATTGGTCATGCGACCTTAGGTCACGGTGTCACGACTTCAAATTGCCCGTAAGCGAAACTTCCGAAATAGCCAAAAGATGAAGTGGATTATTGTGAGTTCACCGATATATACTTTTGCACGATTCGGATTGTTATTCATTGAGTTAAAGACCTCAAAAGACACCCTTGTTAGGTGGAATCTCAAAAATGCCCGAGGCTATAACTCCTTGACCGTTGATCTAATCTCTATAAAATGACAGCTGGATTCAGCGCATGAGATAACCACACCCAATTATTTTTATCAGAATATATAATATTTGGTGTTCTCTTGTCGATTTGTCGTGGAATCGGCCAGTGATAACCATTCAGGAGAACGTTTTCCAACAGTGACCCATCATAAACCCACTATTTGGAAGATGGTGTCACTCATCTCATGGCCCATCATCTTCTTGTCATTAATTGGCCCTCGATCCGTTATCAACCAGTTGCCCTTCAGTCACTCGTTAATTTGCAACACATCGCACATTGCATGCATATCACCTTACCCATCAACTGAGTCCGATATTTTGATCCATGCAAATTGCCATGTTTTGCTCGTTGCGAAGCCTGTGACGACGTTACACATGTATTTGCTCTTAAGCGCAGTGATTTGCGTAGGTTGGTGAGGAGCCACGTCTTTGTACTGTATATGTAAACCTTCCAAGTCTTGATATAATGCGAAGATGGGTCGTAGTTGCAATGAAGCTGATCATGAGGTGCTGTCGTGGAGAGGGAGTAGTAGACACGTCAGCATCGACAACGTTGTCGTAATGCTACAATTGTATTTTGACCCTCATCCTGAGTTGCTGATGGAAAGTCGAGGTACTGACGTCGCGTTTCCAGTTGCATCTGCACTGATTTTCACTATTGCTACGCTAACCCACTTCTGTATGGCACGCACTAGCAATATTACCCTATTTGAGCAGTTTTTATGTTTGATAGATGTTATTAAACTAATTTTATGTTTAGAAAATATAATTAATGATTGCCAGCTTTCAGGCCTGCTCATTGGCCCATATTTTAAGGAATATGGGCAGACAAGCAGACCTTGTAACAAACATCTTTTCCTGAACGAAAAATAAGTTAATCAAACATGAAAGCAGTCTGGGCAGTATCATCTTATGCATAGGTTACCGTGCACAGGGCGACGGTAAGGCCGTTGCTGGCCTCTACTGGCCACCACTGGCCACCACTGGCCACCACTGACTGTACGTGCTGCTGCCGTGACAGATATCAGCCGGCTCAGTGTGGTGAAGGAGCACTGTCCCGGGAACGTGACGTACGACCAGCTGAAGGTGTGCCTGGCCGTGCTCTCGCGCATCCACGGCCTCACCGGACCGCCGGTGAGTACGCCACCGCGCTGTTGGCTAACGTTGACCGGTGCTCTGCCGGCTGTCCGATGCATTCCCCAGCGTCCGCTGTTGACTAGCATTGACCGGTGCTCTGCTGGCTGTCCGCTGTATTCTCCAGCGTCCGCTGTTTACTAGCATTGACCGGTGCTCTGCCGGCTGTCCGCTGTATTCCCCAGCGTCCGCTGTTTACTAGCATTGACCGGTGCTCCGCCGGCTGTCCGCTGTATTCTCCAGCGTCCGCTGTTGACTAGCATTGACCGGTGCTCTGCTGGCTGTCCGCTGTATTCTCCAGCGTCCGCTGTTGCTATTAGCTGCTTAGCCGGTCGGGCTGCAGCTGCTCGTCGGCCGCCGGCGTTGCTGCTCGGCGTTTGCTTCGCCAGCGTCCGCTTCAGCATGACCGGGCTCGCCGGCTGTCCGCTGTATTCTCCAGCGTCCGCTGTTGACTAGCATTGACCGATGCTCTGCTGGCTGTCCGTTGTATTCTCCAGCGTCCGCTGTTGACTAGCATTGACCGGTGCTCCGCCGGCTGTCCGCTGTATTCTGCAGCGTCCGCTGTTGACTAGAATTGACCGGTGCTCCGCCGGCTGTCCGCTGTATTCCCCAGCGTCCGCTGTTGACTAGCATTGACCGGTGCTCCGCCGGCTGTCCGCTGTATTCTCCAGCGTCCGCTGTTGGCGCTCCGTTTCAATGTCCACCCACCAGCCGCGGCCGACCACTCCCTGGACTGACGTCCAGCGGACGCCGCGGACTGTCTCGACGTATCCGTGTTCTCCAGCGGCGGTCGGATCCGTAGCCTGCCCGCCGTCGGCACCAGCATGGTGCAGACGTCAGCGCGTGCGTCTCGCGGCCGAATGGCTGCGGCCTAGAGATCCGCTGACGTCCCGAATTTCCAGTTCCCTTGCGACAATCGCGCCTGACTGGACAGTGGTGACGTTATGTAGCCAGCCAGCAGATGGTGCTGAAGGGCCTACTGTTTATCCACCACCGTCCGACTTTGGCATTAACCCACCACATACTTTGCGCGGGAGGGCTCAATCGCATCACTCTTACCCGTTCTGGTGCGTCCTTTCAATTCCACTCACGTATGCGTGGCAGTGTATCCCACTTCTGCACCACTCGGGTGTGTCTCAGACTCCCGCGTCACGTGTCACCAGTCACCTGTGGTGGCGGTGTGTCCCACTTCTGCACCACTCGGGTGTGTTTCATACTCCCGCATCACGTGTCACCAATCACCTGTGGTGGCGGTGTGTCCCGCTTCTGCAGCACTCGGTGAGTCTCAGACTCCCGTGTCACGTCTCACCGGTCACCCATCATTGTCAGTGTATGTGGTGTCAGCCTGATCAGCCAACCTGTCCCGTGCCATTGCTTCACGTATCCCCACCCGTAACTAACGGCGTCTCCTCCAGCCCCGACTATTGACGTCTCCCTCAGTTGTGACTACCCGCGTCTTCTCCAGCTGTGACTACTCGTGTCTACACCAGCCGTGAAATAATTTAGTCTCTTCCAGCCGTGACCACCCGCGTCTCCTTCAGCCGCAACTTCTCGTGTATCCCTCGGTCGTGGCTACCCACATCTCTACCAGCCGTAAAACACTCACGTCTTCCCAGCCGTAAAACTCGCGTCTTCACCAGCCGTGATTGCTCGTCTCCCCAGCCGTGACTGCCCACGTCTCTCCCAGCCGTGACTGCTCACGTCTCTCCCAGCCGTGACTGCTCACGTCTCCCCCAGCCGTGACTGCCCACGTCCCCCCCAGCCGTGACTGCTCACGTCTCCCCCAGCCGTGACTGCTCACGTCTCTCCCAGCCGTGGCTGCTCACGTCTCCCCCAGCCGTGACTGCTCACGTCTCTCCCAGCCGTGACTACTCACGTCTCTCCCAGCCGTGACTACTCACGTTTCGCCAGCCGTTAATCGCCCGTGCCCAATACGTCGAAATTCATTTTCGGTTTGGTGTCAGGCGTTTCTGACGACTTTCAGTATTTGCTCTCAAAGTACCATATATTATATATAAAAGTGAGTTGTCCATATACAAGTATGAATGTGGATGGATGATGAAAACAGACAAATTGTGTGGAGGTGACTATGCTGTTCAGTAGTCATCTCATCATTGCGTCGACAGCAGTATTATGCAAGTGTTCTGTGCTGTGCCTAAGAGTCCTACAGTCCATGCATACCAGAAACTGCATAACATTTATGCTAGATAGTTGCTGAATGACCAGTGCAGTCGATGCGCCCTTAAACTCCAATATGCTAGATAGTCGAATCTTTACGACATGGGCCTTTGGGATTTCAGGGATATTGGAAATGGAGCAACATACTTTACTTGGAATTAGCATGTTTTTTCGCTATGTGCCGCTTCTACAAGAATGCTAGAATATGACCGGATTGTTCCCGTTCCCGCAGCCGGGTCGGACGGCGGCAGCAGCTGCGGAAACTGCTTCCAGACCGGCGGCGCCTGCCGACAGCGAGTGGCTCTGCGCTGCCACCGCCACCACCATTGTGCCGGCACAGCGGCTGGGGACGTCACAGCCGCGCGCCACCAGTCACCTGACTCAGCTGGAGCCCCCATCGCAGCCGGCACCGCAGCCGGCTGCGGTAGCTGTCCGACCCTCCCACGGCGTAATCCAGGTCTGTACCACCAACTGGCCGGCAGGCTGGTTATGTGTCCGGGCGGCTACACCCAGGCAGGTTATGTGTCCGGGCGGCTACATCTGATATACATCAGATACGCGGTAGCTCAGTTGGTAGAGCGTCGGACTCTTGATCGCAAGATTGTGGGTTCGAATCTCACAACCAACGGGATTTACCGAGTCCACCCGCGACCAATCGGCGCGAGAGCTTGGCGACGCTATGTAACCTAGCGGTTGAATGCGTCGTAAAAGAACCCAAGGTTCTTCTTTCTTCTTCTATTAATGGTTTTCCTGGTGGATAACTGAGGCTGAAAAACGGACTTTCTGAAATCTTCAGCGAAAAAAAACTGTTAGAAGAAAATAAAATGTTGACATACAGGGATAAGGAAGTTCTATTTTATAAACTTGGCGGCTTTGAGCAGCATATTCCTGTATCCACCATTGGTTTTTATATTTAGGCAAACCGGGTAAAGTTAGCACGAACTTCAGGATCGAGAAACTCCACTTGAGCCTGTGGCCACGAACGTCTTCGTGTCCCGATTGTGCAATTACGGTGAAACTAGTTCTTAAGTAAATAAGGCAAATCAAGCCAACATATAATTGTGGGTACAACACTATGTAAAGATTAGCATGGGCCAAAGGCCCTTCGTCTATTTCCAGATGCGAAGGAACAACACAGCGAGCAGAATTATGCAAAGGACCACAAGCTGATTTATCAGGGCGGGCGTCGGTAGCTCAGTGGTTAAGCTAATCGTCTGGCACGCCAGAGGTACGGGGTTCGGTTCCCCGGGATGCCCGCCCTTCCTGCCAGGGTGAGAGGCAGGCGACGCCATATGGCCTCAGCTGCTGAGTGCGTCGTGAAGCCACGATCCAATCCATTGCGTCGATCAAAACGGTGCTTGCTTTATCTTTATGAATAATTGAAATGGCTCATGCACTTGCCTTACCATTCGAAGTTGCGTGTCGGGCAGCCGGAGTTCCGGGCACATTCAACCAGCAATTTAGCCTAATAGAACTACTATCTCAGTGTAATTGCATGAATGACTTGGTTTCAGTTAGTCGGGAAGCGCATCGCATATCTGTGGTAAACTGTACTATACCAGAGAAGGCCGTCCCGTTTAGCTGCGGCCGTGTTGATTGTCCCACGTCACAGGGCGGTCCAATGACGTGGACGCGACTCTGCCAGGTGCTGGACCCGTTCGGGGACGATGACGAGGACGAGCTGCTGCAGGCGGCCGAGCTGGCCGAGGCGGAGGAGGAGGCCCGCCGGCCGCTGCCGTCCGTGCGGCCCGCCGCGCTCGACCAGTTCCGGTGGCGGCCCGCCGGAGACGGACCGCCCGACGACGACGGCGCGTCACGGGAGGAGGGCCGACCACTCTGGGGCCGACTGGACCCGGACCAGGTGAACGCGCGCCGAGACGGCTACGGCCTGAACCAGGGCCAGAGTGTGGCCGACGAGCCGGACCACAGCCGGCCGCCGACAGGCCAGCGCCACTCCAGTCGGAGGGAAGTCGGTGAGTGTGGCGGGAAGTCTAGTCAGAGTCGGCCGCAGGTGAAGATCCGGCCTGGGAACTTGTTTGATGACTCTAGTTCCGACGAGGACAGCCCAGCCACGCAGAAGTCGTCTTCCAAGCGGAAGTTGCCGAAGTGGCTGATCGCCTCTGGTCGAGCCAGCTCTTCGGTCCGAGGTGGCAAGAAGCGCTCATTGCTCCCGCTGTGATTCGTGTTGTAACTCGTGTGTTGATCTGGCACCCTGTACCGGTTGGCCGGGTCACTGAGACCGAGGCGGAGCATTGGTGTTTGTCATTGTTTAAACAGTGATAACAGCCCTTATCCCTCAATAAACCATTTCTACAATTATCTATGGCGATTGTATAATCTCACTGCAAAGTGACCGAACGAATAAGATTCCGCATGTTTCAAAACTGTTTTCAACACGTGAACAACTGCACTCAGTGCGCTCGTTCAGAACAAAAGGGTCTGGTGATACATTCAATCACACAGTGACGTCGGCACGACACCTCCGGCGTCACCGTGAGGGTGCTGTGGGGCACCGCTGCCGACGACATCGTGTCACGACACCACACCTCCGGCGTCACCGTGAGGGTGCGGGGCACCGCTGCCGACGACATCGTGTCACGACACCACACCTCCGGCGTCACCGTGAGGGTGCTGGGGCACCGCTGCCGACGACATCGTGTCACGACACCACACCTCCGACGTCACCGTGAGGGTGCTGTGGGCACCGCTGCCGACGACATCGTGTCACGACACCACACCTCCGGCGTCACCGTGAGGGTGCTGTGGGGCACCGCTGCCGACGACATCGTGTCACGACACCACACCTCCGGCGTCACCGTGAGGGTGCTGTGGGGCACACCTGCCGACGACATCGTGTCACGACACCACACCTCCGGCGTCACCGTGAGGGTGCGGTAGGGCGCCGCTGCCGACGCCATCGTGTCACGACACCACACCTCCGACGTCACCGTGAGGGTGCTGTAGGGCGCCGCTGCCGACGACATCGTGTCACGACACCACACCTCCGACGTCACCGTGAGGGTGCTGTGGGGCACCGCTGCCGACGACATCGTGTCACGACACCACACCTCCGACGTCACCGTGAGGGTGCTGGGGCACGCGCCGACGACATCGTGTCACGACACCACACCTCCGACGTCACCGTGAGGGTGCGGTAGGGCGCCGCTGCCGACGCCATCGTGTCACGACACCACACCTCCGGCGTCACCGTGAGGGTGCGGTAGGGCGCCGCTGCCGACGACATCGTGTCACGACACCACACCTCCGGCGTCACCGTGAGGGTGCTGTAGGGCACCGCTGCCGACGACATCGTGTCACGACACCACACCTCCGGCGTCACCGTGAGGGTGCGGTAGGGCGCCGCTGCCGACGACATCGTGTCACGACACCACACCTCCGGCGTCACCGTGAGGGTGCTGTAGGGCACCGCTGCCGACGACATCGTGTCACGACACCACACCTCCGGCGTCACCGTGAGGGTGCGGTAGGGCGCCGCTGCCGACGCCATCGTGTCACGACACGACACCTCCGGCGTCACCGTAGGGTGCTGTGGGGCACCGCTGCCGACGCCATCGTGTCACGACACCACACCTCCGGCGTCACCGTGAGGGTGCTGTGGGCACCGCTGCCGACGCCATCGTGTCACGACACCACACCTCCGGCGTCACCGTGAGGGTGCTGTGGGGCACCGCTGCCGACGACATCGTGTCACGACACCACACCTCCGGCGTCACCGTGAGGGTGCGGTAGGGCACCGCTGCCGACGACATCGTGTCACGACACCACACCTCCGACGTCACCGTGAGGTGCGGAGGGCGCCGCTGCCGACGCCATCGTGTCACGACACGACACCTCCGGTGTCACCGTGAGGGTGCTGTGGGGCACCGCTGCCGACGCCATCGTGTCACGACACCACACCTCCGGCGTCACCGTGAGGGTGCGGTAGGCGCCGCTGCCGACGCCATCGTGTCACGACACGACACCTCCGGCGTCACCGTGAGGGTGCTGTGGGGCACCGCTGCCGACGCCATCGTGTCACGACACCACACCTCCGGCGTCACCGTGAGGGTGCTGTGGGGCACCGCTGCCGACGCCATCGTGTCACGACACCACACCTCCGGCGTCACCGTGAGGGTGCTGTGGGGCACCGCTGCCGACGCCATCGTGTCACGACACCACACCTCCGGCGTCACCGTGAGGGTGCGGTAGGGCGCCGCTGCCGACGCCATCGTGTCACGACACCACACCTCCGGCGTCACCGTGAGGGTGCGGTAGGGCGCCGCTGCCGACGCCATCGTGTCACGACACCACACCTCCGGCGTCACCGTGAGGGTGCTGTGGGGCACCGCTGCCGACGCCATCGTGTCACGACACCACACCTCCGGCGTCACCGTGAGGGTGCTGTGGGGCACCGCTGCCGACGACATCGTGTCACGACACCACACCTCCGGCGTCACCGTGAGGGTGCGGTAGGGCGCCGCTGCCGACGCCATCGTGTCACGACACCACACCTCCGACGTCACCGTGAGGGTGCGGTAGGGCGCCGCTGCCGACGCCATCGTGTCACGACACCACACCTCCGGCGTCACCGTGAGGGTGCGGTAGGCGCCGCTGCCGACGCCATCGTGTCACGACACCACACCTCCGACGTCACCGTGAGGGTGCGGTAGGCGCCGCTGCCGACGACATCGTGTCACGACACCACACCTCCGACGTCACCGCAGGGTGCGGTAGGGCGCCGCTGCCGACGCCATCGTGTCACGACACCACACCTCCGGCGTCACCGTCGGGTGCGGTAGGGCGCCGCCGCCACGACATCGTGTCACGACACCACACCTCCGGCGTCACCGTGAGGTGCGGTAGGCGCCGCTGCCGACGCCATCGTGTCACGACACCACACCTCCGACGTCACCGTGAGGTGCGGTAGGCGCCGCTGCCGACGACATCGTGTCACGACACCACACCTCCGGCGTCACCGTGAGGGTGCGGTAGGGCGCCGCTGCCGACGCCATCGTGTCACGACACCACACCTCCGACGTCACCGTGAGGGTGCGGTAGGGCGCCGCTGCCGACGCCATCGTGTCACGACACCACACCTCCGGCGTCACCGTAGGGTCTGTCAGGCACCGCTGCCGACGCCATCGTGTCACGACACCACACCTCCGGCGTCACCGTGAGGGTGCTGTGGGGCACCGCTGCCGACGCCATCGTGTCACGACACCACACCTCCGACGTCACCGTGAGGGTGCGGTGCGCCGCCAGCCGACGCCATCGTGTCACGACACCACACGCTCCGGCGTCACCGTGAGGGCTGCTGTCACGGCACCGATGCCGACGCCATCGTGTCACGACACGACACCTCCGGCGTCACCGTCACGACACCGCTGCCGACGCCACCGCGCCGCTCTTTTCGTCACGTCACGACACGACTCCGCCACGTCACGACACGACTCCGTCACGTCACGACACGACTCCGTCACGTCACGACTCCGTCACGTCACGACACGACTCCGTCACGTCACGACACGACTCCGTCACGTCACGACACGACTCCGTCACGTCACGACACGACTCCGTCACGTCACGACACGACTCCGTCACGTCACAGGCACGCCGCACGTTATCGGACAATATTCACATCACTAGCCGTACGGCAGGCGCGCGCCTCACGTGACTCCCTCGCGCTCCTTCCACTGCTGTTTGCGCTGCGAGCGTCGCCGCTGCTGGTCGGCCCGCCTCTGGCTGCGTCGGTCACTGAGGCGCTCCCGCTGGGCGGCCACGGAGTCCGCGCCGTTGAGCAGGTGGTCCAGCTTGTCGGCCAGCCGCTGTCGCGCCAGTCGCCGGTTCGTCTCGAGGGAGCGCGTGTCGTGGCACTTGACCGCCAGACCTGCCGCACACCGGATCATGTTTCAGATTGTACCGACCACGGCCGCTCTATTACACACCATAACGACCACGGCCGCTCTGTTACACACCATAACCACGGCCGTTCTGTTACACACCATAAAGACCACGGTCGCCCTCTTACACACCATAACCACCACGGCCGCTCTGTTACACACCATAACGACCACGGCCGCTCTGTTACACACCATAACGACCACGACTGCTCTGTTACGCACCATAACGACCACGGTGGCTCTGTTACACACCATAACGACCACGGCCGCTCTGCCTACACACAGTAACAGTGCTAAAATAATGGTTTTTAGCTAGGTGTGAGATGTCAAAACGAGTATAGTGGGATGTCGAAATGTGTCGTGGAAGCATGCCAGTTAAATATCGTTTCAATTCTTCAAACTCAACTTTGGGCCAATAAAGCACTCATGTTTTTCATTATATCATAATAAAGTGCATGTTTTTCATTCAATTTCTAGGATACCTAATATAGGGATACCTATGCTAACTGTAATGATTGCGATATCAGACGATTGTATGGCACAATTGCATCAGCAGATGGCATTGCTTAGCAGATCACATCATAGATAATCCCTGTACCTGGAATTGTATTATGAGATGTTTGTGTATCACAATCTGTGATGGTGAGCATAAGGATGATGCTTATACATGAAATACTCTTAGAAACGAGTCATGGGGACTTCATAAGCACACATCAAAAAGCAATACTTTGGGTCAATACTTTTTGGGGGAAAGGATGTCTATTCAGTGCTCAGAAAGTGGCATATTCCACCCTATTTCATGAATAACTTATAACTGCACAGTAACGACCATAACCAGCCCGTTACACACCGCATCGACAGCGCGGGGAGCGGGGGTGGCCGAGTGGCTAAGGTGTTGAGCTCTGGATGCCAAGGTCCCGGGTTCAACACTCACACCACTCGGGACATTTCTCAATCCCGTGACCCACCGGGAAAATAGTGTGGGCGGCGCCACTAGCCGCGATCGTGCATAAAGTGCGTCGTAAACAACCAATAAATAATAAACACTGCACCGACCATAGCCGCCTTATGACCACAGCCAGATACATATGAATTGAGCAACCGAGGCCATAACAATAACCGTGGGGCCGGCCTTGTTTCTCTGTGTACGTTAGCACTGGTGCAGACAGGCCAGGGGACAGGTGAGGCTTGATGCGATACTTTGCGTTTTCATATGCAATTCCGCTGAAATGGTTTACCGTACCAGCACTTCACGAAATAGTGCCAATACTTATAAAAATTTATCTGATTTTCACGTTAAATAACGTAAGAAATTATAACCTTTCATTATGCATGTACAACCAATGCAAGCCTTGCTTGTGCCCCTCGTGGGCACAAGCAAGGCAGCAATTATATTGATCAGCAGCAAACGTCTGCCGCCGATGACACTCATTTCCCGTAGTGCGGCGGTCACCAAGCAAAATCAACGACCCTTCAACAGCAGAGTACACTCACCGGTGGGCACGTGTTTGAGTGCCACCGCGTTGGCTGTCTTGTTGACACTCTGGCCGCCCGGGCCGCTGCCCAGCACGAACTTCTCCTGGAGCTCATCCTCGCGCAGCTCCGGGTACCGCGAACGGTCCACAGAGTCGCCGCCTGCCGCGCGCACCGCGGCGTCACACAGCCGAACTGCAGTTGGCTGACACAGCCGGTAGATGGCAGTACGGGCCAGCATGCTCGGCTCAGACGACTCGATGCCGGCTCAGGAGCGCGCGACCCTTCTGCAAAACACCAGTAATGGTGAAGTGGGCATGAGGCGGAAGCAGATATCTACAACAGGGAAGTCAGCTGAGACTGGGTTGTGGTCTAGCTTTAACCATATCAGCCATATCACCTTTATATACCACCATAAGCCCAACGACACATTAGTCCTCGAGGTATGAGCACTACCCGGTGTTGGATACGTGGCAGCTGCAGTGGCAACACGCAGTGCTCCCGGTGGCGCACATATCTGATGATCAGCCTGCAACTTGTGATCGGCTGCCAACTGGGCACCATTTACCTTACGAACGATGCACCATTCGGTCATCACTTCATCAGAGGGGAAGCAAACATTGCCAGCCCGGATAAAACATGCGTGACTGATGTGCCTGACAAGGATAGTTGGCTCCAAGGTGACAGTTGTAGTACCATAGAAGAAAAAACAATACGGGGGATAAGGAGTGTCGGAACGGAGGTTTTCTTGGTGACCCCCGCCGATGCCAGCACCGGTGTAGGCTGGCAGCAGTCCGTCTACGTTTTTTTTCTGTTGGGAGTCTGATGTAAATAATAATTTAATTGTGTCATAAATAAGGTACATACAATGCATTATTGCACCTTTTCAATTTCCATGCAATTTCATAGGATGTGCCATTCACTGTAGTGTCCAACTAGCCTACACACATCTAAGCTGAAGGGAACGAATATTAACTGGATTCTAAATGCAATGTATCTGGGAGGGAGGGTTTGCAAGTTTTTGCCACATGGCAGTTTTCATCGCTTAAACCACAGTTTAAACTGGCTGGTCAAAACCAGTTTCGCCACCTGGCAGCTTAAGCCGGCTAAATGTCATTTCATCTTTGAGTCATAGACACTGTCGTCAAGGTACACAAGTGAAATATACCCCTGCAATGGGAGATTCTCAACTTTAAAAAAAAATCAATTACCGGCAATATATATATATATTGTGATGGCTTGATTTTAACTCCCTGATAGAAATTAAAGGCTGTGTGCTAATGCACACAATTTTGAACGAAACAAAAGGCTGACAAAAACTAGAATCCCTTGCAACATACAGAGCCCATACATCGCGGCGAACAGAGTGCATCTAGCATATGGCTACAAAGCTAATCATGCCATCTAGAGGCGAAAACACCCTCCCTGGGCATGTCATATATACATGGAACCGTCCTCACAGTGACCGGCGCCTGGCGGCCTCATACATGACTTAGGAAATACGTCAAAGCAGCTCTTATATCTCAGTTGCGAGTTTCTTGCTCCATTTTAGCAGGCACTTGTGCATTTTTCGCCGTGTATTACCCGTCGCGTACTTTCCATTTTCGATTGTGTATTTCACAGCGCCTGGATAGTTGGACTTTCGGCCACACACGCACACACGCACAAACACCACTGTCAGCCCTGTTTGTGTTAGTTTATAGTTGAAGTCAGCATCTGCCCATGACAGCTTTCAAAGGGCAGGTAGAACAATTGCATTGTCTTTACCTGTGACAGAGGATAAATAACTGCATTAGCTTCAACATTCCGAATTCCAATATACAAAGTATGATATTATTCCAGTTGTCAAGAGATTACAATATATTATATTCGCTACGTTATAAGAGATATACCACATCAACATACCATAAGAAGGCATGGGATGCATTTTCACACCATAATATAGACTAAGTTAATATAAATTTGCAATGCTTCAAACAACCACACATGCTTCATCTATTCACTAGGTGGTATCCAGCATCAACCAAGTTTTCTCTGTTCTCTTTCATTGCTTTTTTTGCATTACAAACAAGAACAAACAAACAAAAACAGAAGAACTTTGCCTTTGGTTGGTTATTTGGGCTTAGGGGCGCATCGACTGCGATGGTCATACAGCACCCAACTTTGCCTTTGTATGTATATATATATATATATATATATATATATATATATATATATATATATATATATACATATATACATATACATACATATATACATATACATACATATATACACATACATACACTATAAAAACACACATATATACATATATACACATATATGTATATGTATACATACATATATACATATAATGTATATGTATATATACACATATACATATATGTATATATATATATATACACATATATATATATATACCTATATGCATGTACATATGTATATGTATGTTGTAATTATCAGTTTTCGGTCAGTTTTCGCCAGTCTAAATCAGTCTTAGCAACTGATGAGCTATCAATCAAGGATGAACTATCAACTATCCATAAACATAAATTAACTATCAAGGCAAATGAGTGTAAATCAGAACGAATGTCACTAAGATGTGAACAATTTGTCCTGTTGTGCATAGTTTTCCACACAGCATTTCTCAATCTGGATACTTGGATGGATTTTGATTTGGATGCTGGCTGGTACCAGGCCTACCTCATAGAGAAACCGTCGTCGTTCGTCACTTGTCACGTCACGATGTTTGGTAAACTCGCCGCGTACGCGCCGATAGAAGTAAGCTTTGTCAGTGAGCTCCAGACTCTGACCGTAGCGCAACAGGTCACGGTATAATCGGAGCACCTGGACGCCAGTTGGCACCGACATCTGTCCGGTCAGAACATCACATCATTAGTCATGGGCTACTTATGCTGTGTCAACAGCTCAGTATAAAGCACCAGAAATATGCAGACTTGTTACAATACAATGGCGAATCAGGTTATCTTGACAATCAGCTTGGAGAGCCACTGAACCCCATATATGTCAATCGAGAATCAACAGCATTCCTCTCTCGCCGAGTTCCTCGCCAGCCGACGCCACAGCTGCCAATGTGTGCTCTTGGTGCCATGCAGTGATCCAATTATTCCAAATTGGATAATCAATTTTGAATGTAGAAATCGATTTGTGAAACATACATGTCATGATGTGACATTTGTAGCATTTTAAGGCACCACCATGTCTCTTTGTTCATGGGATTACATCAGTGATAATTTATTCATGAAATAGGGTGGAATATGCTACTTTCTGAGCACTGAATAACATCCTTTCCAAGGACGTATTGACATCATGTTTGCTAATATGTGCTTATCAAGTCTCCATGACTTGTTCCTAAGATTATTTTGTGCATAAGTAGCATGCTTATACCCACTATCATGGATTGATTACACAAGCATATTGGGACACAATTCCAGATACACAGATCATCTATGATGTGATGTGTTAAACAATATGATCTGCTGATAG
Source organism: Ashinkailepas kermadecensis (assembly GCA_034440615.1). Lineage (NCBI taxonomy): Eukaryota > Metazoa > Arthropoda > Thecostraca > Neolepadidae > Ashinkailepas > Ashinkailepas kermadecensis. Next base: position 403,178 of record JAOTOM010005133.1, on the reverse strand, counting down.
GATGGAATTGCAATCATTATCATTGACATAGGTATCCATATATTAGGTGTCTCCAAAATTAAACCAAAAACATGCATAAGTAGCTTGGAATGGAAACATGCACTATTAGTTCAAATGGAGCTCAAAGGACTGAAGCAATATTTTAACTGGCATGCTTCCATAATATATTTCTACATCCTGCTGTACTCCTCTTAACATCTCACACCTAAGGACAAACCAATATTTTAGCACTGTGTCCACACCAGGTACCCATCTCCACACCAATCACAGCACCACAGCTGGCTGTATGCCCTGCACCCAATAGATCTTGTTGAAAGGGTAAATTTGTGCTTTACAGTGTTTTGTCATGGTGGTCATGGTTATTGGTTTTACGACACGTCGACCGTTGAGTCATATAGCGTCGCCAATCTCTCACGCTGATTGGTCGCGGGCAAAGAGTAGCAACAGGTGAGATTAGAACCACAATCTTTTGATTGTGAGACAAGCATCTAACCCCTAGACCACTCATCCCCTTAGTGTTTTGTGAATTCTTGGAATTTATCATTATCAAATGCAATGTTTATGAACATGACTATGGTAATCTTCAAGTATTACCCCTCACGATTTGTTTATATCAACAATACATCCGAGTCACCGTCAACTGACTGCCAGTCAGCTGTTAGTGACGTCACTCAAACGTACAGAAACAACACTTCCATACGAGTGCACTGAATGATCCCAGGGCATCACCAGGAATATTTATAAGGGGTCGATGTGGACTTAATCCATGGGCGTCAGGAACAAATTTGTCTACAAAGCAGTTGTGGAGGTATATATTCAGGGCTTCACAGGACATTTTCCTTTGATGGGTGGTGGTTGAGATGTCACTAGATACAGCACAAGGAATTTCCTGCTAGGGGAGGGTGTGCAGATTCTATTTCACGATGGTGAAAACCTAACCTAACCTAACCTAACAATAACCTAACCTAACCCTTATAAATATTCCTGGTGATGCCCTTGGGTCATTCAGTGCACCCAACTGGGGTTGTCTCGGTATGTTTGAGTGACGTCACAAACAGCTGACGACGGCTTGGATACATTGTTGAGTTAGTTAGTTATTAGGGCTTTAGGGATACATTGTTGAGATAAAGGAAGTCTGAGGGGTAATACTTGAAGATACCCATGACTACAATGCTGGGATCACTCATTCTCTATTCATGTGGTGAGCAAAATAACACCAACAATGGGCTTTGACTTTGGTGGTGTAGCATAAAGATATTTTTAAAATAAAGTAACAACATATCATAACCTGACCTAACCTAGCCTAACCTCCTCTTGGAAAAAAAATCAAAGAAACAAAATTAGACAAATGTTATGCATGTTGTGAAATGTTGTTACAAATGTTCTGAAGAAAAATTAAATTAAAAAGCCTAACCCAACCTAACCTAACATCAGCTGCTTTTCATGAAAATCTCCATGTTTTTTTGAAATTTTTTACAAAAAATTGCAAAAATTGCCAACTTAAAAAACCTAAACTAACCTAACCTAACCCATTTATTTGTTTTATGGGGGAAAATGTGTAAAAACTTGTCTTGTTACCACCTTAAAGCACAATAATACTGCTGGAAGTGCCATACTTAGCAGTCTGGTCCAAATCCAATATTTGGTGTTACTTGCCCTGCCAATTGAAAAACATGCATTTGCAGAGGAAATGAATTCACTTCATGCTCTCACCTGGACATGGATGTTAACATGCTATCCATGTTAACATCCATGTCAACATGCAATCATGTTTTCCAGGAAATGAGTGTTCACATCACATTCATAAACATAGCACTGGAAAAGGAAATGGCATTACTGCAATTTATGGCATCCACAATACATGTTCTACAAACATTTTACGGGAGAGTCTAAAAAACAGACACCATCTCACATACACCGTTCGACAGAAGCCGGTTTTACAGCGGAAATTTGCTCCCAGGTCACGTGGGCCGCGTTCGGGCGAGGGAAAATCTGGGAAAATTATCCGGATTCGCGTTCGAAACCACCAGTAGGGAAAATTATCCAGGAAAATTATCTGTGTTTATGGAGAATCTTGGATAATTTTCAGAGCATGGTCGGCAGGCAGACCAATAATTTTCCATTCGCTACTTCTGAACACCGGAACCGGTTTGATTTGGTGGAATATGGCGGATGCAGGCGGCGACCCGGGATTACCGATGCAAGTTGCACTGCATTCAGTAAACATTTGCTAGTTTTCAGCAGCACGTTGAAGCTATTTGTTATTATGTAGACGTGGTTTTGAGTTGAGAGTCGTATCTCAAGTCAGTTTGTCGAAAAAACAGCGTGCCAGTTTCGGAGGCGGAACTGGCGCAACTTTCAGAAAGCTGTGCTATGAACAACCACTAAGTAAGGCAAATTTTCAAGTAAATATGGAAATGTCATTTCTGGTGATCATTGTGTAATGGTGTGTATGACCAGTTTGACCCTCTCGGATCATCGGTTTTCTCAACCCCCTTCAACGTCTTGGATGCATGGCTAAGGGATATTGAGTTGACTGTGCCCGTTGGCTACTGCTGAGACCATCAACACCAGCCAAATCACTCTGGCCCCTGCAGTGATGCTAATGCAATGAATCATGGCTCTACTCATTCATGGCGCGTGAGGCGAAGCCGGCGGATAATATCTGAGGAAACTGGCCGAACGCAGATGGAAAATAGTCAGGGAAATTATTGCTTGGAGAATTATCCAACTGGAGAATTTTCCCTCGCCCGAACGCGCCCGTGGTCTCAGGAACAAGATAGAGGGAGAAGACCCGAAATAGTGATCTGCATAAATTAAAAGCGAACACCAAATCTAATTCTCACATCAGTTTTAATAACGAAATAGGTTTTTCTATTGACACTGCTGAAATAAGTAGAATTAAACTTACGAATATCAGCAAATTGTAATACGCTTTCTAATTTACGTCGAGACTGCACTCAGCTCTACGGTATCTGGCAGCCGACAGATGACTGCCAGATGACAAATTGGCGCTGTAGTTAAATTAGCGAAGGATGAGGTTATAAGCCAACTTCCTGAGCAACGGTAGAGAAAATGATAACAAAAGTACACTTAATCGATGTCAACCAAGTTTATAAATCCATACCTGATACTGCCGACATGCTCACTCCGCACAACTAATAAATATTCACAACACACCCCACGAGTAGGACGCTCATGCACCGACTGATTTGTTGCCTGCCGCGTATTGGGATATAGGTTTCGGAATATAAAATGGTTTAAGGAAAATTATACTAAAACAATCAGTATGAAATCGTTTTATTCTCACCATCAAGAAACAAGTTTTGTCAATAAAAAAGCGAGAAAATTGAGAGAAACCAATTCTTGCTAATAATAAATGTTCTTCGATGTACTTTTTTAGTTCATGTCTGGAATGTGTAGTTGAAGCAAGGACTGACTTGGAAGGATGAAAAGCGACAAGACGGGAGAGCAAATTGCGGCCGATCTCGGCAGCCGCTGGCTCGATCTTAATACAACTTTCACCAAACGATCGGTCGTGTGGCTGAGGCATGCGGTTTGGACTTTCGTAACCTTGGGTCAGGTCAAAGGTCACCAAATCGCCGAAAAACAAACTTTTTGGCTCACAGACATGGCCGATCTCGGCAACCGCTGGTTCGATCTGAATGAAACCGTCACCAAACGATCGGCCGTATACCAGAGGCGTACGGTTTGGACTTTCGTGACCTTGGGTCAGGTCAAGGTCACCAAATCGTCGATAAAAAATCGAACATTTTTTTACTCACAGACATGGCCGATCTCAGCAACCGCTGGCTCGATCTTAATGAAACCTTCACCAAGCGATAAGCCGTGTGCTAGAGGCGTGCGGTTAGGACATTCGTGACCTCGGGTCAAGTCAAAGGTCACCAAATCGCCGAAAAAACAAAATGCTTGGCTCACATACATGGCCGATCTCGGCAACCGTTGGCTCGATCTTAATGCAACCCTCATCCAACGATCGGCCGTGTGCCAGAGGCGTGCGGTTCATACTTTCTTGACTTTGGTTAAGATGACAGGTCATGTCACAATGCAAGACAAAACAGAACTATATTTCTTTCGGAGAAATAATGCTTATCAGAAACGAATGAAATAATTATGCCAGAATGTGAGGAATTGCTTGTAATGAAGTAATGTAATGGTATCCAACTGTTACTATGGTATCCAACTGTTACTATGGTATCCAATTGGTACTGTAGTATCCAACTGGTACTGCAGTATTCAACGGGTACTGTGGTATCCAACTGGTACTGTGGTACCGTTAGTTGGACGAGCAGATGACTGTCGCACCGGACACTTGCCGCGAAGTGAAGAGAAGACCGAGGAAGTCTGACGATCTGGCATCAGCATAGTGGCGACCCACAGCCGTTGTCGATCCATCACCACGTTTGGTGACCTGACCCGAGGTCACCACAGCTGTCAACGCGACGTTGGACTGCCGCCGTCACTACTAGTCTTCTACGGGCTTGTCGATAATACCTCAACGATAAAACCGTGATCCCAGGCTACCTGAAATCATTCTCAAAATCCCCTTCGATTTTGAGAGCCAATGAGGCTGTATCATAAAGTCGTGCAATATCGTCGTATGCATTCTGTTTGCTATGTGTGCTAATCGACGAGTAGATGGAGAAACAAACGGAATGAGTTGTGGAGCAACAAAACGCAGCTATGATGGCAAACATGGAAACACAACGAGGCTAGGATGGCCCAAATGAAACTGCAAATGGAGATATTGAAATAAATGCTCATGAACTCAACGCATGCGAACCTGATGTCCTTTGTGACACCATGTTGTTTGTTGGTGTTGTGCGTGTGTCGCATGTGTTGACGCGTACCGTGGTTATAGCACCACGGATCCGCGATCCACTCCCGTCTGTTCGCCCCGGCAGAGCCAGTCGCGTGAGAACAAGGCTCTAGACAACAGCGTGTCTAGCCAGGCGGTGCATAGCGAATGCAGAGACCATGATTGTACAGTGTATTGGTTACGGACAGTGAGGATCGAGTGTGCACTACCACAGTTGGCAGAATGTATATGGCAGTCAAAATCGTTTCCCATTCACCTGGCCTTCACATCCACATCCACTTAACGATCTCTGTTCCCAGGAATCCAGGACAACCTTCGACCTTCCCGCCCCTTCCGCCTGGTGAAGACGAGCTGACATCCGATCGGCAGGTCAGCGCGTGCCTGACCGGATCATCGAGCTGGATGACACTTCATTACGGGCCACAGACAGCTCATGATGACAAGCAGGTGTATGAGTATCATGACTGGACGGAGTGTCTGATCACGTGGACTGGTCAACCAACTCCCGGACGTCCTGCATAAGAGAACTAAGACGTCACCTGGTGATGGCGCGAGGGTCACCCATCCCGGAGAAGACATCTCGCAATGCGTGTTGTGCGCGTGTCTCGAGACCTCTCTCCACGTTACGTTACCGTTACCGGTCACGTTACCACGTCATTAATATGTAACGTGGAGTGAGCCGGAGTTGAGCGGTTAGACGTTGGGCGGTTGTGCTTCACTGATTCTTGTAAATACTTTAAGACGAATCTTGCAAAACCACGCGTCGTCGTATGCTTCAGTTGCTGTTGAAACCGTTGTATAACAAGCTGTTGCTGTTTGGTTAGCTATCACCCAGGCCAGTACAAGGGCAGTAAGGGTTGTTTGACTTCGAACCAGTTATCGTACAAGCGAGGCGAATACTAGACTATTACTGCCATGCGATGTCTGGCGGCCTGAAAGCCAAACAAATTGTTTTTCGGCGATTTGATGACATTTGACCTGACCCAAGGTCACGAAAGTCCAAACCGCGCGCCTCTTGCACACGGCCGATCGTTTGGTGAAGGTTTCATTAACACGCGCACGTCCAGGGGGGGCAGATATCTGCCCCCCCTTGCGGTTTTTCATAATTTGCCGCCATACTAATCGGGTTAGCAAGGCCAAACCTCGTATGGCTGCTGATTAGTCTTTTCCGCATATCCTCAGAAATATTTGACCCTGGTTCATCTCAAGTCAGGTCACCAGGTCAGGCGAAGTGACCCAACATCCCTCGGAGTCTAGGTGGCATCACTTCCACAATAATTGGGCGATTGATTTCAAACTTATAACACGTCATGATCTCATCAGGGACTATAATATATATCTCGTTTTTTTCGTAGCATTGACCTGAGGTCAGGTCGCGGCCATGGCTTCCCCCATTATAGGCCTATGGTAAAATATACAAATGTTTCCTGGTTACATATTTGCCCTCGGAATGACCTCACAACGGTTATGGCGTGTAGTTGGAAGCTATTCTCAATGTTACCGCTGACATTTTTGCTCAGTGACCTCACCAAGGTCATCTGAGGTCACCTGAGATCACTAGCACATTTCTGCGCATTATATCGCACTGCATTGAGCTAGAAGGCTGAAATTGCCGTCATTGTGCTTATATCGCCAAGACGTGTCGATTGATACATCACATGACCTCCCTAGGTTATCTCATGACCTTGACCTGAGGTCATAGTTTCGGAGTTGACCTGACCTTAAATCACACAGCGTATTGTCGATAGCACATTTCAGGGGCTGTCGAATAGCATTCGCCCTTTGTTTCTATCTGTTACAGGTCCTGAGCTATGTGTCAATATCTGAGGGTCCCACCCGATCTGGTCAAATTTGACCAATGATGACCCAGTGACCTAAATATTGACCTGAGCGAAAAAATAACAGAAATACTTTCGATAGAGCTTGTCACCAGCTATCCAACGCCGTTTTCCGTTTGTCGCTACCTAGCATAGTTCTGGAGATCTTAGGGGGGGCAGACATCTGCCCCCCTCCCCGGACCGGCGAAGATCGCGTGGACCGTCGGACGTGCGAATGTTAAGATCGAGGCAGCGTTTGCCGAGATCGGCCATGTCTGTGAGCCAAAAATTTGTTTTTCGGAAAAATCACCGTCAGCTTACTGCCAGTCACAGCCATTTGTGACGTCACTCAAACGTACCGAGACACACATCAAGTCGGGTGCGCTTTATAAACTCCGGGGCGTCACCAGGTATATTTCTTAGGGGTCGATGTGATGCCTATTCAGGGGCGTCACGAGGAATATTTCTAAGTTGTCGATGTGGTGTTCATTCAAGGGCGCCACCAGTAATATTCATAAGGGGTCGATGTGATGCTCATTCAGGGGCGTCCGCAAGTAATTTATGGCAAGGGAGCAATTCCGGAAGTAGGAAGGGGAGCAGTTGTGGAAAAGCCAATTCAGGGGCGTCACCAAGGATCAATCTCGACGGGTGCTGGTTCAGATGGAACCTCATAGGCGTAACCAGGACATCGCTTCGCTTATAGTCTGTGGTTGTGGGGGTGCCAATACAGACCCAATGAACATGCCGATAGCGGCCCGACATCGGCCCTATGCTCAGCCCTACATCGGGCCACTGTCGGGACGCTAGCGGCCCGCTGTCGGCTGGAGAGTGGAATGTCCGCCCATGCCGACATGCAGTCGACGTGGGGCCGATGTTGGGCTGCTGTTGGGACGCTAGCGGCCCGCTGTCGGCTGAGGAGTGGAATGTCCGCCCATGCCGACATGCAGTCGACGTGGGGCCGATGTTGGGCTGCTGTCGGGACGCTAGCGGCTGACGAGTGGAATGTCCGCCCATGCCGACATGCAGCCGACACCCAGCCGACATGTAGCTGACGTGGGGCCGCTGTCGGGACGCTCGCGGCCCGCTGTCGGCTGGGGAGTTGAATATCCGCCCATGCCGACATACAACCGACGTCCCCCCACCCCCGCTGTCCAGCCGACGTTTCCCCGCTATCCAGCTGACGCTCGCCCTCGCTTTGCCGAATGCACCTCATCTCAACAACCGATTCTCAGAACAACTGTATTTTATCACTATCTGGCAGAACAATTACATTTTGTCACCAGTCAAATCAGAGCCGTCCTTCACAGATACCGTACCATTAAGCAGCTCCTCAAGCTCCTCACTCGCGATTGTTTTCAAACAGGCAATTTCTGTGGCCGGTATTCTGTCAGAGGCATTGTGGAGCCATGTTGATATCAGCTACCCCGTTCGGCTGTCTGTTCTCCGTTGACATCAGCTTCTCCGTTCAGCCCCAAACTTCACCCGGGCGGCATCTATGAAGCAAATTTAAAGATGATTACCATAAAGAACAAAACGGAATTAATACACAGTGCATCGAATTACGTGACCTTCAATGTCACAGTTTGACCTCAGGTCACACAAGTTGGTTTTACCCATACACTATATCTATTTACGGGGTACCGAATAGAGCCATGCTGACACATTGAATATACCTGATTTTTGCAGGTAATAGTCTACGTAGCACGTACATAGAGCACATCGAACAAAATGACACGTCATGGTCACCGATTCATCACCGTTCGCAAAACATGCCCAAAAATATAAATTATGCCAAATTCTTGGGTACCTGATAATTTCCGCAATACTTTACTTGGCACCACAGAATAACACACATACATTGGGTATGGCTCATGGATGCAATACATTCAAGCGTCTGACGAACAATCTGAAAGTTCGACCTATGTTCACAAAAAAATATGTTGGCTGTAATATTGCCATCTACGGGGTACCGAAAAATATCTTCCTGAATCTTCCTGGATCATCTTCTATCATCTTCCTGAATACATTTATCGGATGGGTATTAGCGTCGAATAATCTTCCACGGAGCGAGGAAGCAGCACATCCGAGCACGTGACCTTCAATGCCAACGTTTGACCTCAAGTCAAGATTGGTGACATTCAGATAATTAAAGTGGTCCACTGGGGTACCGTATGTGGGCCAAACGAAGCATTTAATGAAGACTATCTCAGCACTGATACATGCACCATCGATACAAGAAACAGCACACTGCGCGACCTGACTTCTATCGATGCCGCATTTCATCAGGTAGGATCTATCTATCGCATATATCACAGCCACCACATCTACCACAGCCACAACATCTACCACAGTCATTACATCTCCTTCAGCCATAACATCTACCACAGCCACCACAGTCACTACATCTATCAAAGCTACCACAGTCACCACATCTACCACAGCTACCTCATCTACCACAGCCATTACAGTCACCACATATACAACAGCCACCACATCTACCACATTCACCACATCTACCACAGCCATTACAGTCACCACATATACAACAGCCACCACATCTACCACATTCACCACATCTACCACAGCCACTACAGTCACCACATATACAACAGCCACCACATCTACCGCAGCCACCATGGCTACCATAGCCACTACAGTTACCACATATACAACAGCCACCACATCTACCACATTCACCACATCTACCACAGCCACTACAGTCACCACATATACAACAGCCACCACATCTACCACATTCACCACATCTACCACAGCCACTACAATCATCACATATACAACAGCCACCACATCTACCACATTCACCACATCTACCGCAGCCACCATGGCTACCATAGCTGTCACAGCTACCACAGATACCACAGCTACCATAGGGCGACTATAACTACAACAGCTGCCACAGTTATCACAGCTACCATAACTACCATAGCTACAACAGATGCCATAGTTGCCACAGCTACCATAGCTACCACAGCAACAACAGCCGCCTTAGCTACAACAACTACCATATCTGTTATAGCTATAACAGCTGCCATAGTTCTCACAGCTACCGTAGCTACCACAGCTACAACAGCCGCCACAGCTACCACAGCTACCACAACTACCATAGTTACCATAGCTACCATAGCTACCACAGCTGCCATAGTTGCCACAGCTACCATAACTACCATAGCTACAACGGTCGCCACAGCTACCACAGCTACCATGGCTACAACAGCTGCCTCAGTTGCCACAGCTACCATAACTATCATAGCTACAACAGTCGCCACAGTTTTCACAGCTACCACAGGTACCATAGCTATAACAGCTCCCATAGTTGCCACAGCTATCATAGCTACCGTAGCTACAACAACCGCCACAGCTACCTCAGCTGCCACAGCTACCATAGCTACCATACCTACCATAGCTACCGTAGATACCACAGCTACCATAGTTACCATAGTTACGTCATACCGTTCATGTACTATAGGTACGTAGATGATATTTTCGTTGATATGGTCAGTGTCGACGATCTTCATGCTCTGAAAGCAAATCTCCAGGCAGAATCTGGACTACGATTATCGTAGAACTGCATGTTAGTAATAGGCTTCCTTTTTGGACCAATGATCGATGCTAGTGGTGGAAAATTCCAAACGGACGCATACGCAAAGATTCTAGGACAAACGTACGTATGGCAGATGTACGTAAGCAAATGTACGTAAGCAAATGTACATAAGCGCAGATGTACGTATGGCAATGGGGTCTGAAAGTTGATAAAGATGTAGATGGCGCTGAGAGTCAATGGTCACCCAGCCTTCTTTGGCGAACCTAAAGCGCTATGTTTTGTGGGTTAGGGAGGGCAGAATCTTTATATTTAAAAAGCCTATTGTACATTTTGTAAGCAGCGTATGTTGTTTGCGCGTATTTAATTATGTTGAATGTATTTCAGACACGTCTAGTTTGCTGGAATATTTACCATTAGTGAGCTAGAAATTAGGAGAAGCAAGCCAGAAGTATGGGTGTATGTGCGGTTCCCGGCTGCCATAAACGTGATCCATCTATCAGGTTTCCAGCAGACTGCAAGGTAAGAAGGCAAAAAATTGATTTGAAAAACAACTATTGTTTGACTGCCTTTCTGTAAAAGACGTAGTGGGAACCATTTAGGAAAGCACTGGTAAGGTACCTAGGCACATTAGGTACCAATGTAAGTACCTATCTATTGTCCAGACTGTAAAGTATGGCACAAGGTTCACTGGGGCACATCAGCCCACAGTGAAAATATGCACCAATCCACACCAAGGGTGAGAAATTGACTCCAATCTGTACCCCCCACCCCCCACCCCCAATCCATAGCCAGGAATTTGTCATGGCTAATACCTAACATGCTAAGATTGGATTGTTAGCCTACTTAATTTGAAACTAATAATTTGAGTTCCACCCATAAGTTATGTTCAGTCAAATTAATTTCACCAAAATTGCATTGCAGGTTAGGTTGGGCAGTGGGTATCTGGTCACCTAGAGCTAGGTACCTTACCAAGGTAGTTGTTCATATGGGCCCCATTAGGGGCCCCATTAGGGGCCCACACCCACCTCTCAGGGAGCCTGCACTGCTTGGGGCACTGACTCCCAGGGGCCCACATCTCTTGTGGGTCCTGTACACAGGAGTGGATCCAGAAAGCTGTCAAGGGGGGGGGTGACCTCATAGAGAGGGGACCCATGCTGTGCCAGGATACCTGTGCAGGGTGGAAAGTGATGTTTGATGAGGCCTGCTAGTATTCCATGTTCCGGTCTTGGGGGGGAGCAATGTCTGGTGTGACCCACAGGTATTCCATGTGCCAATCTTGGGTGGGGGGTCTGACACTTGTGAAATTGTGCCCCATCTTGGGAAAATTATCTTACAGATTAAGGGGTTTAGGGTAGGCTTTAGGTCAGGTTTGGTCAGGCCGGGCTAGGTTTCAGCCCCACCCAATGTGTGATGCCTGCTAAATGAATACCGGAACTTCTCAGGGAACCTGCACATCCACTAGAGCGGTGGTTCCCAACCTTTTTGGTCCATTTCCCCTTTCGCCTCTGGCCAAACCTGCCGTTTCCCCCCTAAAAAACTGAAGTTATATTTGTATGTCACTCAAGACATCACTTACGTCAATGAGACAAATGCGTAATGGATCCCATCAAAATTTCCCCCCTGAAATACCGAAATTTCCACCCAGGGGGAAATTTCTCCCCGGTTGGGAACCACTGCACTAGGGGGACCTGTAACTGTACCTCTGCAAGCCAGTGCTACCAGTCTGGCTGCTTGAAGCCACGCATATGAGGCCTGGCCCAGCCTCCCATGTTCATGGGAACCCTTTGCACCCCCCCCCCACAACCCTTTTTCAACACAATATTTCCGAAATCCTTGGCCTAAATGACTTGCAACCCTAATAAAAGCCACATGCCAACACCGACTCCCGGCAACCCCACGCAAAATGCACAGCAAAGATGGCCGACGCCTCCTCGTCGGGTGACCATTGCGTACAGCGCCGCCCTGGTGGCCAAATCGTAGCTTTCAGACCCCATTGTACGTAAGCGCAGATGTACGTATGGCTAATGTACGTAAACGTAAATGTACGTATGGCAAATGTACGTATGCGCAAATGTACGTATGCGCAAAAGTACGTAAGCGCAAATGTACGTATGCGCAAAAGTACGTATGTGCAAATGTACGTAAGTGCAAATGTACGTATGCGCAAAAGTACGTAAGCGCAAATGTACATAAGCGCAAATGTACATAATTGCAAATGTACTTAAGCGCAAAAGTACGTATGCGCAAATGTACGTATGTGCAATTGTACGTATGCGCAAATGTACGTCCATTTACGCATGCGTACCTTTTGGTTTACGTACATTTGGTTAGGTACACATGCCATACGTACGTTTGCCATAACCGGACAAATGTACGTAAGCAAATGTACGTAAGCGCAGATGTATGTATGGCAATTGTGCGTAAGCGCAGGTGTACGTATGGTTAATGTACGTAAGCGCAAATGTACGTATGGAAAATGTACGTATGCGCAAATGTACGTATGCGCAAATGTACGCAAGCGCAAATGTACGTATGCGCAAAAGTACGTATGCGCAAATGTACGTAAGCGCAAAAGTACGTATCATTAAATGTACGTAAGCGCAAATGTACGTATGCGCAAATGTACGTATGCGCAAATGAATGTATGCACCAATGTACGTAAGCACAAATGTACGTAAGCACAAATGTACGTAAGTGTAAATGTACGTATGCGCAAAAGTACGTAAGCGCAAAAGTACGTATGTGCAAAAGTGCGTATGCGTAAACGTACGCAAGCGCAAAAGTACGTATGCGCAAATGTACGCAATCGCAAAAGTACGTATGATTATATGTACGTATGCGCAAATGTACGTAAGCGCAAATGTACATATGCGCAAATGTACGTAAGCGCAAATGTACGTAAGCGCAAATGTACCCAAGCGCAAATGTACCCAAGCGCAACAGTACGTAAACGTAAAAGAATGCAAAAGCAAATGTACGTATGAGCCAATGTACGTACATTTAGGCATACGGGCCTTTGCGTTTAAGCACATTTGGTCAGGTGCATATGCCATACGTACATTTGCTCTTACGTACATTTGCCATACGTAAATTTGCGCTTAAATAAATTTGGCATACGTGCATCTGCACTTACGTACAATTGCCATACGTACATTTGCGCATACGTACTTTTGCGCTTACGTACATTTGCGCTTACGTACATTTGCGCTTACGTACATTTACGCTTACGTACTTTTGCGGATACGTACATTTGCCATACGTACATTTGCGCTTACGTACATTAGCCATACGCACATATGCGTTTACGTACAATTGCCATACGTACATCTGCGCTTACGTACATTTGCTTGCGTACATTTGCGTACGTACATCTGGCATACGGATCTGATTCCTGGATCATACGGATCTGATCCCTGGATCTATTGTAGGAAGTCCTGATGATCTGGAGCCACTACGATGATTTTATGGTGGTTTCACGCTGCCCTGAGTCATATGCAATGTAAAATCGTCCCGTTTACCAATGTGCGAATAGTCACAGTCGTATCACTGTGACTGTTTGTGACGTCATCAAAACGTTGCATCCATATTCAGTGGTATATTTAAACAGTGCGACATTCTTTGCCTATATCCGGCAAATTCGGTTACATTTATAGTGTAAACAACGCTACGGCGGAAGGGCAGAAGGTAAGATTCCTTACTTACATGTGTAATGAAAAAGTAATGGGATTAATCATTATCATCATGTCCAGGTCCTTGGTTGGAAGGTAGGTAGGTATATTGTAAAAGTATAAATTTACACGTTCAGTTAATTTTGAATTATTTAAATTTCTTTGTCCAATGCTATGCTTATGAACATGATTAACATGATGCAACCACTTATTTCATCTACAAATGTATACTTTTCGGTTGGGATGCAAAATAAAAACAAGAAGGGTCTTGGGGATTTGTGCCTAGTACCTAATATAACATGTAAGTAAAGGATAAATGTAGAGATCAAGGTAAATTTGGATATTTTGGGATTTTTTGGGCAATTTTTACCTTTTGGCTGACACATACTGCCAAGGTTAGTGATTTGTAGAGGGTTGCCTATACAATGTCGCATATATTTCATGACGTCACAGCCAAAAAATTGGCTTCGGAGGATTCTGTTTTTCTGGTTAGGTTAGGTTAGGTTAGATTAGATTAGATTATATTATGCTATGGTACATTTTGTATATTATGCTACATTATCTTAGTCTAGGTTAGGTGGTAATCTTTACCGACGCCCGGCTCCTGTGATGTCACTTCCCTGACTCCTGTGACGTCATTGTTCCCCACTGTACACCTCTTTGCAAATCACTAACCTTGGCAGTATGTGTTGGCCAAAAGGTAAAGAATACCATTTTTTTGTTTGTTTGTAATAGTATGCTTTTTGACATGATGAAGACGATGTGATCACTCATTTTCTCAGCAACTGATTACTTTTAAGTCAGCGATGGTCCCTACAATTGATAACAACAATTTTATGACATCACAGGCATGATACAGTACATACATGGTACATTTACAGGTATATATGTCGATCTAGGTAAAATTGTTTTTTATTGATTTTTATAATGCAAGGTATTTTAACGTAAAAATGACAATGCTGCCATCGAATGAATGCACAGCATCTATTCCCGCCTTAAATAAAGGAGGGAATAGATGCTGTGATTCATCTAATCGAGGGCAATCTGGATGATATTTGTCTTTTCGGGATTGGGGTACAGGACGGTGTGAAATTACGAACACATATTTTCAGCAATAACCTCATATGTTTTGGTAACTCCATGTACAAGCAGACAAATGGAGTGGCTATGGGTAACCGATGTGCATCTCCTTTAGTGATTGCTTTTATGCACCGCCTTGAGTCGATCTTCTTAGCTTCGTATGATTTGAAACCAGCTCTCTACATGAGGTATATTGATGATATTTTTGGTGTTTGGCCACATGGCTTGGCCTCTCTGCTCGACTTCTTTGCAGAAATTAAACAACTACATTCCAGCATCAAGTTTACCTCAGAACACACTGGACATAGCAGTTTGATTCCTTTCCTTGATATGTTGTTTGTAGTTCAGGCTGATGGGAGCTACACCACTGAGCTGTACTTTAAACCAATGGCAGCCCCCATCATCTTGCACTATGATTCGGCCCACCCGATAGTCACTAAAAAGGCAGTTCTAACATCCCAAATGAGGAGAGCAGCACGAGTCTCCTCCGATACTATTTCATGCGAGCGGAGCCTTGCGAAGATGACGACTCTTTTCCTGGAAAACGGATACCCAGCATATCGGGTACACTCCGCCGCTCATGCTGTTCACCCTCACAACAGGAGTAGGATAGGTGGGCAACATCGGCATCCAGCAGGTAGCAATCCCAACTATGTTTACATGAGACTTCCTTTTGTCGATGACCAACTATGTCGACAGGTAAACGCAGCCATCCGTTTGTCTCATCTAAACCATGTTAGGGTAGCCTGGACTAGCGGACCTATGCTGAAATCTTACCTGGTCCACTCAGCCCTGGAAATGCCGCCATGCCCTGCTGGTAGGAGAACGTGCCACACCTGTATCAATGGGCTCAAAGGTAGCATACAGAAAATGCAGTTTACAAAATAACATGCAATTGCTGTCTTGGAACATTTTATGTTGGTGAAACCAAACGTAGCATCAGGGATAGGCACAATGAGCACTTGGGAGATGCCAGACTTTGGAGAGCATACACACCTTTAGGCGAACACATGATCGACAAACATTCTAACATGGAACACAGCGACACTAACGCAAACTTCAAAGTAGAAATTCTAGCAACAGCCAGGGACAATGCTGATCTGAAGGTCCTCGAATCTCTACATATACGTAATCTACGGCCGCAACTAAACACGCAAACGACGTCTTGGTATATCACATAAAATTACATCAACATAACTTATATATAGTATGTATTACACCATATATTGGATATATGTCTATAGATGTGTGTGAGTGTATGCATCGATATGTATATGGACCATCGGCTTGGGCTTCCTCAGAGGATTCCTTCTTGACATAGTTTGTTTCTGGTTTGGAGTTTCTGTGAGTGTGCACCACTGAGGAGGCTTTTCTGCATTCCACGTGTCTTTTGTGCACGCTTTTTTCCCCGCATGCTTTTTGTCAATTTTTCCAGCTTGAGCTTTTTTCATCAATCCTGACAATGGTCCCTGGCCGAAACGTTGTGCAATAAAGTATAATCTTTATCGTTACTTTTGATGTCAACTCGGCACCTGGTATATTGAAGGTCGTATATTTTGTTTATATGCAATGTCTAAAACCCAGGAGCATCTAAGAGCCATTCTTCGTTGTATTAAACAATCAGTATAATGCAGAACTAGGTTAATATGGATGCAGATCAGGTCAGTCCTGACATCCTCCCCAGTTTTCTACTTGAAAACTCTGATACAAACTGAGCACATCTGCACCTGATGTATGGACCACCAGTGACCACGTCATGTTACTCAACGCCGATCGCGCCGCTTGTGATTGATCAAACAGATCACCACCGCCGACTATCCCCGTACGTCGATCGGCAGATTACTCCGTCACATAGTCCTTCAAGTAAGCTGGTGGCCTCCGTTGCTGCCGAGACCTCGTGGGCTTGGACACGGGCGGAGGCTCCCGGTGCGGACGCAGTCGAGGTGACAGAGAACAGAGGTGTGTCAGTGCCGTCCTGGGCGTCACGTCTTCGGGTGACGAGCACCGTTGCGCGGCAGCAGGCGTCGCGGGTGTGACGGTCTGCTCGTGGTCGGGTGCAGGCGGACCGTCGGCACCGGGGTTGGGGTCCGTCCACTGGGCAGCTTGCGGCAGCTGTGAGAGAGGCTGATAGCGGTCGGCGCGGGCCAGACTTTGGATGGGTGTTAGGTACCGCCTGTTACACAGGGTCACTCGCCCCGAGCCGTGTATTACCTTACACTGCAAACAATTACCTTACACTGCAAAATACTAGAAAAGGTATCCATCAATATATAGCCTAACCTAACCAACAATATAATAAATTAAACAATAACTGTCACCAGAAGATGCCTTATATTCCAAGCACTGCAATCTGGAACTAGTGACATTCTCTCAGTCAGCTGTGAATGACCCACCATCACCAGACGTGATGGTGGGTCATTGTCAAATTAGCGATATATTCATACTCACAGAGCTTGATATTCACTGACATTGAAGAAGGGTGGTCTCTTCAGATTCCATTCAAAATTGGCACAAGGGTAGAACTTGATGCACTGAGCATCATGAGTATAAAAGCTAGGAGGGGCATTCATAAACAGCTGAACTATTTAATGTCAAATGTTAGGGTTATTAAGGTTGGACTCCTCAGAATTCCTTGACAATGGTATAGTCCTTGATGCACTGATTATCATGAGTATAAAAGCTATGAGGGACATCCATCAACATCTGGATTATTTGGGTCAAAACATCTTCATAATTTATTTTCTAAAATTGTGTTTCAATTCTCCGAATTTTCGGAATGTTGAAGAAATACCTAGCACTGCTTAGCCCAGACTGGCCACTTTTTTGCCTCATGGAGATAAAACATGTGTAAAGCTTAATAATCTCTTCTACACCTTATACTACAATAATAACAATTTGCAACATCATCAAAGTGCTTACATAACAACTATTGCATGGAAAGGTGGAAGTTGTCTGGGTCTTGTCCTCATGTGATGTCACACATGAGGAAGTTGTCTGGGTCTTGTCCTCATGTGATGTCACACCTGAGGAAGTTGTCTGGTTATGGTTATTGGTTTTTACGACACGTCGACCGTTGAGTCATGTAGCGCCGCCAATCTCTCACGCCGATTGGTCGCGGGCGAAGAGTAGCGACAGGTGAGACTCGAACCCACAACCTTTCGATTGTGAGACGAGCATCTTACCCCTAGACCACTCGTCCCCAGGAAGTTGTCTGGGCAAATATTGGCTTCCTGATATCACTTGCTTGTGATGCCTGTGTATGAAGCCAGGTCAGTGTGCAGTTAAAGAGAAGTGTCAGCGCTGATCTTGGAGTTCTCATCAGGAGGCACGTTTATGCAGAGGGTTGCCTGTAGCATAACATTTGTCGGGCGGTGTGGAGGGGGCGCTCGAGCATGTTGCAGGCTGCTTATTCGTCTAAATGGGATGCTTTTTCCTCCGAAAATGACTCTTTTTTACTGAACAACATGTTTCGTGAGGGGTAGGGTGCGCAGAAGCCTTCCCAAATGTGTGCCTTTCCCGACCGGAGAGGAACCACCTTTCCATGGGGATGCTATATCTGCTCCTGGGGGTCTACCACCAGCGAGATATGGTCATGGATGTGGTGTATGTATCCTGGAGTTGAATGCACTGTGACAACTTGTCAAAATAGGCTTTACTTATTCGTGAAATTCTTTTACCCCTGTTTGTTGAACGAATTACGGCCTCTGTGGGCTGCCGAAAGAGTGCAGTTGTAGTAGATTCACAAGTTCTCTACCTCGTCGGTATAACGGTATAATATCCGAGCTTGTTAATGCTGCACAGGAGCCTCAGCTCCCCATCTTGTGCTCATTCGCCTGAAGCCCAACGGCGACTTTCACTACCATGCTGCTAACATGCCAAGTGTGCCCTTTCAGGAGCCGTGTATCAGGAATGGCTTGCCCGGACATCCACGAGGGTGTGTTCCTGAGTGTCTCGACGGTGACGTCGCTGTTGCGCCGGTTCCACTCGGACCTGTGCGGCTCCCACTGTCAACTGCTGGTCAGCCGGCAGCCGTCGGGCGTGGCCATCGGCTGCTCCGGCTGCCGGCTGCGGGTGGACGGCCTCACGGACGAGCTGCCCTCACTGCTGCGCCGCCGCTGTCTGCGCCTGCAGCAGACGCTCCAGCTGGATGCTGTGGCGCAGGAGAGGCTGCTCAGGGTGGTGCTGGGGCAGGAGCCGACCGCTGCCCACCCGAAGCAGCGCAGCGACCAGACGGCCGCTGCGGCGGCAGATCAGTCGCCGCCAAGGCACCAGGCTACTGCCAAGAAGACAAAGTAGGTGTACGTCTGTGGTACTGTCGACGAAACATAGTGCCCTCACTGAATACTGACCGAAAATTAGGAAATTTTGATGAAAAATGACACTGAGTTGAGGATAATTTCTCACTTCATAATATCGTGAATAATCTTCCTCTCGTCTTTCAGCTTTTGACCCAAAGTAGAATACAAACTGAAAACGTCCATCAATTATAAATGGCATGCTGATATTTTTTCCTCACCATTAATGTTAAGGTACACTAGATCCTGGCCAGAAACCATCAAGGTGAAATGAATGCCTATGCTGCACTTCTTCCGTTTTTAATTTTCCACTCGCCTACTACATTTTCAGTAACAATTTTCCACTGTGACACCTCAGCTGTAAATGTATTTTGACACACTGTCCTGGAGGTGCATAACGCAACTTGGGCTTGCCATTACTGCGCCGTACCCTAACGGTGTTGCGATGCACATTCGTGTTCACATGCACTCCCTCCTCTTAAAAGCATTGCTTCGGATGATATATGCACAGCTGTTGGGAAGAAAAAAAACATTCACCAGGCACACGAACCAGTTTCGGAAATACTTTTGGGTGCTCAGGGAAATTAGCGTGTTCTCCGCACATAGGACTGTTTCTCATTTTAAAGTTGTCCTATTGGTGTAAGTTCCTGAACCAAGACATAGTTTGGCAACATATGGTGCAAGAAAACTCGATGATGATTTCCATTTTTTTCGGAAACATGGATTAAATGTGTTCTGTTCATAAGTAGTACTTGCTTTTATACCTATTTAATCTGTCTAGTCAACAAATTCGGCTCTGGCAACCAATGAAGCAATTTAAGTGGTATGATAATGATGTGATTTTGGCCAGTTTGGAGAGCACATTTTACACTACAACCTCGTCATAAAACATCTTCCCGACTTGACTCTGCTAACCCACTTCACATAGCTGTGCTCGTTCTGAAGTACCTTCAAGGCATATAGTGGCCGTGGACGGTGTCGATGAGGCCTGGGCTGGAAGTGTGTGCTGTCGCCATGTTATGTCTACTCGCTCACCACGTGTCGTGTGCCTCCTCCAGAGCCGTGTATAAGACGGCCCGCTGCGAGGTGTGCTCAAAGGTGTTTTACAAGCGCAGCAACCTCCGGGTGCACATGCTCAAACATCTGGGTAAGGTTCCGCTGGTGCGCCGAGTTCCTAGCAGGATGTATCCACTGCTATATATCCAGCTGGATTGTCTGCCTGGTGTCAACTGTCCACGGGTGCGGACGACTTGCCACTATTATTTGTCCGCTGTTAAAGCTGATAGATCGTCTGTCTGGCGTAACGTCCACTGGTGCGGACGACTTGAGGGTCCGCAGGGTCCGCAGCTTTTACCACCAAATCTTTTTTGCTGGTTTTTACCACTGGGAAAAAACCTAGGTGTCAAACACTGTCTACCGGTATTTACCGGTAAGAGTCCTGCAAATACTTTGTTTATCTTTTTACAGCATATGAGCCATACTGTTCGTATGTCCAGTAGAGTGTCGCGTGTCATACAACATCTCTGCCATCTACCTCTATATGGCTCGGCTGTTACGAAATGTTGCCTTGGGAAGACTTGACGTCACATTTTGTACAAATAAGTGCTTTGTGTGTGTTCTTCTCAAGAGCTTGTGCCGAACAGTTCGTTCTGGGCCGTCGGGCTTGTTTGATCGGCTGGCACTGTGCACCGTGGCGTCTGGTACTCCGGGCGTGAGACAGACAGTCCATGGTCCGCAGGAGTGCGGCCGCACTGGTGTCAGAAGTGCGGCAACAGCTTCTCCGACCCGTCCACCTACTCGCGCCACGTGGCATCCGTGTGCGGCAGTCAGCGGCATCTCACGTGCCACGTGTGCGGCAAGCCGTTCTACCATCAGGTGAGAAGCTGGCCGTCCAGCAACCTGGCAAAGCCGCTGGCTGAGCCTTTATATATATATATATATATATATATATATATATATATATATAAATATATATATATATATATATATATATATATATATATATATATATATATATATATATGACATCTTCATGGAAGTTTTAGTGGAATATGCAGTGAATATTGTTCAAATGTGCTTTTGTAGATGATGTACCAGTTGCGCATTGTTTTTGTAAATAAAGATTGCATCGGTTGGTGAGAGGGTATGGTGCTGAAACCCAGTGCGTGTACGAAGCACATCGAATTGTGTCATGCATTTTTGTCTCTTTATCCCTGGATATTGCTCCTATTTTTCCTAACTTTTTTAACCTCCATGGACTTATTCATCTGTCGAGTCACATCGGTAACGTATCTGTCGAGGCATGCATCTGCCGAGGAACGCATCTGTCGAGGCACGCATATGTCGAGTCACACTTCTGTCGAGCCATGCACGTGTCTAGTCACGCATCTGTCTGGTCACGCATTTGTCGAGGAACGCTTCTGTCGAGCTACGTATCTGTCGTGCCACGCGTTTGTAGAGTCGCGTATCACGAGTCGTGCATCTCGAGTCACGATGGCTTTACGTGATTGCTGTGACTAATTATGAATAATGAATAGACTACCTCACGGTTAGAATGCAGATGCAATAACCTCTAATCTTCGGTACTATCTATATCACTTGTCCATTGCGTGGAAGCAACAAGATATAGTTGTATTCTGGGAATTAAACTCTAGCTCCCAGGTTTATTTCAGCTGAAAAGTGTTGTAGCAACGATTGGCTCGACTTGTCTTGCCTACACGGTGGAATAATCTATTTGGAATAATGCATCAAGTAACAGCAACGTTATTACTTGGAACTGAACGATTTCAAAAACTGAACTGGAAGCTCTATTCGTCAGGGCTCGGAAGCCTGAAGCGAAGCGTGGACAACATTTGCAATTTTGAATAGAACTTGGAGACCGAAGTTACTACTTAAAACTGCTATTGGATGTCAGCTTTAATGAATAATTGTGTACATAACTGACATAGTTTCAGGTTGATCATTACTATTGAAGCGAATCGGTCTCTGGGACAACTCCCGGTGCTACTTGTAGTTAGTATTAACAGGATGCACTTTTTATCAGGTGCATCTTAAGGAACATCTGCGCAAGCACACCGGCGAGAAACCCTACTCTTGCCAGGTGAGTGAGGGGTTCAAGCAATACTTATACATTTGTGTTTTTAGTACCTGTTATGGATGCTCATGGTGTTTTGGCATCATCCAGTGTGCCAAGTTGGTGTCATGTTGACATTTTCAGTCCTTGTGCCGTCAGTACCAATAGTCTACACAGCGCCTCTCCCAGATCACGATAGATAACAGAAGTCGTCGTCAGGTGATCACGGTAATGACGTGGGCTGGCGCCCACAGCGGCGTTGTCGGGGCGGACACCAGTGGCGTGATGTAAAATTTAGACAAAACAAAACATGATCACATGGGCGGAAGGTCACTTTTCAATTAAGTGACCGATGGTAGAATAATGCTCATATCACAAACGGAACGAAAATTACCCTTTCCGAATTAGATGCCCCCCCAAAAAAAAAAAAAAAATTACATCCAGGATTCAAAAATATAAACAGCCCTCTTCAGGGCTTTCTCCACCCGTCTTGATTTCTTTGAAAGCGTGGGATTATAGAACTACAAAAGCGTTGGCATGCAATATGGCGTGTTGTTACGAGCGAGGAAAAGCCCGAGCGAGCCTACTCGCGTGCATTTCGTGCAAGCGTTCATCTGAGCGGCCCAACCCGGCACGATCCTTGCGCCTGTTAGGAACTCGTAATTCCTTCACCGAGAGGCGCAAGAGCCGTGCAGCGTCGGTTGCCGGACGGCCGTCGTGCCGCGGATTGCACGCGGCACAGACTGAGCGGCACGGCTGTGAGAACTTCACAAGGACGTCACACAACGCGGCATCTCTGCCAGTCCGACGAGTTGGCCTACTGCATTGCGTTCTGGTGGGTACACCATGTTCAGCAGATGAGTCCGGCGTCGGCAAAATAGTGCAACCGATTTCGGCTGGATCAGACTGGTTTCCACCGCTCATATGCGAAATTGGAGGCTCTGTTTCCAAAATTGAGCTCGTTTGCCAAATATGGACCAAGTGTCCCACAATTCAGTGCGCTGTGTCGGACGCATGGTTGGGTTCTACTTGTTTGTGAAATTCACACACTTCTGCGAGCGATGGCCGCAATTTGGTGTATGCCTTCACGAGCTGTCTGGCCAGTGTCGCGGGCGATCCACAAGTTGCCTTTCACGGTTGCGTGCCCGATCCTGTGCCTGGAGCAGGGAGCCCCATCTGCCGCCGGACGCTTGCCCTCGCCCGTCCATCGCCCACAGTGGCGCCTCATACTGACAACAGTTGGTCTGTGTGGCCCGGCCCAGCCAGACCGTCACGCCTTTCGAACGATGATGACTGCTAATTACAGCGATGGTTTGTTGATTGTTACAGCACAAATCCTAATTGTCGCGGCATTTCGCGGTCCAATCTCTTCACTGATAATTCGCTGTGCTGTTTTAATTGTTGCGTCAATTATTGTCCCAGTATCCTTCATAAAGTGCTCTTCATCGTTGTCTAACGAATCACTATCGCTGCGGCATCTCCGCTCGCGGACAACTTTCACCAGTGTTTGCCGTTGTAGCGCAGCATTTCGAGTAGCCATTTTCTCACGTAGGGCCGTATATCTATACTTTTCATTTTGATATTTACCAACTTTTATCACATTATTTCTCCTAAAGTACTCTCAACCTTTATTGAGAAGGAGTTGCGGCAGCACTCCCGCGGTTAGTTTAGCATGCTTCGTACTGCAGGCAGCACTTGCCATCCATCCTGGGTAGCAAATGTGTGAAGTGTTCGGCTTGTATCACGGGGTTTCGAGTTTAGTCCTAGGGAAGGATGACGTTTTTTATTTCTGACTGGACGCTTTGTCGCTTCTTAATGCAATCTTGTACGTGTATTGCGTCAAAAATCACGTTAGCTCTGTACGCATATTTGAGGGTGCGTGAGTCTATAAACACTGCGCGTATGGCTGATATACACAACGATGGCTGATATATGTGTTATGTTGCTGAGGAGAAACCAGATTTTGTTTGCATTACTGAGGCATGGGTCAGTGAGGGATATTTTGGGGATAACTTGCAGGACTATGAGATCCAGGGATACAATATGTTTTCATGCAATAGGGGTCCAGCAGTGAAAGGGGTGGTGTAATGCTCTATGTGAATAGCTTATACAGTTCTCAAAAAAGTAGTAGATGGGGTGAAAAATGTGTCTGTGGAGTCCATTTGGCTTGATGTTGCTGTGGGAAAAGGCAACAACAATAAACTGAGGATAGGAGCTTTGTATCGATCAGGAACCTTGCCACATTCTCAGCAACTGGAGCTTGATAAGGTGATTTGTGAGGAAATCAGTAGAAACTTTCAGAGGAAATGCCTTATTCTTGGTGACTTTAATCTAAAAGGATATGAAAATGTTGGTGTTGGCTCCCCATCATGTAAACTGTTTAGGAAATGCCTTGAAGAGGACTTGTTCTTACACCAGTTTGTAATGGAACCAACCAGGCAGGGCTCATTCTTGGACCTTGTCTTCTCAGATTTAAGTGATTTAGTTCAAGACTTGACTGTAGGAGAAACTCTGGGAAGAAGTGACCATAACATAGTGAGATTCAAGGCACAGGTATCAGGGACAATCAAGGATAATTTGGCAAAGATTCCAAATTTTAACAGGGCAGACTTTGCCTGCATGAGAGAGGCTTTAAGTGCCATAAAATGGGAAGAAGAATTCTTTGATTTAAATGCCTGTGAAATGTGGGAAAAGTTCAAATCCTACTTGAGGGAAATTCAGATTAGACATGTCCCCCAAAAGCAAAGGCGCAAAAGAAGGGTAGGAAAGCCAGCATGGCTTACACCAGATGTGATGAAAGCAATTAAGGCTAAGAAAGGAGCATTTAGAGTATTTAAGGAGGCTTCAAATATCGTAAATCTAAGGTCGTATCAAAAATCTAGAGATGCTGTGAAGCAGAAAATCAGAGCAGCAAAGCGAGCAAAAGAATTGGATTTGGCTAGGAACTGTAATGGGGACAGTAAAAAGTTCTTTAGTTTCTACAAGCTAAGTAAAGTTTCAAGCACAATTGGTCCACTGGATGTAAATGGGACTATATTGAGTGAGGATAGCGAGATGGTTGAGGAGCTGAGCAAGCAGTTTAAATCAGTGTTTACAGTGGAGGATGTGACTAATCTGCCAACCGTGAACCACAGTTCAGTGACAGGTGATCAGATACACGATGTTGATTTCATTGATAGTGATATTGTTTTCAATTATATCAGAAAAATAAAGACAAACAAGGCAGCAGGACCCGATGGAATTTATGCTAGGGTATTGCGGGAAGCTGAAAAGGAAGTGGCAATTCCACTTAGTATAATATTTTGTAGATCAGTTTCGCAAAATGAAATTCCAACAGATTGGAAAGGGCAAATGTAGTTCCTATTTTCAAGAAAGGAGAAAGAGGGAAAGTTGAAAACTATAGGCCAGTAAGCCTCACATCCCTAGTCTGCAAGGTACTCGAATCAATTATCAAGGATAGAATAGTTAGTTTTCTGGAAGGAAACAAATTGATTCAAGATACTCAACATGGGTTTAGAAAAGGGCGATCGTGCCTCACAAATCTCTTGGACTTTTTGAATTTTGCTACAGAACAATTTGATCAGGGAAATCAGGTTGATGTAGCATATCTTGACTTTAGTAAGGCCTTTGACAAGGTACCCCATAAACGGTTAATGATGCAGCTTCAGGTCCATGGTATTGCAGGTAGCATCCTAAAATGGATAGAGTTGTGGCTTTCAGATAGACAGCAGAGAGTGATGCTAAATGGTACAAAGTCATCATGGCAAAATGTTCTTAGTGGAGTCCCCCAGGGGTCGGTACTGGGGCCACTATTGTTCATTATATATGTGAATAGCATTGAATGTGGCCTAAGCAGTAAGGTTTTGAAATTTGCGGATGATTTGAAGATCTTTAGGGCAATAACAGGGCAAAATGAGCAGGTTTTGCTGCAGAAAGACTTAGACGAGCTAGTGAAGTGGTCCGAAAAATGGCAAATGAAGTTTAATTTTGATAAGTGCAAAGTCATGCATGTAGGTAGGCAGCATATGAAGGCTCCATACTTGATGGGTGGCCAAGTACTATCTGTGACTGAGCAGGAGAAGGACTTAGGTGTTATTTTGAACACAAAATTGGGGGCATCAGAACAGACCAAAGAAGCCAGGAAGAAGGCACTAAGAATGCTTGGGGCAATACAGAGGAATGTGTCATACAAAAGTGAGGAGGTCATCAGGAAGCTTTACTGTGCATATGTCAGGCCACATTTGGAATACTGTGTCCAAGCTTGGTCCCCTAGTTATGAGAAAGATTGTTGGCTTTTAGAGAGAGTACAAAAGAGGGCAACAAAATGGTTAATGGTATAGGCAACCTGGAATATGAGGAAAGACTGAAGAAATTGAACATGTTTTCACTTAGATATAGAAGGCTGAGAGGAGATCTCATCGAGGTTTTTAAATTTGTTCATGGTCAGGAACAGGGATATCTCAGGGAAATGTTTGAATTTAACAGAAATGATGCAATTAGAGGTCATCAATTCAAAATTAAAGTTAATCACAGCAGGACAAGGTTAAGACAGTCTTTCTTCACCAACAGGGTAGTAGAACACTGGAACCAGCTGCCAGGAACCATTGTCAGTAGCAACACACTGAACATCTTTAAAAACGGCATAGACAATCATTATAAGAATAGGGGGATTGTTTTTCTGTATTCCAGGGAAGGTTGATCGACAGGGAGGAGTGGGAGTTGGGAGGAGTTTGTAATTGTTGACTGTGTTATGGAATAGCAAGTGAGTCTCTTATTAAGTCTAAATGCTTTATAACTTTATATAGGGTGTACCTAGCAGTGGATTCAGCACCTTCCTTCGGGATGTGATACTGATGAGATTGTCTATGGTAGCACAATGTGTATGATGGGAGGAGTTTGTAATTGTTGAGTGTATTATGCAATAGCACGTGAGTCTCTTATTAAGTCTGAACGCTTTATGAATTTCTGTGGGATGTGCCTAGCAGTGGATTCGGCACCTTCCTTCGGGATGTGATGCTGATGAGGTTGTCTATGGTGGCACGATGGGTGTGATGGGAGGAGCTTGTGATTATTGAGGGTGTTAGGCGGTAGCAAGTGAGTGGTGTTAGATGGGCTGGGATATATAGCTTCCTCGGAACTTGGGATAAGGGATTGATTGGGGTGGGAGTATGTACATTCTAGTACCTTTTCTAGATAGGCTTAACCCAGATGGGCCCCTGTGGCTCTTATTAAGCCTTAATACTTTATGACTTTATGACTTTATGACAACACTTCGACATCTGCGCCTCCACTTGTCCTCGGTCGTCCAGCACCCCCATAGGCGCCTTATGCGGGGGAATAATGATCGTATCGTATTTGAGCTCGGAATAACCACGAACCTGCCATGCCACCGGAGTACCGCAGCGGATATAATGTGGATTGTATTAGTTCGCATAGAAGTTGCTGTCCGACGGGTAGTTGAACTACGATCTTGTCAACTAATCTGGATGATATCGATGTGGTTCATGTGTAGTAACTCGTGCTCTGACAGCACAAGCGTGTCACGCGCCGAACATTGTTATGCGCCTGCGCAGAGACGCCCGGCGACTGGCCGCTCGCCAGTATCGCCCGTGACCTCGCTCAGATCATTGCGCGTGCGTACTGGCCGCTGCTGCCGAACCGCACTCGGACACGTCCGTCACTGTGTATAACGTGTCATGCAAACTGTACTCTCTCTCTCTCGCACTCTGGTTCTCGCTATCGCCGCCCGATATACGTGCCGACAAGTTACGGATCTTTGGAACTCGCCAACGGACACGTCATAAGAAACGTAGCCACTCAAGCCGCTACACATGATCATTAAATGCACACAGGGTTGCCATATCGTGTCACGACTGCTCAGTTCACCCTGATCAAATGTGACTGTGGTAATTTTTCCTTGTCAAATAATGAGGCCATTAAGTGTTTTTGGGTTGGATCGAAGTAATAATGAATAATACAGAATGCAGGTGTTGTTGGTCATGTTCGGTGAGACCACTGTGCCTGTGTTGCATGATCACATTGTAGGTGTTGTTGGTCATGTTCGGTGAGACCACTGTACCTGTGTTGCATGATCACATTGTAGGTGTTGTTGGTCATGTTCGGTGAGACCACTGTGCCTGTGTTGCATGATCACATTGTGTTTCGAGTTGTTGAAGTTGTCTCACCAGCCGCACTAATGCGGGCGGCATGAGCCAGCTAAAGGCAAGTCACGCTGTGATCGAAGGCAGCCGTCGTCTCACGCTGTGTCCGCTAAGCTGCACCATATTCGATTAGTGGATATGTAGCTAGTCGCTCGTCAGCGCCCCGATACACAAGACAGCTGTCGAGAATGGTGCGAGTGCGATCTGCCGTCTGTAGGTGTGCGGGTGTGGACCTACAGTGCGATCTGCCGTCTGGAGGTGTGCGGGTGTGGACCTACAGTGCGATCTGCCGTCTGGAGGTGTGCGGGTGTGGACCTACAGTGCGATCTGCCGTCTGGAGGTGTGCGGGTGTGGACCTACAGTGCGATCTGCCGTCTGGAGGTGTGCGAGTGTGGACCTACAGTGCGATCTGCCGTCTGGAGGTGTGCGTGTGTGACCTACAGTGTGATCTGCCGTCTGGAGGTGTGCAGGTGTGGACCTACAGTGTGATCTGCCGTCTGGAGGTTTGCGGGTGTGGACCTACAGTGTGATCTGCCGTCTGGAGGTGTGCGGGTGTGGACCTACAGTGCGATCTGCCGTCTGGAGGTGTGCGGGTGTGGACCTACAGTGTGATCTGCCGTCTGGAGGTGTGGACCTACAGTGCGATCTGCCGTCTGGAGGTGTGCGGGTGTGGACCTACAGTGTTATCTGCCGTCTGGAGGTGTGCGGGTGTGGACCTACAGTGCGATCTGCCGTCTGGAGGTGTGCGGGTGTGGACCTATAGTGTGATCTGCCGTCTGGAGGTGTGCGGGTGTGGACCTACAGTGTGATCTGCCGTCTGGAGGTGTGCGGGTGTGGACCTACAGTGTGATCTGCCGTCTGGAGGTGTGGACCTACAGTGCGATCTGCCGTCTGCAGGTGTGCGTGTGTGACCTACAGTGTGATCTGCCGTCTGGAGGTGTGCAGGTGTGGACCTACAGTGTGATCTGCCGTCTGGAGGTTTGCGGGTGTGGACCTACAGTGTGATCTGCCGTCTGGAGGTGTGCGGGTGTGGACCTACAGTGCGATCTGCCGTCTGGAGGTGTGCGGGTGTGGACCTACAGTGTGATCTGCCGTCTGGAGGTGTGGACCTACAGTGCGATCTGCCGTCTGGAGGTGTGCGGGTGTGGACCTACAGTGCGATCTGCCGTCTGGAGGTGTGCGGGTGTGGACCTACAGTGCGATCTGCCGTCTGGAGGTGTGCGGGTGTGGACCTACAGTGCGATCTGCCGTCTGGAGGTGTGCGGGTGTGGACCTACAGTGCGATCTGCCGTCTGGAGGTTTGCGGGTGTGGACCTACAGTGCGATCTGCTGTCTGGAGGTGTGCGGTTGTGGACCCACAGTGTGATCTGCCGTCTGGAGGTGTGCGGGTGTGGACCTACAGTGCGATCTGCCGTCTGGAGGTGTGCGGGTGTGGACCTACAGTACGATCTGCCGTCTGGAGGTGTGCGGGTGTGGACCTGCAATGCGTCCAGCTGACGCCGTGACCCATCTCCGCCAATGTTTTGTCGCGTTGCAGGAGTGCGGGAAGAGCTACGCGTGCCAGGGCAGCTTGCGACGCCACCTGGCGGGCCAGTGCGGGGCGGCCGCGTGCCGCTTCAGCTGCGCCATCTGTCGCAAGAGTTTCCAGTGGGCCGAGGCGCTCGCCAGACATGTTAAGCTGCACGCCGGCGTCAGCGGACCGGCGGTCAGCGGTCATGTGGCCGGTGTGACCTTGGC
The DNA here is from genome assembly GCA_034440615.1 of Ashinkailepas kermadecensis. Lineage (NCBI taxonomy): Eukaryota > Metazoa > Arthropoda > Thecostraca > Neolepadidae > Ashinkailepas > Ashinkailepas kermadecensis. The sequence continues at coordinate 372,945 of JAOTOM010005133.1, read as the reverse complement.
CAGCCAGCTAGATCCCAGGACCAGCGGTCAGACGTCTGGATCGCATGGGACACCGGCTGAGCTGGGGTGTCCCGAGGCGGCCGCTGACGCTGCTCGTGGCGGTGCACTGGGCGTAAAGCGACACGAGGTAGACGCAGTTGGAGGACATGCAGCGGCCGCTGGAGTAGGAGGGCGTGAGATGGTGGGGATGGTAGGACACGAGACAGTAGCTGGAGGAGGAGGGCCTGAGATGGTGGGGATGGTAGGACACGAGACAGTAGCTGGAGGGAGAGGGCCTGAGATGGTGGAGATGGCAGGACACGAGACAGCAGCTGGAGTAGGAGTTCCTGAGATGGTGGGGATGGCAGGACACGAGATAGTAGCTGGATTAGGAGGGCCTGAGATGGTGGGGATGGCAGGACACGAAACGGCAGCTGGAGTGAGAGGGCCCGAGATGGTGGGGATGGCAGGCCACGAAACTGCAGCTGGAGTGAGAGCATGTGATGCGTCGGTTGGTCTGAGTGGGCCCGACACTGTCCCCGCAGCAAGACAGGACGAGTCGGCAGGTGCGAGAGGACCGGTGGGGAGGACCGGGCCGATGGCGGCGCCACCGTCCGATGTCGGCCGTCTCGGCGGGCTGTGTCCGCCGGAGCTGACCGGCCATTACGGCAGTGGTGTGTTGGTACCTCGTGCCCGTGTCACTCAACACCTGGCGGCGATCTCGGCCGTCACGTCGGCGGTGACCTCGACTGTGACCTCTACTGTGGCCGGGTCACCAGCTGTTCCACACGTGGGCGCGCGGATGTCGCTGGCGGCGGCCGCGGACCCCGGCGTGCCCCTTCTGCCTGCCGTGCGCCTGGCACAAGTCAGACCGGACATGTTCGGACTGTGTCCGTGATGGTGGCTGGCGTTCTTCTGACTTGTACGTCTGCCGACCGGACCTGAAGTAGTGGAGATCAACCAGACGATCTGATCCGATACACGGCCTGTTTGGTGTTCGTGCCAACTGGATGCGGTCGGTGTCTTCGTAGTAGCTGCAGGTGGTGTAATAGATACACTTGTAGGACGTTGCCACCATTACCTTACTCCGTGTTCTGGCATGTCACCAGCCTGAGACTTCACAACGGCTGACTTCAAGCAATGTTGACGATGTATTATCGTAAAGTTATCCACAGTGCGGCTTTTCATATTTTGTATCAATTGGACAATCGTGAATGCAACATAAATACACGCAGGCTCGGGCTACACAAATCGATGTCTGACAGCACGTGGCTACAATAGGGCTGACACTGCCCGATGAGAAGTAGCGCGCGATCTCAGCCCGGACCACCCCCAGTGACGGGGCTGACGTGACAGTCGGAGGCAGGCGGCTCCACGTGGCGGCCACCCGGTAAGAGGAAATCTTCTGGGTGGATACCAGTCTACACCCGGGACGGTGTGGGTCGCCAGCCAGTAACACAGGCGTCTCACGCTGAGAGACCTCAGCCCGCCAACGGAACGATGAGCGGATCGCGGGCGGACAGCGCGGCTCAGTCAGCGCCCTGTACATCTGCATGGCGTCCGCTCTCTGGGCCATGGATCCGATGTACGCCCATTCCAGCTCCGCCAACAACGGGGTGACATGCGCGCTGCGTCTTGCTCCCCTAACAAGACGCGCCGAGAAATTAATCACTGTGGATTTTGTGTGACACCCGGTCTCGCCACCCCACACAGACGGTAACGGAGATGTGGAAACATATAGACCTGGACCAGAATTTTGATAATTCTCTCGGTGAAGTCATTCCTATATTTATACAGTGAAGTCAGAATTCCGTTGCGTTTCTTCACCACTTTCGCTGTGCGTGCTTCCCATGAAGTTGAACGGTCGATGGCAACGCCAAAATTTTTGATGTTCTGGTAGGCGCAGAATTCTGTGCCGGAAACGTTGATGCGCAGATTTTCAACCCTCTCGATGGAATGTTCCTAGTACCACCAATTCCGTTTTTGCCTGGTTCATTTTCGATGAGTTAACCCGCAGCCAAGCCTGTCTTTGGGACATATTCTCTTCGATCCGGAGCTTCAGCACGCTGGGATTTTGTTGGTCAGAAAACGCGTGATTTAACAGCTGCGAGTCGTCAGCGTAGGAAATGACGCCGCTGTGCATCACGAAGTTCGGGAGGCCGTTTATGACGAGGGTGGGGAGAGCTGGACCGAGGGTCGGCCCTTGTAGGACGCCATGTGTCACCGGTAACATCATGAAGGCCACCACGAACCAACTGACTGCGCCCATCGAGGGAGCTGTGGAGCGGCGGGCTGCCAACGTCATGCGAGTTAAATTTGTCACGTCATGTCATGCCAGTTAAATTTAGGAGGATGCTGTGATCGACGCTGTCGAATGCATTGGATAAGTCGAACATCATTAGCGACGCAATTTTTCCATTGCCGATGATGTGAGACAGTCAATCGACAGCATCGACCACAGCATCCGTCGAAGGGAGGTGGAACCTGAATGTATGTTGAGCAGGGTTAATCAGACGGTGTTTGTGCAGATACGTAGTGAGTTGGCCACAAACGATCTTTTCAAGGATTTTGGATAGGGCAGATAGCAGAACGATGGGCTTATTTTTGCCAGGCACGGCGTGATCACCAAACTTTAGTATCAACACGATGCAGGCTGACTTCCAGGAGTTCCAAACGATACCGGAGACGAGTGAAAGGTTTACCAGCTGTAGAAGCATTGGTCCTATCACAGCAAAGCGACGTCGAACCGCCTGAATCGGAATATCGTCCAGCCCTACAGCACGGGAGTCACTCATGCTGCGCACAGCCGATGATAGCCTACGCATCATGGTAAACACCCGCAAATGGTTTACGTGCGGGTTTACCCGCACATGGTTACATCATGGTCATGGCACACTTCCATACAGTTGAAGAGTCGCAATCGACAAATGGTATATACGGCACACACACACACACACACATATATATATATATATATTATGATCATACAAGTCCTTCGACAATAAAGTGACCAAACTCCGAGAGTTTCGGAAAAGTGAGGAGGAGGGGCGTGGCCCTCGGAAGGTGGGAACCTCTTCAGTTGTTCGCCCCCCCCGGACGAAATCCTGGCTACGCCACTGGAGGGAGTCGGTCAGCAAATTACCATTGGCTAAAATTCTGATTTGGAAAACTTGTGAAGGTGAATAGGCTGGGCTGTGCACAGAGTGGTTTTGACTGGAAAGCTCAACGGCATGCATTTGATTGAACACAATGCTAAATACTACAGTTTTACTGCGTTAGGGCGGATCGGTTTCCTACACTTTATGTAAAGCATCATAGAAGGCGGGGTGATGCACCTGACCGTTGGAATGCTATTTGTCTATCCGGCACTACCAGGCTGCAGGTGCGGCTATATTTTCCCTGGCCGCCTCCCCGATTGGTGGAAATTATGCACGCATCTGGCAAGTGACACCGGAGAAACTGGAGGGTATTCCGAGGGTATTTATTAAAGGCAGTTATTACGAGCGAGGACGAAGCTTGGGCTCGTCTACGCCCGTGTATATCATGCCAAAGTTCGTCTGAACCGCCTGACGGGCGTCGCCACCGGGGGGAGTTAGACTGGGGTAGGGGTGCCCCCAGAAATATAATCAGGTCCCTATAAGATACGTAGGACAGATATTGGGAGGACGCCCCCAGGACGAAAAGGATGCCACCGAGACGGGCAAGAAGCCACCCAGGTTAGACGAAAATGCTTCTGATGGGTGGCAGGATATTCTGAATTTGGAAAACGAGGCCCCCAAGATGAAAGAGGAGGCACCTGCAATATAAAATAAGGAATGATAGGAGATATTTCTCCGGACGCAAGACGGAGCCCCAAGATGGGTAAAAAGGTATCCGTAGGAGTGAGAGAAGGCCACTTAGACCAGCCACATGAAGCCCATATTTTAGCAGAGGAGGACCCTAGGAGAGAATATTTGGGACTATGACACAAAAGCACCTTGCTAAGAGGATAATGAGGCTCCAAACACAGGTGAGGAGGCCCCTAATTTGAGAAAGGAGTTACCGAGGAGAGGATAGGAGGCCCCAGAAATCAAGAGAGTGCCGACAATTGATACGGAGGCCTCCAAGATTGCAAAGGAGGCCCCAGTATTGCAAAGGAGGCCCCCAGGATTGCAAAGGAGGCCTCATGATTGCAAAGGAGGCCCCCAGTGTTGCAAAGGAGGCCCCAGGATTGCAAAGGAGGCCCACAGGATTGCAAAGGAGGCCCCATGATTGCAAAGGAGGCACCCAGGATTGCAAAGAAGGCCCCCATGATTGCAAAGGATGCTCCCAGGATTGCCAAGGAGGCCCCAGGATTGCAAAGGAGGTCCCCAGGATTGCAAAGGAGGCCCCCAGGATTGCAAAGGAGGCCCCATGATTGCAAAGGAGGAACCCAGGATTGCAAAGAAGGCCCCCATGATTGCAAAGGATGCTCCCAGGATTGCCAAGGAGGCCCCCAGGATTGCAAAGGAGGTCCCCAGGATTGCAAAGGAGGTCCCCAGGATTGTAAAGGAGGCCCCCGGTATTGTAAAGGAGGCCCCCAGGATTGAAAAAGGAGGCCCCGATACGGGAAAGGAGGCCCCAGAAAATGAGATGAGGCCCTAAGACGGAAGAGAAAGCCAGTGGATATGAAATGAGGTTTCGGAGACGCAAAAACAGGCCCCAAAACGGGTAAGGTTCCACCAAGATAGAAAAGGATGATCCAGAAACGTGGCAGGAGACACCTAATTCGGAAAAGGAGGACACAAGATTGGAAATGAGACCCCATGATGCACGAGGAGGCCCCTAAAATAGGAGAGAAAGGCCATTAGATAAGAGGGATCGCTCCCAGGCGAGAAAGAAGGCTCCAAGCTGGGTAAGAAGGTCCCCAGAAAATGACAAGGGAACTGAGATAGGAAGGGTTGCTTGTAATTTGGAAGAGGAGGCACCTGAGAGAGAAGAGAAGTCCACCAGAAGATAAGAGGCCACCATTAAAATGGGAAAAATCGAATCAATACGCAGAGCAGGAGGTCCCCAAGATGTGAGAGGAGGTCTCCAGGGCCGAATGAGGCCCCGAAGATCGGAAGGAGTTTCCAGGAAATGAGTGAAGGCCACTGAGACCAGCCAGATGGGGCCATATTTTTGAAGAGGAGGACCCTAGGAGAGAAGATTTGGGACTATGACGCAAAAGCGCCCTGCTAAGAGGATAATGAGGCTCCAAACACAGGCGATGAGGCCTCCTAGACTTGAGAGGAGGCCCCTAATTTGAAAAAGGAGTCACCTATGAGAGGATATCAGGCCCCAGAAATCAAGAGAGTGTCAACAATTGGCACGGAGGCCCCCAGGATTGCAAAGGACGCCCCCAGGATTGCAAAGGAGGCCCCCAGGATTGCAAAGGAGGGCCCTAGGATTGTAAAGGAGGCCCCCAGAATTGCAAAGAAGGCCCCCATGATTGCAAAGGAGGACCCCTGGATTGCAAAGGAGGCCCCCCGGATTGCAAAGGAGACCCCATGATTGCAAAGAGGCCCCCATGATTGCAAAGAAGGCCCCCAGGATTGCAAAGGAGGCCCTCAGGATTGCAACGGAGGTCCCCATGATTGCAAAGGAGGCCCCAATACGGGAAGGGAGGCCCCAGAAAATGAGAGAAGGCTCTAAGACGGAAGAGAAAGCCAGTGGATATGAGATGGGGTTTAGGAGACGCAAAAGCAGGCCCCAAAATGGGTAAGGTTCCACCAAGATAGAAAAGGATGATCCAGAAGCGTGGCAGGAGGCACCTAATTCGGAAGAGGACAACACAGGATTGGAAATGAGACCCCATGATGAACAAAGAGGCCCCTAAAACAGGAGAGAAAGACCATTAGATACGAAGGATGGCTCCCAGGCGAGAAAAAAGGCTCCAAGACGGGTAAGAAGGTCCACAGGAGATGACAAGGCAACTGAGATAGGAAAGGGTGCTTGTAATTTGGAAGATGAGGCACCTGGGAGAGAAGAGGAGTCAACCAGGAGATAAGAGGCCACCCTTAAAATGGGCAAAGATCGAATCAAAACACAGAGCAGGAGGCCCCCAAGACGTGAGAGGAGGCCCCTAATTGGAAAAAGAAGGCCTCTAGAAGAGAAAGGAGACCCCTGCCGGACTCGAGAGGAGTCCCTCAAGACGGAGTAGGCGGTCTCCAGGGCCCAATGAGGCCCTGGAGACCGGAAGGAGTTCCGAGGAAATGAGAGGAGGCCCTTAAGATGGGAGTTGGTAGCAGGTATGGAAGAAGGTGAGGTTCCCCAAATTGAAGATCACCTCAAGACGGGTAAGGCTTTGCCAGGACAAAGGAGGCCCACGAGGCGTAGCAGGAGGCCCCTAATTTGGCAGAGAATGTCCCTGGAGAATGAGAGGAAGCCCCATGCCATGCTAAAGGGGCCCCAGGATGTAGGAGGAGGCCCTCCAAGACGGGAGAGGAGGGCCATTAAATATGGAGGAGGGTAGGACACAAGAGGAGACATCCAAAACTGGTAAAGAGGCTCCAGGAAATGAGACGAGACCCCTAAGACGCGAAAGGAGGCCTATAATATGCAAGAAGAAGCCCATAAGAAATGGTAGGAGTTGTGCCAGGGTACTGGCAAATCACGGTATGGGCCCAAAAAGATCCGGCCAGGGTCCCTGAAAATCACGCTGAGCCTGGGGCACCAAAAATTCACGCCCGGACCATGCAAATCACGTTAGGGGTACGACAGGTCGTACCGTTCTCCAACAGTCATTGGGACACAAATGAACCATCGAAAAGCAATCCGGGGCAACGAAAAACAATCCGGACATTGATAATCACTCTGGGACCCCAACAATGGCGCCAAAAGCCTCCAAAACGTATTGGACCCCAAAAAGTGTCGAGGTCGCTAAAACTACCGCCAGGGATCCAAGTAAATGACGTCGGGATACAAAAGATTACATTGGACTAAAAAAGTTGCGTCGCAGCCCTTCAAAATCACACCTGGGGCCCAAAAGATCTCGTAGCGCACCCAAAAGTTGCAGCTTCCCCCACAAATCAATTATCAACCGGAATGTCACTCTGCGGCCTAAAAAATCGGGTCAAAGTCCCCCAAAAACCCGTTAGAGATCGACAAAAAACGTGTCAGGGCACCGAAAAAAAATCGTGCCTTGACCCCCAAAAGTCGCGCTGGGGCCACCGAAATTCGCGTCGGTCCACCAGAATTCGCGCATTAGGCTCCAAATGAATATGGCGGAGCCCAGAAAACTCGCTCAGAGGCCCGAAAATCTGCAACAGGAACCGCCAAGATCGCATTGTGGCCACAGCTAAGCACAACGCGCCCAGGGCCCAATGAGGCCCTGGAGACCGGAAGGAGTTCCCGGGAAATGAGAGGAGGCCCTTAAGATGGGAGTTGACTCGATAAGAGCAAACTCGAACCAGTCCCCCCAAATATCGCGCTCGGGAACCACAATTCCCATCGGTAGTCCCAAAAATTTGGTCTGGGCATCCAAAATTAACGTCGGGGCTCCCAACAATTGGCGTCTAGGGCCCCACATAAGCACAGTGTTACCCCAAAATTCGCATCGGTATCCGAAAAAAAAATCAAGCCGGAGTCCTTCAAAATATGAAGGGATTCCAAAAAATAAATGTCCGGGTCAGGAAAATGGTTCTGGAGCACCGAACATATCATCAGATACCTTCACAAATCGCGTACGGCCCCGAAAAACATATCGGAACTTGTAAAAATCGAGGTAAGATATAGATACATGGCGCCAGGGACTCGAAAAATCCGGCCGGGATTCGGACTTTAAAGAAAATTCAGACGAAATCCACAAACATCGCGTTGAGCGCAGAAAGCTGGCGTTGGGTCCCCGGAACCACGCGCCTGGGCGCGATAAGTCGCGCTGGAACCCATAAAAATCGCACCGAAGCACCAAAATCGTACTGGGGCCCCACAAGTGTGCGTCAGAAGCCCCAAATAAACAGCGGAACCCTAAGAGCACAACGGGGCCGAAAATGCAGCTGGCCCTCCAGAGTCCCGGGAAAAGCGACAGGGCCTTAAAACATGCGTTGTAGCCCTAAATAAACATAACGGGAACTTTAAAGGAAATACACCGGAAGTTCTCAAGGCATACAGGTGCCATGCGACCGCACGAGGCCAGGGGGAAGATCCTTCTGGTCGAGAAGCATTAAGACATTGGTTTGTTTTGGCACGTAGGTATTTATCCACATATTACTTATTTATACCCTGGTATGGCTCAGTTCTCAGCGAAAACAATGATTATTGCTATTTCGTTTTGCGGAAATGATGCACCATGCCAAGAGCAAACAAGGCATCAATATGAAATCATGTTGCCCATTCTGAAACCATATTAAGAGCCTAAAAAAACAATAGGAGACCCTAACACAGTGGAGGCCCCTTTCGGGGAGCAGGAGGCCCCTTTTCAACATTGCCCCCTGGAAGTTTTTCGTGGCGACGCCACTGCCGCCTGATCTGGCAGTCGCGCTTTGGAAACCGTAGCAAATAGTTTTGGTTGTTTATAGCTTATGTATATGCTTATAGTATATTAGCTTCGCGTTCCAATGTCTCCCAAGAAGAGGTTTGCGGCAGAGTATAATAAGCTTGCGGCGCCATTTTCGGTCGTGGGTAACATAAACCAGCGTTTCGCATTGCAATTGAGAATTTGCAAGTTGTATTTTTGTATCACTGAAGACATCATCTCTCCATGGCAAGTTGCGAAAATGCTGGGTTTGTATTCCTGGATCTTCGGTTCGGTCCCAGGGAGAGATGATACTTCTTGATTTTGCATATTGTGAATTTGTGATGCAATTTGGTGAGCCACGTCCGAAACCACTTGAGCTCTGCATGCCTCAAGGCGGCTGGCTGTATAAACAGGGAAAATCATGCACAAATGACCGATTCAAACGGATATCTGGCTCCACTGTGCTTCTAACATTCGCTTTCACTCGTCAATTCTACATGCAGGGGCGGATCCAGGAACGATCATGGGGGAGGGCACTGGTCTGGATGGGTGCCATTTCCTTGGGTGCCGCTCGCCCTGCTCGGGTGAAGGGTGCCACTGTGAAACACCCTGGAAGCCGGCTGAGAATTCGTGGAGCGAGGGAAGGGGGGAGGAGGAGGTGTACTGAAACATACTAAGTGGGCGCATTTTCCCAGTCAGAGGGGACGCCACCTTTCTATGGGGGGAGACAAATGCCCCCAGTGCTCCCCATTTGCATCCACCCCTGCCTACAGGTGCCCTACCCTGGAAATATATCTTCCTCAATACGCAACGAAGTGGCGAATGGATGGAGCTTATCGATGCTGCCACCAGGTGGTGATCCAGTCTAGACCAACGTGAAGGCCGCTAGATGGCAGGACAGTCGGAAGCTGTGTGGGAAACCACACATCGTCAGTGTTGGCCGAGCAGTTCGCGGGTGCGCGCGCTGGGTGTCACCATCCCTCCGTTCCGAGTGTCCATCAGGAAGACTCGGACGGCGGTGACCCAGACGTGACCGGTCAGGTCACCGGCTGACCATCGGCGTGTCGTGACGCAGTGACGGCTGGTGGTCACCATGTGTGACGTCCACCCCCCGCTGACCAGCGTGACCAGCCTGGCGCCGGCCCCGGCACCGCTGCCGACGCCCACCGTCCACCTGCCGCCGGGCTTGATGACCCTCAGCGATGACGAGTACAGTGCTGCAGTACGACGGGAGGCCATCGAGAAGCAATACGAAGTTCACCCCGTCGCCATCTCCCTGTAAGTTCGGATGTTTAGTGACGAAGGCCGGCCTCGTCAGTCGACATACAATGACAATAAGGTCTACTCAACCAGGGTGTTGTGTTTCGTTGCGAAGTAACTGTTGCATGGTCACGGCTGTAGCATCCTCTCGTTGGAGCATTGAACTAGTTTGGAAGTAATATCAGTCACTGACCGTTGAAATATTTTGCCATGTTGCGAACCGGGGCTACCAAAAATGTCCCAAGGCTCCCACAATGTCCCAAGGCTCCCACAATTGGGGAGATAATGTCCCAAGGCTCCCACAATTGAGGAGATGATTTAATTCATAAAGCTGGACTACACTGAAGTGACATGAAAAAAGGTGAGCTTTACAAACAGCTTTGTCCGTGAAGTTGTCACGACACGACACCGGGGCCGAAGAAGCACCAGCCTGCTGCAACTTAGCATGCTTTGGGTTGCATTGCGTCAGCCCACACTGGCCCCACGCCACTTTTATCCCACAATCGATGCACGACAACGGCATGAATGCACACTGGCGGCATTATTGCACAACATTGGCGTCAGTACGTGTAATGCGATGCATCTTGTGACAAGCTTACCTCTCTCTGCAACGTCAGGAGTATATCGGAGAACACCTGAGGGCCACGCTTGGTGCACCTTGCATGCTTACTACAAGTGTGGATGAAGCCCTGACGAGTGTAATCCCGTGTATATGCAACAAAAGCTGATCTGAGCGAGCCGGCCTGACCTGGCCCGACCTTCACACTCTTCAGACGTGACGGAGCCGAGTCGGTGGTGGCCCAGCCTGCTCCGGCTGACGAGTCTATGACGGAACCGTGTCATAAAGTCATAAAGTGATCAGGCTTGATAACAGCTACAGGAGCCCGTCTGAGCTAAGCCCATGAAGGAAGGATAATGTAAGATGAAAAAAAAACTCGAACGCACCCCAATCAATACTATACCGTTGCTCGAAAAGAACCATCTACCATATATTTTCTAACACCATTAACTTGATATTGCATAACACGCTCTCCATCACACATGCGCCATCAATAATTTTCAAACTCCATCCATGCCTGCCCAAAGGAGCGTGCAAAATGCACACCTACTAGCATAAATATAACCCTACCCATCACCAATTATAAATTAAGAATCAGATTCTCCAAACTATAGAGTGTATCCACTCTTTTTTAATTACATCCATTGAGACCCACAACGTTAGGAGACCGCAGACATCCATTGATCAACCACCCTTTTACTGAAAACCTATTGGCGCTTTCCGGTCTTATACCTTGGCTTGTGTCGGGGTGAAAAGCTCCCTAACCCTTAAATATTGACTCCGTAGCTTAGAAAGGTTGACATCAATCGGCTTGTGTCGGGATGGACGGCTCCCTGGCGTGGCTTGTGTCGGGGTGGACGGCTCCCTGGCGTGGCTTGTGTCGGGGTGGACGGCTCCCTACACTCGTCGCTCCTCATGCACGGCAAGTGATCGTGCGTTCAACAATAGGACGACTAATCAGTATATAAAATACATAACTAATATGCAAAAGTATCAAGTAAAATAATAAATTCCATGAGCAGCACCGTACTCAAACCGACTGCTCCTGCAATGTATGGCATTTCACAACTGGAGGCCAATCCATTCATGAAATGGCTTTTCCTGAGCCCGAGTCAAGACATAATAATAATGAATGAACAGTGGGTGAATTGCGCCAAGACATATTAAAATGGCACAACAATCACACCCTCCCCTCCCCTCCTCTCCCCTCCTCTCCCCTCCTCTCCCCTCCACTCCCCTCCTCTCCCCTCCCCTGCCCACCCCTCCCCTCCCCTGCCCACCCCACACACGCACAGAGGCGCACACATTCATCTCGCATGCATATCACAACCCCGACACGACACGCACGCACATGTTGTGCTGTTGCACATGCACGACACGCACCCACATGTTGTGCTGCTGCACATGGACTACACGCACCCACATGTTGTGCTGTTACACATGCACGACACGCACCCACATGTTGTGCTGCTGCACAGGGGCTACACGCACCCAAATGTTGTGCTGCTGCACATGGACTACACGCACCCACATGTTGTGCTACTGCACATGCACGACACGCACCCACATGTTGTGCTGCTGCACATGGGCTACACGCACCCACATGTTGTGCTGCTGCACATGGACTACACGCACCCACATGTTGTGCTGCGGCACATGGACTACACGTACCCACATGTTGTGCTGTTGCACATGCACGACACGCACCCACATGTTGTGCTGCTGCACATGGGCTACACGCACCCACATGTTGTGCTGCTGCACATGGACTACACGCACCCACATGTTGTGCTACTGCACATGCACGACACGCACCCACATGTTGTGCTGCTGCACATGGACTACACGCACCCACATGTTGTGCTACTGCACATGGACTACGCGCACCCACATGCTGTGCTGCTGCACATGGGCTACACGCACCCACATGTTGTGCTGCTGCACATGGGCTACACGCACCCACATGTTGTGCTGCGGCACATGTACTACACATGAATCTACATGTCGTGCTACTGCGCATGCGCGCTTCGAAAGTTGACGCATGTATTTGGATGCATACTGCTTGGATGCTGGTTGGTTGGTTATTGGTTTTACGACACGTCGACCGTTGAGTCATATAGCGTCGCCAATCTCTCACACCGATTGGTCGCGGACGAAGAGTAGCGACAGGTGAGACTCGAACCCACAACCTTTCGATTGTGAGACGAGCATCTTACCCCTAGACCACTCGTCCCCTACTGCTTGGATGCAACGGGTAGCAATTTCCTTGGCTCTTTTGGCAACTCATCAAAAGCAGCCACAGCCTGGTACCGAAACATTCTTCTCCAGGATTCTGAAGTAATCCTTGCAAAGCCAAGATTATGGCCTATCTGGCGTTTTTCGGCGACATGTGGCCAGCATGGCCAGCTTGTACTTATCTGCCACATGTGGCCATGATGGCATATCTGGTACTTCTCTGCCACATGTGGCCATGACTGCTAATCTGGTACTTATCTGCCACATGTGGCCATGATGGCATATCTGGGACTTCTCTGCCACATGTGGCCGTGACTGCCAATCTGGTACTTCTCTGCCACATGTGGCCACACAAAGACAGGTGTTTCGCAATAATTTCGGTTTGTCCCGTTACCAAAGCACGTCTAAAAAGGCACTCGATGATACCTGGACACTGACAATGATACCTGGACACTGACAATGGTATGCACACTGACAATGATACCTGGACACTGGCAATGATATGGACACTGACAATGATACCTGGACATCGACAATGATACCTGGACACTGACAATGATACCTGGATACTGGCAATGATACCTGGGCACTGATAATGGTACCTGGGTACTGACAATTATACCTGGACACTGACAATGATACCTGGACACTGACAATGATACCTGGACACTGACAATGATACCTGGACTACAATGATACCGACACAAATGATACCTGGACACTGATAATGATACCTGGACACTGACAATGATACCTGGACACTGAAATGATACGGACACTGACAATGATACCTGGACACTGACAATGATACCTGGACACTGACAATGATACCTGGACACTGACAATGATACCTGGACACTGACAATGATACCTGGACACTGACAATGATACCTGGACACCGACAATGATACCTGGACACTGACAATGATACCTGGACACCGACAATGATACCTGGACACTGACAATGATACCTGGACACTGACAATGATACCTGGACACTGACAATGATACCTGGACACTGATAATGATATGGACACCGACAATGATACCTGGACACTGACAATGATACCTGGACACTGACAATGATACCTGGACACTGACAATGATACCTGGACACCTGACAATGATACCTGGACACTGACAATGATACCTGGACACTGACAATGATACCTGAAGACACTGACAATGATACCTGGACACTGACAATGATACCTGGACACCTGGACACTGACAATGATACCTGGACACTGACAATGATACCTGGACACTGACAATGATACCTGGACACTGACAATGATACCTGGACACTGACAATGATACCTGGACACCGACAATGATACCTGGACACTGACAATGATACCTGGACACTGACAATGATACCTGGACACTGACAATGATACCTGGACACTGACAATGATACCTGGACACTGACAATGATACCTGGACACTGACAATGATACCTGGACACTGACAATGATACCTGGACACTGACAATGATACCTGGACACTGACAATGATACCTGGACACTGACAATGATACCTGGACACTGACAATGATACCTGGACACTGACAATGATACCTGGACACTGACAATGATACCTGGACACTGACAATGATACCTGGACACTGACAATGATACCTGGACACTGACAATGATACCTGGACAATACACTGACAATGATACCTGGACACTGACAATGATACCTGGACACTGACAATGATACATGGACACTGACAATGATACCTGGACACCGACAATGATACCTGGACACTGACAATGATACCTGGACACTGACAATGATACCTGGACACTGACAATGATACCTGGACACTGACAATGATACCTGGACACTGACAATGATACCTGGACACTGACAATGATACCTGGACACTGACAATGATACCTGGACACTGACAATGATACCTGGACACTGACAATGATACCTGGACACCGACAATGAATATGGACACTGACAATGATACCTGGACACTGACAATGATACCTGGACACTGACAATGATACCTGGACACTGACAATGATACCTGGACACTGACAATGATACCTGGACACTGACAATGATACCTGGACACTGACAATGATACACACCGACAATGATACCTGGACACTGACAATGATACCTGGACACTGACAATGATACCTGGACACTGACAATGATACCTGGACACTGACAATGATACCTGGACACTGACAATGATACCTGGACACTGACAATGATACCTGGACACTGACAATGATACCTGGACACTGACAATGACAATGATACCTGGACACTGACAATGATACCTGGACACTGACAATGATACCTGGACACTGACAATGATACCTGGACACTGACAATGATACCTGGACACTGACAATGATACCTGGACACTGACAATGATACCTGGACACTGACAATGATACCTGGACACTGACAATGATACCTGGACACTGACAATGATACCTGGACACCGACAATGATACCTGACACTGACAATGATACCTGGACACTGACAATGATACCTGGACACTGACAATGATACCTGGACACTGACAATGATACCTGGACACTGACAATGATACCTGGACACTGACAATGATACCTGGACACTGACAATGATACCTGGACACTGACAATGATACCTGGACACTGACAATGATACCTGGACACTGACAATGATACCTGGACACTGACAATGATACCTGGACACTGACAATGATACCTGGACACTGACAATGATACCTGGACACTGACAATGATACCTGGACACTGATAATGATACCTGGACACTGACAATGATACCTGGACACTGACAATGATACCTGGACACTGACAATGATACCTGGACACTGACAATGATACCTGGACACTGACAATGATACCTGGACACTGACAAATAATGACAATGATACCTGGACACTGACAATGATACCTGGACACTGACAATGATACCTGGACACTGACAATGATACCTGGACACTGACAATGATACCTGGACACTGACAATGATACCTGGACACTGACAATGATACCTGGACACTGATAATGATACCTGGACACTGACAATGATACCTGGACACTGACAATGATACCTGGACACTGACAATGATACCTGGACACTGACAATGATACCTGGACACTGACAATGATACCTGGACACTGACAATGATACCTGGACACTGACAATGATACCTGGACACTGCACGACAATGATACCTGGACACTGACAATGATACCTGGACACTGACAATGATACCTGGACACTGACAATGATACCTGGACACTGACAATGATACCTGGACACTGATAATGATACCTGGACACTGATAATGATATGGACACTGACAATGATACCTGGACACCGACAATGATACCTGGACAGTGACAATGATACCTGGACACTGACAATGATACCTGGACACCGACAATGATACATGGACACTGACAATGATACCTGGACACTGACAATGATACATGGACACTGACAATGATACCTGGACACTGACAATGATATGGACACCGACAATGATACCTGGACATTAACAATGATACCTGGACACTGATAATGATACCTGGACACCGACAATGATACCTGGACACTGACAATGATACCTGGACACTGATAATGATATGGACACTGACAATGATACCTGGACACTGACAATGATACCTGGATACTGACAATGATACCTGGACACTGATAATGATACCTGGACAGTGATAATGATACCTGGACACTGACAATGATACCTGGACACTGATAATGATATGGACACTGCCAATGATACCTGGACACTCACAATGATACCTGGATACTGACAATGATACCTGGACACTGATAATGATATGGACACTGACAATGATACCTGGACACTGATAATGATATGGACACTGATAATGATACCTGGACACTGACAATGATACCTGGACACTGACAATGATACCTGGATACTGACAATGATACCTGGACACCGATAATGATACCTGGACACTGACAATGATACCTGGACACTGATAATGATACCTGGACACTGATAATTATATGTACACCGACAATGATACCTGGACACTGGTAATTATACCTGGACACTGATAATGATATGGACACTGACAATGACACCTGGACACCGATAATGATACCTGGACACTGACAATGATACCTGGATACTGACAATGATACCTGGGCACTGATAATGGTACCTGGGCACTGGCAATGATACCTGAAACTGGCAATTATACCTGGACACTGACAATGATACCTGGACATTTATAATGATACCTGGACACTGACAATGATATGGACACCGACAATGATACCTGGACACTGACAATGATACCTGGATACTGACAATGATACCTGGATACTGACAATGGTACCTGGGCACTGATAATGGTACGTGGGCACTGGCAATGATACCTGGACACTGGCAATTATACCTGGACACTGACAATGATACCTGGACACTGACAATGATACCTGGACACTGACAATGATATGGACACTGACAATGATACCTGGAAACTGACAATGATACCTGGAAACTGACAATATACCTGGACACCGACAATGATACCTGGACACTGACAATGATACCTGGACACTGACAATGATACCTGAACACCGACAATGATACTTTGACACTGACAATGATACCTGGACACTGACAATGATACCTGAACACCGACAATGATACTTGGCCACTGACAATGATACATGGACACTGCAAATGATATGGAGGCTGACAATGATATCTGGACACTGACAATGATACCTGGACACTGACAATGATACATGGACACTGACAATGATACCTGGACACTGACAATGATACATGGACACTGACAATGATACCTGGACACCGACAATGATACATGGACACTGACAATGATACCTGGACACTGACAACGATACCTAGACACCGACAATGATACATGGACACTGACAATGATACCTGGACACTGACAACGATACCTGGACACTGACAATGATACCTGGACACTGACAATGATACCTGGACACTGACAATGATACCTGGACACTGATAATGATACCTGGACACTGATAATGATATGGACACTGACAATGATACCTGGACACCGACAATGATACCTGGACAGTGACAATGATACCTGGACACTGACAATGATACCTGGACACCGACAATGATACATGGACACTGACAATGATACCTGGACACTGACAATGATACATGGACACTGAAAATGATACCTGGACACTGACAATGATACATGGACACTGACAATGATACCTGGACACCGCCAATGATACATGGACACTGACAATGATACCTGGACACTGATAATGATACCTGGACACTGACAATGATACCTGGACAGTGACAATGATACCTGGACACTGACAATGATACCTGGACACTGACAATGATACCTGGACACTGACAATGATACCTGGACACTGACAATGATACCTGGACACTGATAATGATACCTGGACACCGACAATGATACCTGGACAGTTCTAAAGCGGTAGCCATTGGAGGCACCCACAGAGGCACCTAAATGGTTCCTCTGTGAGCACCCTTTAGATGGCCACAGGGGGCGCTAGCTCCCACGCGCCTGGAGTTAAATATGCGATGTATTAGTACTCGGTCTGCACCCACGGTAGCACCGGCACGCTACTGTCCCCTCCGGGTGCCCACAGAGGGCGCAAGCTACGACAATGTTTATATAGCGTGACCCTTGGATGTGCAAGGAACCAGGCTGGACACAAATATTGTTTAAAATGTCTGCCCCTAGAAAAGTTCGTCCAAAGTCACGAATTCAGGCAAGCACGGTCACAACTTGCCTAGCTCTTTATGGGGAGTCACTTATTCAAAAAGGCCGAAGAGCTGGGGAGGATGGCGGCGGGGCGACGACTTGAATAGTTATCGGCCCTGTCCGGCGAAGGCAGTGTGGTGGCCGTAGAAAACTGTAGCATTGTAGTCGTGCATAAAACTGTCCACACAATCCTGGAGGTGGGTTCTGCACATGACAGGTAGCCTCTGCTGCGACCCGTGAACTGAGGAGCCGGCAGTCACAGAGGGGAATGTGGGCCTCCCTCTCCGGATGTACCACGTGACAGGTAGCCTCTGCTGCGACCCGTAGACTGAGGAGCCGGCAGTAACAGGGGGCATGCGGACCTCCCTCCTCACCGGATGTACCACGTGTCAGGTAGCCTCTGCTGCGACCCGTGGACGGAGGAGCCGTCAGTCACAGGGGGCATGCGGCTCCCTCTCCAGATGTACCACGTGACAGGTAGCCTCTGCTGCGACCCGTGGATGGAGGAGCCGGCAGTCACAGGGGGCATGCGGCTCCCTCTCCGGATGTACCACGTTATAGGTAGCCTCTGCTGCGACCCGTGGACGGAGGAGCCGGCAGTCACAGGGGACATGCGGCTCCCTCTCCGGATGTACCACGTGACAGGTAGCCTCTGCTGCGACCCGTGAACTGAGGAGCCGGCAGTAACAGGGGGCATGCGGACCTCCCTCCTCACCGGATGTACCACGTGTCAGGTAGCCTCTGCTGCGACCCGTGGACGGAGGAGCCGGCAGTCACAGGGGGCATGCGGGCCTCCCTCCTCCCCGGATGTACCGCGTGACAGACAGCACCTGCTGCGGCGTTACCTTGGAGTGACGAGGCCCGGCCTACTAAGCCAGGGACTCAGGCACGCGGCCGCCACCGTCAGACCTCGCACGACACCGTATAGGGAACCAGATTAAGACATAGTTCCAGCTTGGCCGCCCAATTTTTTTTCAATTCTTGTTGGATAGCTTTGGAATGGGATTCCTCGTGTCGTGACGCGGCCTTGGCTGGATCTGAATCGTCCTCATCAAGGTAATCTGCCAGCACTTGTTGGAGGAGAGCTCCTGCGCTGTTGACGGCCGAGTCACTTGCTGTTGGTAGCGTGCCATTGTCGGGTACTTGCTGTGTGTTTCGCTCTGTGGATATCGGCCCGATCAGGCCGCATACAATCGGGTTCTCTTATCTTGATGATATATTTGATCTCCAACTGTGTGCATGATAGTGAAGATCAATGGGAGCCTGACAGGGAGACACGCTCAATTTCCGAAGATGCATATGTATATATATCAATATATATATACTGCATGTTTTACAAAATTGCATCCAATAGCTGCAGACTCTTCTTATTGCTATTCTTTATGTCGTTACTATTTGCTTGTCACCAGGGCCAAAGTTTTCTGAAATGCCTTGGTGGGGTGGGGAGGGGAAATAATTCATGTAGTACCACGTATAAAGCTCCGAAGCATTGCGGAAGTAAAGGAGAAAATTTCATAGGATTCAATGCTAAATCTAGAAGACATGTGAATAGAGAGGGTGAGGGGCAACCAACATCGGGCGGGAATAATCCCTCAAAAGTGAAGTGACAATTCTTGATCATTTTATTCTTCTGTTTTTACCATTTCTACCCATGTAGGATATCGGTGAAAAAGAACACTTATTGGGTGTGCCGATCCACAGCACAATGCAAACATCTCACTGTGCTTAACCCTCGCCGAGCCTGGGGGGGCTTAGCCCTCGCCGAGCCTGGGGGGCTTAACCCTTCGCCGGGCCGGAGGGGGGTGGGAGCCCCCTTAACCCTCGCCGAGCCTGGGGGGCTTAACCCTCGCCGAGCCTGGGGGCTTAACCCTCGCCGAGCCTGGGGGGGCTTAACCCTCGCCGAGCCTGGGGGCTTAACCCTCGCCGAGCCTGGGGGGGGGGGCCTTAGCCCTCGCCGAGCCTGGGGGGCTTAGCCACCTTCGCCGAGCCGGGGGGGGGAGGAGCGCCCACCCTCGCCGAGCCTGGGGGGGCTTAGCCCTCGCCGGGCCGGCCGGCACATCCACCTTCGCCGGGCCGGAGGAGGGGGGGGGGGCGCCCCTTAACCCTCGCCGAGCCTGAGGGGGGGGGGCTTAGCCCTCGCCGGGCCGGCCGGCACATCCACCTTCGCCGGGCCGGAGGAGGGGGGGGGGGGGGAGCGCCCCTTAACCCTCGCTGGGCCGGCCGGCACATCTACCTTCACCGGACCAGAGGAGAGGGGGGGGGGATGTTCTTGTAAGTCCCCTCTAACTGTCGATCTACGTAAGTTAGGATAAAATGCAAATATAATGCTCTGATCATGAAGAGCCCGAAACATACCCTACATTCGCATTTTGACTGATAATCGATCACCCTAGCTGATATCAGGTTAATATACCTCGACTTAAATTCCTTGAAATGAACAAAACATGGTTAGAGCTTGTATTCTTTAGACGTCGTTTTTAAGAACTAACAGATATTCATGTATTTATATTGATCATAGTAAGAAAAGGACGAAGAATGGGTAGGTCAGGTCGAGTCAGGATCCGGCTAGAACACCAGCTTCTGGACAATGCATGTTGGAGACACAGGAAACATGCCATCCGTTGGTAAGTCAATTTAACCTAGAGCTTGCATCGCAGCTGCTTCTGCATTCTCCGCCATTTTGAGGTCCTAAAAGGTCATACTATGTCAACCCAGTAACAGCCCAGTAAAACATTTCCCTCATAGTCCGTAGAAATAAAGCAAACGTGTACTTAATGATGTAAACACGAAAAAGTGATGTCAAAACCAATTTGCGGTTCGTATGGGTTTCCATTCAACGCTCAGAATTACATGGCACTGGCCCCATGTCACGTCGTTCGACTTAGGCGGTGCTTAAGCTGAATTCAGACATGGCTTTGCGAGGAACAGAAATATTCTGTAGAAGATGGCATTGTGTAGACATGCATGATACTTGACTTGGCCGTACTTCATTGACCTTGGACATATTTCAAATGAGGATGCTTATTGCATGGTGGTTAACATTTGCGTCGCGGCCAGGTATCCCAAATTCAATTTTATACGCTCAATGCCATACAAAAGAAGATAATTTCCCTGTTCTCAGGTCAGTAGTAATATTGAACTCAAAGTATACTTCGATATTGAAGGATGTCATTCCTGGTGAATGAACAGAATGGCCTGAGTTTGGTGTTGATATGAACAGAATGGCCTGAGTTTGGTGTTGATATGAGCAGAATGGCCTGAGTTGGTGTTGATATGAGCAGAATGGCCTGAGTTTGGTGTTGATATGAACAGGATGGCCTGAGTTTGGTGTTGATATGAGCAGAATGGCCTGAGTTTGGTGTTGATATGAACAGAATGGCCTGAGTTTGGTGTTGATATGAGCAGAATGGCCTGAGTTTGGTGTTGATATGAACAGAATGGCCTGAGTTTGGTGTTGATATGAACAGAATGGCCTGAGTTTGGTGTTGATATGAACAGAATGGCCTGCGTTTGGTGTTGATATGAACAGAATGGCCTGAGTTTGGTGTTGATATGCTACAACCACCCTTAATGGCGGCACTTCTAATATTTTGGAAAGTTACTTGACCTTTGACCATTTCCAGGTCAGTGATCTTTGATTATCTTCACCTGAAATTTGCAGGAGATATGAAAACCGATGCATAAGAAGCTATTGAAAGGTTCGTGTCTCTGCGTTGATTCATTCTGTTATTATCCCGGAAAATTTATGAGGGGGACTATGGGGGGCCCCGACCTGGCGCGGTTTAATGAGTGGAATATTTTCCTCAATGTGTCGCTCTTTACGTCATATATTGACGTTTACTTCATATGCTAGGCCGCGGATTTCCTTGGATCTGGAGCTCTATTGTGTCGTCTCCCCCTGAGGTGAGTCAGTGTTTCTTTGGCAAATTGCAGTTGGCAGTACCCGTGGGCTTCATGAGAATTGTTGCGCAGCCAGATGTCGGCGGCTGATATGCAAATCTGCAGTGAATAACGTCTGCATATCAGACAGTGGGTTTGTCTAACTGGCTGACAGACTGTTAAGTCTGCCGCTGCTGCTTGACGTATCCAGCTGGTAGATTGCCAAGTCGAGCCTTTTTGAAGAGCGTAGCCATCTGAGTATCAGCAACCACTGTACACATATGTGCTGACTCAGTAAATCCTGTCCTCACTGACGTAGCCATCTGAGCATCAGCAACCACTGCACACATATGCGCTGACTCAGTAAATGCTGTCCTCACATGCGTGGCGATCTAGCTCCGCTTAGTCAACACGATTGAGCCAAGGAAGATGGAAGGGAAGCTGTACGAACATCAGCCGTACTTTTCCATTGTGTGCGATGGTCAGCCAATGGGCGTTGCATCAGCTTTTGAAGACCGCCGTTAATGTTCACGGCACGGTTCGCACACCGTGCTGCAGACGTGCGCCGCCTCACTGAAGGGCAGCCGAGGACCCACCAGCGCCGACACATGTCGCACCAGACCCTGGCCAGACGTGCGCCGCCTCACTGAAGGGCAGCCGAGGACTCACCAGCGCCGACACATGTCTCACCAGACCCTGGCCAGACGTGCGCCGCCTCACTGAAGGGCAGCCGAGGACTCACCAGCGCCGACACATGTCTCACCAGACCCTGGCCAGACGTGCGCCGCCTCACTGAAGGGCAGCCGAGGACTCACCAGCGCCGACACATGTCGCACCAGACCCTGGCCAGACGTGCGCCGCCTCACTGAAGGGCAGCCGAGGACTCACCAGCGCCGACACATGTCTCACCAGACCCTGGCCAGACGTGCGCCACCTCACTGAAGGGCAGCCGAGGACCCACCAGCGCCGACACATGTCGCACCAGACCCTGGCCAGACGTGCGCCGCCTCACTGAAGGGCAGCCGAGGACTCACCAGCGCCGACACATGTCTCACCAGACCCTGGCCAGACGTGCGCCACCTCACTGAAGGGCAGCCGAGGACTCACCAGCGCCGACACATGTCTCACCAGACCCTGACCAGCAGCAGGACTGGTGCGACACATGTCTCACCAGACCCTGACCAGCAGCAGCACTGGTGCGGCACATGTCTCACCAGACCCTGACCAGCAGCATGACTGGTGCGACACATGTCACACCAGACCCTGACCAGCAGAAGGGCTGGACGTGGGCCGCCTCACTGAAGGGCAGCCGAGGACCCACCAGCGCCGACACATGTCTCACCAGACCCTGACCAGCAGCAGGACTGGTGCGGCACATGTCTCACCAGACCCTGACCAGCAGCAGCACTGGTGCGGCACATGTCTCACCAGACCCTGACCAGCAGCATGATTGGTGCAACATGTCACACCAGACCCTGACCAAAAAAGGGTTGGACACATTTTCCCCCAACCCCCCCACCAAAAAAAGAGGGGGACCACTCCCCCCCCCAACACCGACCCCAAAAGGGGTTGTTGGGCCCCATTCCCCCCCAGACGGAGCAGCAGGACAGGTGCGACACATGCCGCACCATGCCCTGACCAGCAGCAGGACTGGTGCGACACATGTCTACTGCACATGACAGTACTGCACAACTGCCTGGCGGGGGACCGCTGTGGGTGGCATCACGCAGCGCCTCCATTATTCATCTGCTCACACGAAGGCTTGCACGATATATTGCAAGTATGAGGCTGGCTGTGAGTGGTTTGTGGAGTCGGTGATGTGTCGACACACCGGTGTGGAGCACGTGGCCACCGACATCCATACGTGGACCACGTGCGGTGGAGAGCACGTGGAGCACGTGGCCACCGACATCCATACGTGGACCACGTGCGGTGGAGAGCACGTGGAGCACGTGGCCACCGACATCCATACGTGGACCACGTGCGGTGGAGAGCACGTGGAGCACGTGGCCACCGACATCCATACGTGGACCACGTGCAGCGGAGAGCACGTGCCGTGAACATTATAATGCAACATAAATGTCATCGGGGAGCTATATGTTCCTCCTAAGTTTAGCCGAGTCAGTAGCGCAAGCGGGGCGTAAGCTTGATTTTAGACCCACGGACGCCTCTGCGTAAATATGAAGATTGAAGTTAATTAGTTATTAGGGCTTTAGGGCGCATTGACTGATGAAGATTGAAGTTTTTTCCCGAACATAAGTGAAGAAATACTCTGACATTGCTGTGCATGGGCGATAAGGTTGCCTGATGGCTAAGACTTCTGAGTATGACATGACATGTAGTCATTCAGCGTAGGCAGGTCTGGCCCGTGAGTGAAGCTCTTCTGAGTATGACATGACATGTAGTCATTCAGTGTAGGCAGGTCTGGCCCGTGAGTGAAGCTCTTCTGAGTATGACATGACATGTAGTCATTCAGTGTAGGCAGGTCTGGCCCGTGAGTGAAGCTCTTCTGAGTATGACATGACATGACATGACATGTAGTCATTCAGCGTAGGCAGGTCTGGCCCATGAGTGAAGCTCTTCTGAGTATGACATGACATGTAGTCATTCAGCGTAGGCAGGTCTGGCCCATGAGTGAAGCTCTTCTGAGTATGACATGACATGACATGACATGTAGTCATTCAGTGTAGGCAGGTCTGGCCCATGAGTGAAGCTCTTCTGAGTATGACATGACATGTAGTCATTCAGCGTAGGCAGGTCTGGCCCATGAGTGAAGCTCTTCTGAGTATGACATGACATGTAGTCATTCAGTGTAGGCAGGTCTGGCCCGTGAGTGAAGCTCTTCGCAATGCTGCGCAGGTATAGACATGTACATACATTTTTGCAAATATGTGATGTCCCAGTTACCGCAACTGCTCCGGGACGGCGACCGAACTAACTAGAGCGACATAAACGCAAAGCAAATAATTTACGTCAGCTCAGATGCTTCATTACAATATCACGGAGCCAATGTACATCGTCTACAACACCAGACCTCATTTCTTGATAATGACGCCTTACAATCACATATCCCAGCATGGTGATCCAAACTGTACACGCTGCATATAGGTAACATAGTTAATATAGGTAATAAGGTAATATAGGCAATATAGGTAATAAGGTAATATAGGCAATATAGGTAATAAGTGCTGTGCTACTTCGTGAATACCGTCCACGCCTCTCTCCATTTCATGCACACTATTCTCCATTTCATGCACACTATTCTCCATTTCATGCACACTATTCTCCATTTCATGCACACTATTCTCCATTTCATGCGCACTATTCTCCATTTCATGCACACTACACGCGCGCCTCCCTCCTCGTCCTCTGCCCTCCACTATGACTGGAGGTAGGCGATGTAATGGTGGATCACCAATGACGTCAGCGCGAGAGGTGCTTCGACCGGTCCACAACACTGAGAATCGGTGAGCGGTGCTTTGACCGGTCCAGAACACTGGGAGGCGGTGAGCGATGCTTTGACCGGTCCAAAACCCTGGGAGGCGGTGAACGATGACCTGGCTTATGCTTCCTGGCGGCCGCCTCTGTGCACTCGGGATACAAGTCGGTAGCCAGTTTTGGAGGCCGTATTTGGCGGGAAGTGAATCAGCGGCAGTTCACGGGTATCGCGGTAGCCATATTTGGCGCGCAGCGGATTAAGATGTGATCACAGGAGCCTCCGGAGGCCGGATTCCTGTAAAATGACATCGTTTCCTGTCGGACCCGTACGCACGTCATTACATTCAGTACCCACCACGCGCATCAATTCACCAGGTTCCCAGCTGTGCTGTGTGTCCTTCCACCAACCATGATTTCGGTGTGAAGTTTTAACATTAAGAGGTGGTGTCTGCACACAAGTAAAATTTATTTAAGCATCGGCTAGACCTTGGGAAGTAGAAGTCAGTACATGACAATTCACTAGGAAAAGACTGATCGGAAGGAATCACTGCAGCCAAAGCAGCAGGATGGAAGTTTTGGAAAACCTATGGAATGTCAATGATAGGTGTTTTATATACGTAAAGACACCGCAGTGCCTTTACATTTCCAACTGCACTAGTGGTTTTATCCACTAATATCTCAGCTGTATGTTCGAATTATGTTTCAACGATAGACATCAAGTATGGCTATGCGAACAATCACATGGCCATTGTTCGAAAGAGGATGAACGCGTTGTTTTCAATAAGATGGAAATGTACTCACATATACGATGATTTCTCCAGACCAGTTAGCGTAATACGATGAAAATCGTTCCATTGAAAACACTTTCTACCGGTTAGATTTAGGCTTTGCCGTGCAAAAAAAAACGGCATGTCAAGCAACGTTTGCACAATTTTAGATATTTTAGGCATAACTGAAGAACATTTTGGCCTGATGTCTGAATAGCACGATTGTTTCATTTTTGTCCTCTGACAACCCGTAGAAATCCGTCTTCCCGGCTATGTTAACTAACAAGGAAAATTCATTCATCTACTTTCGGTGGGTTCCAGCGCCGTCGATTGACATCAGCTAAAGCACACGTATGTGCACTTTTTGGGTGTGGTGGTAAAAAGGGATCATTGAATTCTGATAAAAAATAATATATTCATCATCACCGCATCCACATATTTCGAATGGCGTGCTTCGCGCATTATGCACATTATACTCCTCCCTTGTCCTGTTACTGCTTCGTTCAAGGTGAATAACCAAGCCATCGTTGGCTCTGTGTCGTTTTCTGTCAGGGCATGCATTGCAGTTGTTCATGCTGATTACATTCGGTTTTGCAAGCGGTAGATGTATGGTGATTCCCGTCGTCGATCCCCTCCCACTGTTTGAGAGGTGTATGACGATTGCTGTCGTCGATCCCGTCCCACTGTTTAAGAGGTGTGTGGTGATTCCCGTCGTCGATCCCGTCCCACTGTTTAAGAGGTGTGTGGTGATTCCCGTCGTCGATCCCGTCCCACTGTTTAAGAGGTGTGATGATTGCTGTCGTCGATCTCGTCCCACTGTTTAAGAGGTGTGATGATTCCCGTCGTCGATCCCGCCCCACTGTTTAAGAGGTGTATGACGATTGCTGCCGTTCAGTCCATGCCTTGCAGTGAGGAGCTCCATGCCAGTTGTATTGTCGTCGATTCAATTCAGTTTCACAGACAAGAGACGTGTTGCAATTACTGTCTTGTGTCACTTTCGTTTTTCTGAGGTATAAGGCTATTGCGATCGTTGGCTACACTTGGTTTTCTTCAGGGAAATACATGGCAAAATCTATCGCTGATGAGAACCCTGAGGGTAATATACAGAGTTCTAAAACAGAAGTTTTCGTGACATTACCCACCAGTGTTTCAGACTATTAATACGCTTCTTGACCCAAGCATGTGATGAATTCGTGACACCTTTTGAATGCCATCCGAAACCATATATTCAGCTGAGATCTTGCGATATATTTGCGAGAGTTTCCAACGGTGCCTAACTCGCAACATGATTATCGGGTTGCATTGAATGAATTTATGTCAAGGTTCTGTGAGAAGTCTTAGGAATCCACCTTATACTACGAAATGGTCTCCGAAGCTTATGAGGATCTTGTTCATAGGAGACTTTTGGTTGGCATTTGAAAACCTATGGTGTTCTAACATGGGTGGTGTTCCAACATGGGTGTTCGGTCACAAAGCTTCTCAAATGCTTATCATTGTAGGGAAATAAGCTGTATTTCTTGGAACTTCATCTGTAGCGCCATATCATATCAACCAGAACGGTTGAACGACCGAGACTATGTATATACTGTTCGAAGCCGTGCGGAAGCCGTGCGGAAGCGAACCACTCGATGCGGCTAATATCTAAGCACATGGGCTGTGGGTGCTCAATAATTTCCTTTGGGAGTTGTGCGAGGAGCTATGTGGGAGACTGACAGACTTTTGGGAGTTGTGCGAGGAGCTATGTGGGAGACTGACAGACTTTTCGGAGTTGTGCGAGGAGCTATGTGGGAGACTGACAGACTTTTGGGAGTTGTGCGAGGAGCTATGTGGGAGACTGACAGACTTTTGGCTGACTGACATACGAGGAGCTATGTGGGAGACTGACAGACTTTTGGGAGTTGTGCGAGGAGCTATGTGGGAGACTGACAGACTTTTGGGAGTTGTGCGAGGAGCTATGTGGGAGACTGACAGACTTTTGGCTGACTGACATACGAGGAGCTATGTGGGAGACTGACAGACTTTTGGCTGACTGACATACGAGGAGCTATGTGGGAGACTGACAGACTTTTGGCTGACTGACATACGAGGAGCTATGTGGGAGACTGACAGACTTTTGGCTGACTGACATACGAGGAGCTATGTGGGAGACTGACAGACTTTTTGGCTGACTGACATACGAGGAGCTATGTGGGAGACTGACAGACTTTTGGCTGACTGACATACGAGGAGCTATGTGGGAGACTGACAGACTTTTGGCTGACTGACATACGAGGAGCTATGTGGGAGACTGACAGACTTTTGGGAGTTGTGCGAGGAGCTATGTGGGAGACTGACAGACTTTTGGCTGACTGACATACGAGGAGCTATGTGGGAGACTGACAGACTTTTGGCTGACTGACATACGAGGAGCTATGTGGGAGACTGACAGACTTTTGGCTGACTGACATACGAGGAGCTATGTGGGAGACTGACAGACTTTTGGCTGACTGACATACGAGGAGCTATGTGGGAGACTGACAGACTTTTGGCTGACTGACATACGAGGAGCTATGTGGGAGACTGACAGACTTTTGGCTGACTGACATACGAGGAGCTATGTGGGAGACTGACAGACTTTTGGCTGACTGACATACGAGGAGCTATGTGGGAGACTGACAGACTTTTGGGAGTTGTGCGAGGAGCTATGTGGGAGACTGACAGACTTTTGGCTGACTGACATACGAGGAGCTATGTGGGAGACTGACAGACTTTTGGCTGACTGACATACGAGGAGCTATGTGGGAGACTGACAGACTTTTGGCTGACTGACATACGAGGAGCTATGTGGGAGACTGACAGACTTTTGGCTGACTGACATACGAGGAGCTATGTGGGAGACTGACAGACTTTTGGCTGACTGACATACGAGGAGCTATGTGGGAGACTGACAGACTTTTGGGAGTTGTGCGAGGAGCTATGTGGGAGACTGACAGACTTTTGGCTGACTGACATACGAGGAGCTATGTGGGAGACTGACAGACTTTTGGCTGACTGACATACGAGGAGCTATGTGGGAGACTGACAGACTTTTGGCTGACTGACATACGAGGAGCTATGTGGGAGACTGACAGACTTTTGGCTGACTGACATACGAGGAGCTATGTGGGAGACTGACAGACTTTTGGCTGACTGACATACGAGGAGCTATGTGGGAGACTGAGAGACTTTTGGCTGACTGACATACGAGGAGCTATGTGGGAGACTGACAGACTTTTGGCTGACTGACATACGAGGAGCTATGTGGGAGACTGACAGACTTTTGGGACTTGACTACGAGGAGCTATGTGGGAGACTGACAGACTTTTGGCTGACTGACATACGAGGAGCTATGTGGGAGACTGACAGACTTTTGGCTGACTGACATACGAGGAGCTATGTGGGAGACTGACAGACTTTTGGCTGACTGACATACGAGGAGCTATGTGGGAGACACAGACTTTGGCTGACGACATACGAGACTATGTGGAGACTGACAGACTTTTGCTGACTAATACGAGGAGCTATGTGGAGACTGACAGACTTTGGCTGACGACATACAGGAGCTATGTGGGAACTGACAGACTTTTGGCTGACTGACATACGAGGAGCTATGTGGGAGACTGACAGACTTTTGGCTGACTGACATACGAGGAGCTATGTGGGAGACTGACAGACTTTTGGCTGACTGACATACGAGGAGCTATTGGAGACGACAGACTTTTGGCTGACTGACATACGAGGAGCTATGTGGGAGACTGACAACTTTTGGCTGACTGACATACGAGAGCTATGTGGGAGACTGACAGACTTTTGGCTGACTGACATACGAGGAGCTATGTGGGAGACTGACAGACTTTTGGCTGACTGACATACGAGGAGCTATGTGGGAGACTGACAGACTTTTGGCTGACTGACATACGAGGAGCTATGTGGGAGACTGACAGACTTTTGGCTGACTGACATACGAGGAGCTATGTGGGAGACAGACTTTTGCATGTGGCACGTGGACGTTGCCCGTGGACGTTGCCTAGCAACATGCCCTTTGTTTGCCTTGCCACCATGGTGGGCTGTGCACCACCTTTCAGCGGTTGTCACTCGTCTGATTTGGATGGCACATTGACATGGCCAGTGGAGCGGGTCTCGCGCTCGCCGTACATGCATGTGACAGAAACGAGTACCATGCATCTAGACTAGTCAAATTAGCCACAACTGGACCCGCCATAACATGGCTCAGCATGTCCGCCGGCATACCGCCGTCATCTCGCTGTAATCCAACCAACCTGCGCCTGCTCTTCCTATCTAATTCAGCAAATTTGGCGGGATTGCTCCGCGGACCGAGCTAATTCGCCATGTTCCGCTGTCGATCTGATCTCGTGATTGGCCCGTGTGTGCCATGTTCAAGGTCAGATCCTGCCTGATCTGATCTGATTATCCGCCATGTTCCGCTGTCGATCTGATCTCGTGATTGGCCCGTGTGTGCCGTGTTCAAGGTCAGATCCTGCCTGATCTGATCTGATCTCGTGATTGGCCCGTGTGTGCCATGTTCAAGGTCAGATCCTGCCTGATCTGATCTGATTATCCGTGATTGGCCCGTGTGTGCCGTGTTCAAGGTCAGATCCTATCCGATCTGATCTGATCATCCGCGGTTCGCCCGTGCCTTAACGCTGTACTTGTCCCGTTGGATTCCGTCTGTCTGGAGGTTACACTACGCCAATCCCACCACTTCTAGTAAACATGAACACCTTTCCCCATAAACAGACATAATGCTTCATACAACAAATATGCACCTTTTTCCCCGTAATCAGGCATAATGTTCCCACCACAAATAAGATCCTTTTCCTCATAACCAGACATAATTCTTCACACAACAAATATTAATCCTATTCCTTGTAACCGGACATAATGCTTCACACAATGAATTTGAACCATTTCCTCGTAACTAGACATAGTGCTTCACACAACAAATATGAACCATATTCTTTGTAGCCGGACATAATGCTTCACACAACACATATGAACCCTTTTCCTCATCACTAGACATAATGTTCACACAAGAAATATGATCCCTATTCCTCATAGCCAGACATAATGCTTCCCACAACAAATACGAACCCTTTTCCTCAAAACCAGTCGTAATGCTTCACACGACAAATGAGCTCTGGATAGTCATTCAAAACATTGTTGCATACCAGAGTGTACCAGGAAGATAATTTCACAGAGGTCGAACTAGTACGGGATAACTGAAGAGAAACATATTTGCACTGAAATAATAATTACCGTAGCGAAGTATACGGTGGAGAGCGAGAACACGCTGGCATTTAATGCGCGATGATTCCATTTCCATGGAAACATCCGGCTTACAATTCAGTTTTGTCACATTTATTCATCTTCAGCATTCCAACTTAACCTTACACTTAAAAGGGACGAATATTCGTCGGGGGGGGGATTATCGCCCTTGTCCACCCACCGAAGTGCCACTGATGGTTCACATCATACATCATACATCACACATACATCATACGTCATACATTATACATCATACATCATACTTCATACCCAGAAAATGTAGCCTAACACCATAAAGCTGGAGGGTCTTATCACAAAATATAAATATAAAACCTGGATCCTTGACGACCAAGATAGAGACAGATCTGTTTACGGAGCATTCCCTTTAAATCTTGAATGTTTGATAAATTAGCAGGACAAGCCTTCCGAAGGGAAAACGAAGTAAAATAATACAACCCAGAGGGAAACACCTATCTCGGAATACCTCTGAATATATTTATTGGGTATCGCAGTATGCTGTGCACATGTTTCCTGGCACCGAAAGGCACCAGAGAATCCGTCGTGAAAATACTTTTAAGAATGTTTAATGCCCAATGTCTGTTGGAATAACTACAATAATAATATTCGCGGACGTTTCGACAAAATATCCAGCCTGGGGACTTGGGAGCTCTGGCTCTGGTGGTCGCAGCATGCTTGCTCATGAAACGAATAAACACGCCGCCACTCACCCAGTCATTATCCGAGGCAGTTGAACAACAACATGCTCTAAATCGAGCGGCTGGACTGGTGGCTACGGTGAATCTACAGGTGTGCCCCTCAAACCGGTCAACTGGTCGAGTCCTCGGCGACACGGACAATTGTTCGGAGCGTCCACTTGAACTGATACGTGACAGGTGCCACAGTGAGCCGGGAGATGTTATCTCCGCCGCGCTGGTTATGGCACCACGCAGATAATTCCTAGCCATGGAGTGGCACAAGGGCAATGTGGTCAGACATGTCACTCAGTCAGATTGCTTATCTCAGCCGCTTGTAGCCGTGCTTCTCATGTGGATCAAAACACGCTTCAAGTTGGCCAATCTCCCACGTAAAACCACAAAGCACAGATGCAGCTTCAATTATCTGATATTGTGCATTGACATTGCCCGACAAGTAAGGTACCTTATTACCCAGGTGCCTTATATCCTGCTGCGAAGTACGCGACTCAGGAATCCTCCCAGGTTCTTCCCAATTCCCATCACCTAGTCACCTTGACACATGGGCAGTGCAGTCGTGCCTAATGGTTACTGATAAGTACCGTGTGATGCATCATTGTCAGTTCAAACCGCATTTGTCTTGTAGTCACATATTCACCATTTTAAACATAAAACCCCGCGACTCCCCTGATTCCACCTACCATGATTCCACCTTCATCCACTTCAGCCGGCGAACTTTGATCTATGCACGCTATCAGCAGTCTCATGCCATCCTGTCCGCATCAAACCCAACTATGATGACAGTCCTGCGTGCAGGAATGGCATCCTCTCGCTACTTGGACTGGATGACTGGACTTGACTGGATGATTGAATGGGTGAAACAGCCGCTCTGACTGGCACGGCCGTGAGTGCATTGGTGTCGATTGTCATTGTGTCACTGCATGCTACAGAATGTAGGCAGATGACCCAGTCGTGCTTGGTCGTCTATCATAGACGAAGCTGAGTGATGTGATTTCATAGTCCTCCAATAACTCGACAACTTGATACAGTAGCGTTTGTGTTGATGAACCAGCACGCTTTTACCTTCTTTGGCAATTTTGCATCGCGTCCTTTTATAGTTATATATATATATATATATATATATATATATATATATATATATATATATATATATATATATATATATATTATATTTGTTGCTAATGTGATTGGTGTAACTATCACTGGCTGAAATATGTTAAGGTAATAGCACGAGCTTGCAATGCATTGAGCAGTTAGGTGGACAGTTGTTTGCATGATGTGAGACATAGCATGAGCTATTGTGTTTATCAATGTTATATTATGCTTCGTTCGTGAACAATTATAATGAAACCAATTTGGGAACATGCTTCTACTCGCTCACATCACAATTTTGTACTTATTATCTTCATCACTGGCTTGATTTATGATACGTGCACTGGGTGTATATTTCATGTTCCGTCACAGAGGCAAACCAATCCAATTACGTTAACTGATAGGTTTTCCAAGGTATATTTTCTCTCAAAGCGTTATGACGTGCACATTTGAACTTTTGTACGGTTTTCGATGATAATCAAGATACTAGGCGGTATTAAAGTAAGTAACTATTGGCCAACGGTAGTACGAATGCAGAGATGATGTAATGATGATGATGATGATGATGTTGAATTATGATGAACTACACAGAGTGTGGTTATCTTTTTCCACTCGTTGTTCATCGTTTACTGTTGCTCATGCCGTTCGGCTCACTAGCCTCGGTCCTCAACTGGGTGTTTTGCACATGAGTGACAATGCTGATGATATCTGACTTTTTGTGGCCTGCCGGTGGTACAGATGTTGATTTTCCTCCGATGTGTATCGACTTAATGAGCTTAACTTGGCCCTACACAGTAGGGAGCCGCATTGGCTGACATGCGCGCCGTGATCATCTCGGTCTTATCTGCAACCCGCCACACTCAACATCGCTGCAAAAAGCTACCACGTGTTGGCCCTCATTGTTGACGCCGGGCAGAGCGCCGCTCTCCGTCAAGCCCTGCCGCCGGGCAGAGCGCCGCTCTCCGTCAAGCCCTGCCGCCAGGCAGAGCGCCGCTCTCCGTCAAGCCCTGCCGCCGGGCAGAGCGCCGCTCTCCGTCAAGCCCTGCCGCCGGGCAGAGCGCCGCTCTCCGTCAAGCCCTGCCGCCGGGCAGAGCGCCGCTCTCCGTCAAGCCCCCGGCAACGAAGCGCCCGGGTTGCAAACGCTACAAACAAGTAACTGCGTGAGCCATGTGACGGATCTGAGGTGTGGACGTGAACCATGGGACGGCTCTGGGGTGTGGACGTGAACCATGGGACGGCTCTGAGGTGCGGACGTGAACCATGGGACGGCTCTGGGTGTGGACGTGAACCATGGGACGGCTCTGAGGTGCGGACGTGAACCATGGGACGGCTCTGAGGTGTGGACGTGAACCATGGGACGGCTCTGGGTGTGGACGTGAGCCATGGGACGGCTCTGGGTGTGGACGTGAACCATGGGACGGCTCTGAGGTGCGGACGTGAACCATGGGACGGCTCTGAGGTGCGGACGTGAACCATGGGACGGCTCTGAGGTGCGGACGTGAACCATGGGACGGCTCTGAGGTGTGGACGTGAACCATGGGACGGCTCTGAGGTGTGAACGTGAACCATGGGACGGCTCTGAGGTGTGGACGTGAACCATGGGACGGCTCTGGGTGTGGACGTGAACCATGGGACGGCTCTGAGGTGTGGACGTGAACCATGGGACGGCTCTGAGGTGCGGACGTGAACCTTGGGACGGCTCTGGGTGTGGACGTGAACCATGGGACGGCTCTGGGTGTGCACGTGAACCATGGGACGGCTCTGAGGTGCGGGCGTGAACCATGGGACGGCTCTGAGGTGTGGACGTGAACCATTTTTCCCCGCCGACCGACCGCCGCACCCACCCACCCACCCACCCAGCCGGCCGGCCGGCCGGCAACGGGCGTCCCGACGTTACGTTGCCAGACAGTTGCCAGCTGCCTTGACCCACTACTAGAGATAGCAATCGGCAGAAATTCTCGGGCCCAAGCCCGACCCGAACCCGACCTCTGAAGTTCCAGACCCGGTACGAGCCCGACGTAAGTTCCAGGTACGGTTCAGGCCCAACTTTTGGATGTAATGTTATGGAGTAGTTGACAGCCAGGCCTGACAGGGCCCATGTCTGGGCCTATGTCGGGCCTGGTGGTCCGGCCCTCGGGCCTGCTTTTTGCCACCTCTACCCACTATCTTATTCGCACATGCCGTAATATCTTCGCGGCTCCAACTCCATTAGGACATAAAGGCTAATTCAGATATTCTTTATTCATGCTGAAGAAAACCACAGCTGATCAAACGGGATCATATTCTGTCGAATGCCTGAACGTGAGTGCAAATGATGGAATGCTCCAATCACTACATGTGACATGACTATGACCAAGTGCCATAAAATGACCTAGCTGACATGACCAGGCTAGTCTCACCCTGCCGTCTACTTCCGTAGTCTCACTGTACCGTCCACCCTGCTTTCCGGTCTCTCCCGCAGTACGGGTTACTGCCACGTGCCGCCCTCGCCTGGCACGTGATGCCATCCTGCTCGACCGGGTCTGCGCAGAAGCGGCCTTAATGGTCCTCGTCTAACATGCCCTGGGTCAGGGGCGGTTCCGTGTTGGCCCGTCCCAGGTCTACCAACTCGAACAGCGTCGTGGCGCCGAAGTTAATCTCCGGGACCCGGAAAATCATTTGGGGCGTTAGAAAACTTCGTTATCGTGATTCTTTGCTTCAAATTACGATGTCAGGCACGAGTAAAAAATTTATGCTTTCACGTCCTGCGGCATGCATTTTTAAAATTGAACATAGGCTGAGATTGCCGCTTTGTCAACGCAAAGTTAAGACGTATTTTAAATCGCGATTAGCATCTCTTAGTAAACAAATCACATACCTTGTTCAGGGGCCTGGCTGCCATCTGTATCGCCGCGTAGACTTTGGTGATGAACTTGACCAGTCGCTTCAGCTGGAAGCCCAGCTTCGTCTCCAAGAGGTAGAGCCCGAGTGCTCTGAACTGCGTGGTGGTCCACCTGGAGTGGACCACCGGCCCGGCCCGGGCGTCTGCCCACTGTCCAGACAGTAGGCCCGGGCCGGGCGTCTGCCCACTGTCCGGACAGCCGGTCCGGGCCGGGCGTCTGCCCACTGTCCAGACAGTAGGTCCGGGCCGGGCGTCTGCCCACTGTCCGGACAGTAGGCCCGGGCCGGGCGTCTGCCCACTGTCCAGACAGTAGGCCCGGGCCGGGCGTCTGCCCACTGTCCAGACAGTAGGTCCGGGCCGGGCGTCTGCCCACTGTCCGGACAGTATGCCCGGGCCGGGCGTCTGCCCACTGTCCAGACAGCCGGCCCGGGCCGGGCGTCTGCCCACTCTCCAGACAGCCGGTCCGGGCCGGGTGTCTGCCCACTGTCCGGACAGTAGGCCCGGGCCGGGCGTCTGCCCACTGTCCAGACAGCCGGCCCGGGCCGGGCGTCTGCCCACTGTCCGGACAGTAGGCCCGGGCCGGGCGTCTGCCCACTGTCCGGACAGTAGGCCCGGGCCGGGCGTCTGCCCACTGTCCAGATAGCCGGCCCGTCGGCACGGCCTCGCACATGCGGATCAGGTACATCTGATCACGGTTCATGTCGCTCATGCTGGCCGAGATCCACTGGGTTTCGTCCAGCAAGACCGGGTTCGCCAGGGCCTGAAACTTCACTACCGCCCTCTTCCACACGTTCGACGAGATGGCTTTCCCGATCTGGCCACTGCATGTCTCGGGACAGCTGGTGTGGCCGGCATACATCTGGAAGAGCTTTTCCAATGGTTTTTCCAGGTGGTGAAAGAGGCAGACCACCCGCTGCAACGGCCTTATCAGCAGCCTCTTCAACCCCGACTGGGCGCGGCTCACCCTGCCGGTCATTTTCGAACACCTTCGGTTAACACTGCCCTGGACGAGATGACATGGTGCTATGGGAATTCAGGGAATCATGTACGCTGCTCGCCAAAACCTTACAAGTACCGTCGGGGAACCAGGTGACCAGCAAAGTTGTATCCTGGCCAGAACACGATAGAACAGTTCTCAACTTTATTTTTCGTAACGCCTACTTCCTTTCAATCCTTCTCCAGTTTCCACTTTCGTTTCATCATTCCTCTCATCAAATCGGATAGCTATGACGCATTTTCCTTTGTTTTTCCACCTTCTTCAAGCGTAGCCTCTTCCTCATTCTTCTTGACGTGTTACGGGTCAGAACTTCAAGCTTGTTTTCGGTTGTGATCAAACCCTGGGCAGAGTGATTCTGGTTCACCATTCTTTGCTTTCCATTCTTGCGTTTTCTGCGGCTCTTCCCCTGAACCCCGTTTACTGATCTTCTTTTATCAAACTTTTCCTCTGAGATCTTCAATCGTTTGAGAAATGCCAGTCTAATCACCTTCTCCCGGATCTTTTTCGGATTGATCGTAGGTATAGAAGCCCTATGATATATCTAAATGATTTCTTGAACCACTAAATATACCGCTACATCTTCCTGTTTCCCCTCCAATTGCTTGCAATCCCGATAGCAAGACCTACATCTTGATATGTAGGCAACCGGATGCAGGACATTGAAAATGCAAAGCCATCATAAGCGGAGTCCGGCGAACGTTGTTTTAGTTTTCGCTTAGCCATTTCTTTTCTTGGAAGGTTCGGTTCTTATAGGATTCATGTCTCCGCTGAAATTGGGCAATGCACCAAGCTACGCAGTGCACACCTCCAATCACCAACGCGCCAGAAATACTACTGCTCAAGGCCATAGAGTGCACCTACTGCTGCATAAACCCGCCAAATTTGCCCACGTCCGCGTCGTCATGACGACGGAGAGGAGCTGACCGACGCGCCACGGTCAGTGATGTTCCCACCAGATGTGTCCATGTTCACGCGCCACGGTCAGTGATGTTCCCACCAGATGTGTCCTTGGGGTCGGTGTCTGACCGACGCGCCACGGTCAGTGATGTTCCCACCAGATGTGTCCTTGGGGTCGGTGTCTGACCGACGCGCCACGGTCAGTGATGTTCCCACCAGATGTGTCCTTGGGGTCGGTGTCTGACCGACGCGCCACGGTCAGTGATGTTCCCACCAGATGTGTCCTTGGGGTCGGTGTCTGACCGACGCGCCACGGTCAGTGATGTTCCCACCAGATGTGTCCTTGGGGTCGGTGTCTGACCGACGCGCCACGGTCAGTGATGTTCCCACCAGATGTGTCCTTGGGGTCGGTGTCGGAGGCTACGGAATGACGTCACTGGGGCGAGCCGTTGGGTGTTAGAACACGCCATGGTATACTGGGCGCGCCGGCCGGTCGGTCGGGGAAAAGTGTGCGACCATATTACATTTTGGTCAAATCTAGATAAAAAGTACCTTCCCGTGATCGCAAGAACATAGTGAAAAAGAATCCAACCGGTTCCAAAGCGAATTCGCAACAAAAATGTGCAGACGGCCCTAGCTACTGTGTAATGGCCCGATGACGTGGCAGATTTGCAGGGCATGCTCAGACCGTTGGTTGGTGGGCCCCACCTTTCTCCAGCTCAGGACGAGTGCAGACGTGGCTCAGTTTTCCGTTTCCGACCGAGACTACAACTGCTCTGACACGCAGAGCATACTTCTGTTCGTGTTGGCTGATACCAAATCAGGAAAAGGTATTTCATGCCTGGACAATGCATGATTGCATCATTTCTGGAGACATTGTGCGGGTTTGTGTTCTGGAAAACCCATGATCGCTCCACGTTATCGATGCACATGGTCTCGACGTCAATTTTTTCGCTTCAGATTATATAAGAGTGAAAGTTACATTCGTTGCCAAAGCGATACGATGTAGCATCTGAGCTACACACATGAACATGTGCTACAGTTTGAAGTACAACTAGTCAGGGTAAACTTTAATTTTCAGGGGGGGGAGGGCTGTTCGGCCTTCGTCATTTTTACCTTTTAGCATTGAGCTTATGGGCGATCAGTAGATCAAGTCAAGTTTTGGGTGAGAGGCTCACAGTTGATGACACCCCTGTCCCCACTCCACACACACGA
The DNA here is from genome assembly GCA_034440615.1 of Ashinkailepas kermadecensis. NCBI lineage: Eukaryota > Metazoa > Arthropoda > Thecostraca > Neolepadidae > Ashinkailepas > Ashinkailepas kermadecensis. Next base: position 333,472 of record JAOTOM010005133.1, on the reverse strand, counting down.
GAAGGTGGGCGATATTTCGCCCCCAGCTTGTCGCCTGATGCATATTCTGTGTTGCGTCTCTGACTATGATCCGGTCAGCACTCGCTGTATTTGTCGCACACACAGGACCGCCATCGGCCGCCCGCTGGCGCCGCCCAACGTCTGCCCTTGGCCGACCCCGGCCGGGCCGACACCACCGCGCACATGCCCCGAGGCTATGACCGACCGAGTCAGCCGAGCCGGCAGATAAATAACATTCTGGGTTAGAGCTATGGTCGCCTGCTGCAGTCTCACAGTTACGTGTTTGGTCTCTCACTGCTATCTCTAAGTGCACTTTTATCATCCCACAGTTACGTGTTTGGTCTCTCATTGCTATCTCTGAGTGTACTTTTATTGTCCCACAGTTACGTGTTTGGTATCTTACTGCTGTCTCTGGGTGTACTGGTTGGCTGCTAGTCTGCACTGCTGCGGTCTCAGAGTTAAGCGTTTGATGTCTAACTGCTATCTCCGAATGTACTGGTTGGCTTCTAGTCTGCGCTGCTGCGGTCCCTCGGTTACAAGTCTTGTACACCTGTTGAAGTCTCCCCGCTCTGGCTATTTCTTTGGACGCTCGTCTGTTGTAATATTATGTTTTGATGACTTAGTTTTGTAAAGGAGCCTCGTAATAACCAAGCCCAGTAAGGTGATGTCGCGAAGCTTCTTTCAAAGCGAGTGCATGTAAATGCTTATCACATGGCTCGCACCCATACCTCAAAATATGTTGGAAAACATTGATCAAGAAACAGAAAACAGCATTGCAAGCTACATATATCCTATGTATTGCCGCTTCGATCTGCTCAGTACCTATGTATATTCGTCGTTGAGCATGCGTAACATACTGGTCATGCATTCGATCGACTGCACATGCTCATTGTCTACTGATGTCATAGCAGTTCTCGATGATGCCGTTCCCACGTTTATGTCTAAGACTGCTTGGCTACTTTATGCTGTGAACGAATGAACAGAATTTACCGATCAATTAAAAACGTATTCTGAAGCGGAACATTTAAGCAAGGTTGGTGCTACCAATGTAAGCTTAAGTGTTACAATATGTAGCGTAAATAAGTTGAAGTGTATTTGTTTTGTTGTTGATTCACCACATTGCAATGAATTGCACATTCGTCCCCACCAAATACTGATCTATTTTATTTCCATGGGCGACCTGAACCATATTCCGACAATTTTATTTTCGTCAGTGACTTGTCATTAACATTTTAATTTTGGCGGACCAGCGTCTGAGACATCCTCTTCCGGAAATTCTGAACGTCTTGACAACCTATGTGTGATTGGGAAGTCTCCGCGTGTCGTAATGATTTGTGAAAAGGAAAGATTGGCTTCCGAAATACGAGAGTCGTGAACCGGCTGGTGAATTCTTGAAACCGTTCGTCACGTTTAGGTAGCTTCTAGCCGCATACATCAACAAATGAGCTGAACGTGACTGGTGTTGGCACAGCAGTGAAGTCGAGCAGTGCAATGATGACACTCAGCTCGTTGTCACTGGTAAAAGGCGTTACGTAAATAATCGCATTCGACGCATGGGAACTACTATGGAGAAATTGCACCACTGGTAATTAAAAAAAAAAATTATAGGAGGGGAAAATAAAAGTAATTGCACTGGGAATTCATCAATGTCGCGTGGATTATTCAAAGTCGCACTGAATATCTCGGGCGGCTTCACCATGCGTGAAAACGAATGAGAAATATATCTGGGATGTTGGATCGCAATTTGTCACATCTACCACATGTCAGCACGCTCGTGTCAAAATGCACCGGTGTGCTCATATGACTGAGCCATGCCCGACACTGTATCCCTAGTGAGCTTCTCCCAGCAATTGTGCACGGACCAGTGTTATCACATATCCCACATTGCATGACGGTATACGGTCACTCATCAGCTCAATGGAGGTCCCGCATGCGAAAACCTAGTAACTTCGCTGCGAGTTAAATTTCGGAACGTCGCCGGCGAGACAATTACCCCGTTTACATGAGCAGCAAAACTTCCAAATACGATGCGATTAGGAAAACTCGCGAAAATAATGCTCTTGTAAACAGGCCTTTGCGTAGCAAAACATGCGAATAGCTTAACGCAAATTAACGCTTCGGTAGGTGGAAGTTTGCGATTAGCGCCAATCATGAACAAATAACGGTACGGCTGCAAGGGTCATGACACTTCTTGAGGCTATTCTCTGCTATGTTTTGAGTAAATTTAGGGTACTTATGAAAAATAAACCTCTTGTTTTTAATTATAATTGCAAACCTAGTTATGAAGCATAAAAATCAGACATGTAACAGCTGAAATCGGCACTGAGACATCACGTTATTAGTGCGTGCCCCAACCATGAGTTTTACGATGTGGCGGAGTGTTCAACTTGCGGATTTGTGACAGCGTTTGGGTTTTGCTGATTTATCTCTTGGATTGCGTAATGAACCTGATTTACCCTGTTCATTTGACTATTGCACACTCTGGAACAAGACTTCGAATCTTCGAATCTTCGAATCTTCGAATTCACAGATTCCCTATATCTCTGCCCAACAGCCTCTAACTACGTGGATCATTGATGATACCTTGTACCTGTGCACGCCGCAGGTTGTGCCTGACGCACCTGCTCGAAGCAGGTGCGTCAGATGCGCAAAATGCGCTAAATATTCGGAACTTTTCACCACATAGCGTCAGCCGTCAAATCGCAAAAATCCGATTAGGTGGCTGCTTTGCTCTTGTAAACGGGCCGCGCGATCGGAACTATTGCGAATCGACCAGATCGGAAATTTTCGTTTACGGCCGACCTGCTCATGTAAACGGGGTAAATGTAAGCGACGTTCTGGATGAACTGGAATGGTTGTGGGCTCGTGGGCTCGCTGAGTACCACCCACGGCTTGTTGAAAACATCATGGCGACAGGTGAATTAAGCCAGCGGGAGCAAAAGTTATCTGTCGACAATCTGTAAGGCAGGGTACCACGCGCCAGAACAAACAATTAAGCATGTCGAATATCCGAATGGAGACACGGAGGCGACAATTCGCATACAGATCACCCAATGCTTTCAATAGAATGCTGTCGAGCGTTCAAGAGTGCACTGTCGAAGAATACAAGTGCAAGCCTAAGAACCACCTGAGTTGATGGCAGGAACAGAATGTATGTGTGATTGTAATGAGGTGTGTTCATGCCTGACTGCAATATCCAGATACCCAGTGCCTTTATGGACATAAGTGCATGAAAAACCACTGTATATGTGGTCGTATTTTTAATATATACAATCGTATATTTAATATATATGCACGACCACACCAGAGCGCGTCTGAAGCATTACCATAGCGGTCGTCGGGCGGTGCAGCCGAACGAATCAGACCATCTGAAGTACCCCCCTGGCGACACGACCGGACGTCCGGCTACGTGTTGCAGCCCATTCATGTCGATTGTCAACACGCGATGCAGCCTATTTGTATCGAGGTTCGGAATGTGGACCGATATATCACAAGGTTGCATGACGTCACACCAGTTAACGTGCTGTATAACCCAATCGGGTCGACCCACCCTAAAACCCCAATAATCGTTAATCACCATTGAACGTAACTGCTAAAGGCAGTGGACCACACAGGATGTTTGCAGAAAGGTGAACACGTCGTCGCCATGCAGAACAGCACTGCCGGCAGCGCACATACTGTGGACTGGGTATGTGGTGAAGAAGCAGACTGATATTTATTCTGGGAAGCACGCCAGTCACCCGAATATAGCTCCGTTTGGTGATTGATGAAGATTCGGATGCCGTATTGTTTGTTGTTCTTTACGAGGGACATCGGTAGCGTGGCCGATGGTGGGCAGGCCGGCACTACACCACACCGACGCGACACCACACCAACGCGACACCACACCGACGCGACACCACACCGACGCGACACCACACCGACGCGACACCACACCGACGCGACACCACACCGACGCGACACCACACCGACGCGACACCACACCGACGCGACACCACACCGACGCGACACCACACCGGCGCGACACCACACCGACGCGACACCACACCGGCGCGACACCACACCGACGCGACACCACACCGGTCAGTTCCCAATGCCGGCCCAATGCTCGGCTACAGTCTGGGCACAAGTACCTACTGGCCTGTCAAACACCAATCGAAGCAATACAAAAACCAAACATCAAGTAATGTGGCATGTTCCACGCTATAATGGACTGGTGTGCAAGGGTTATCACAAGTTCCAGGCTTAGCACAGCATGATGTACCGACAGTGGAGGCTAAAGGAGGCATCGCAGAGAGGGATGCGACAGTACCGACAGTGGAGTACCGACAGTACCGACAGTGGAGGATAAAGGAGGCATCGCAGAGGGGGATGCGACAGTACCGACAGTGGAGTACCGACAGTACCGACAGTGGAGGCTAAAGGAGGCATCGCAGACAGGGATGCGACAGTACCGACAGTGGAGGCTAAAGGAAGCATCGCAGAGAGGGATGCGACAGTACCGACAGTGGAGGCTAAAGGAGGAATCGCAGAGAGGGATGCGACAGTACCGACAGTGGAGGATAAAGGAGGCATCGCAGAGAGGGATGCGACAGTACCGACAGTGGAGTACCGACAGTACCGACAGTGGAGGCTAAAGGAGGAATCGGAGAGAGGGATGCGATAGTACCGACAGTGGAGTACCGACTATACCGACAGTGGAGGCTAAAGGAGGCATCGGAGAGAGGGATGCGACAGTACCGACAGTGGAGTACCGACAGTGGAGGATAAAGGAGGAATCGGAGAGAGGGATGCGACAGTACCGACAGTACCGACAGTACCGACAGTGGAGGCTAAAGGAGGAATCGCAGAGAGGGATGCGACAGTACCGACAGTGGAGTACCGACAGTACCGACAGTACCGACAGTACCGACAGTGGAGGCTAAAGGAGGAATCGCAGAGAGGGATGCGACAGTACCGACAGTGGAGTACCGACAGTACCGACAATGGAGGCTAAAGGAGGCATCGCAGAGAGGGATGTGACAGTACCGACAGTACCGACAGTACCGACAGTACCGACAGTGGAGGCTAAAGGAGGAATCGCAGAGGGGGATGCGCGAAATGATGGTTTTCTTCAGATTGCTTACGTGTTTTGTTCATTCTATGGGCCATGACTACGGGTTTTGCTGCTAGCCCAAAACCCCTGATGTACTTGTGCTTATGTGCTTATGGTGCTGCAGTGCTTATGGACTGCGACACACAACTGGGGCATACGGCCGTATCAGCACCCTTCATCAGCTGCGCCACCAACTATGGACCAGGGGTTGGGGTGGGGGTGGGCGCATGATGGTTTTTGAGTCTACTCTTCCCATGCAACGCTCATAGGCGTAATACTGATCTCCACGGTGCATGTGAGGGACACGACAGCCGTGCCCCGTTTTGGTGTCGGCCGTGGTACACCTTCTCTGTCCGGCTGTACCGCTGGGTCCTGCGGCTCTGCAGACTAGTGCTCACAGCATTCAGCTGGACAATCTGCAATGTCAAGTGAATTGAATAATGCTGTTAAATGACACATTCATTCAGTTAAGATTTTGTTTATTCATGTACGGGTGGGTGGGGAGGGGTCGAGGATTCTGCCTCTTTTGGGGTTTTCCGTTTGTAATTTCCGAGTCGTTTGCACAAGGACTTGCAAAGTTGGTGACATCCCTAATATTTTTACCCAACCTGCCGAAATCAAGAAGTTCTAATGTTACTATAAATGGCTCAAGGAAGGGATATAGGGAGACACGGTTTGTGACTTTTATTTTTATAGTTTTTGTGAGTGGAGTTGAGTTGAGGCCGACCGTTGAGTCATGTAGCGTCGCCAATCTCTCACGCCGATTGGTCGCGGGCGAAGGGTAGCGACAGGTGAGACTCGAACCCACAACCTTTCGATTGTGAGACGGGCAACTTGCCCCGAGACTACTCGTCCCCCTGGAGTTAAGCATTGACAAATGCGGTATCATGCGGTATAGATACCTATGTGTTGTGCGATAGATAGCTATTGTTTTCGTTATCAGGCCGTTGTGTTGATTATATCGTGAATTGGATAATCAGTGGAGTATCCAGTTGGTCAGAATTGTGGGAATTTTGTAATTTTAGCGCTTCAACTCCAAGTGCACCATAATGTAAATGGCATTAACGAATTTTCCATTAGGAAAGAGGAACCAATTTTTGTTACCAAAGGTGATGCTATGGAGGAGTTTGGGGCATCTTCCAGCATGTTCGCTGCTGTCGTAAAAAATAACGCAACAATGCATCCAATTCATCTGATATGTAGATCACATGTTTTGCAGTTTATAAACTGATGCTACAGGTATAAATGTGATAAGTGGCAGTTCCAAGGAGGAAAAATTGAGTGTGTTACAAGCTGCATACTCTGAAGTGAACGGAAATGCAACAATTCCAAAATGCAGGAACACATTTTTACCAATTATGTCCTCCGGTTTTCATTCCCGACCACGGCTTTGAAAAAAAAAAACACCTCTTGCAATCACGCCAATTCGGTTGGAGCCATTCTGGTAATGGGTCAACGTGGTTTGTCGAAGGGCAGAATGCACAATATACGCCCCCTCACGTGTTCCAGAGGAGGTGGTGGTGGTGAAGAGTACCTCCACTTCCTCAGGTAGCCTCCTCATGCAACCTGAGCAGGTTATGTGAGGAGGTGGTGGAGGTGAAGAGTACCTCCACCACCTCCTTAGGCAACCTGAGCAGGTCTATGTGGGGGTGGTGGAGGTGAGGAGTACCTCCACCACCTCCTTAGGCAACCTGAGCAGGTCATGTGAGGGGGTGGTGGAGGTGAGGACCCTCCACCACCTCCTTAGGCAACCTCCTCTGGTTACCTGAGCAGGTTATCTGAGGAGGTGGTGGAGGTGAGGAGTACCTCCACCACCTCCTCAGGCAACCTGAGCAGGTCATGAGGGTGGTGGAGGTGAGGAGTACCTCCACCACCTCCTCAGGCAACCTGAGCAGGTTATGTGAGGAGGTGGTGGAGGTGAAGAGTACCTCCACCACCTCCTTAGGCAACCTGAGCAGGTCATGTGAGGGGGTGGTGGAGGTGAGGAGTACCTCCACCACCTCCTTAGGCAACCTCCTCTGGTTACCTGAGCAGGTTATCTGAGGAGGTGGTGGAGGTGAGGAGTACCTCCACCACCTCCTCAGGCAACCTGAGCAGGTCATGTGAGGGGGTGGTGGAGGTGAGGAGTACCTCCACCACCTCCTCAGGCAACCTGAGCAGGTTATGTGAGGAGGTGGTGGAGGTGAGGAGTACCTCCACCACCTCCTCAGGCAACCTGAGCAGGTCATGTGAGGGGGTGGTGGAGGTGAGGAGTACCTCCACTACCTCCTCAGGCAACCTCCTCAGGTAACCTGAGCGTGCTACCGGAGGATGTGGTGGAGGTGGAGGTTAAGTGAACCTCCATCACATCCTCAGGTAACCTCATCAGATAGCCTCATCAGGTAACCTCGGCAGGTAACCTCCTCAGGTAACCTCGGCAGGTAACCTCCTCAGGTAACCTCATCAGATAGCCTCATCAGGTAACCTCCGCATATAACCTCCTCAGGTAACCTCGGCAGGTAACCTCCTCAGGTAACCTCGGCAGTAACCTCCTCAGGTAACCTCATCAGATAGCCTCATCAGGTAACCTCCTCAGGTAGCCTCAGCCAGTGAGCAGGTTACCGGAGGAGGCTACCTGAGGAAGTGGTGGAGATTTCCTCATTGCATGTGTTTAAGAAAAAGGTCGATGTTTTTTTCAGAGGTCAGGATATGGTGCTTGCTTCGGTGAACAATAATACATACTGCGCGTGGTATCTTCCCGCTAGGATATCCATCATACTCTGCTTCCACTTTTCCGAAACGCTTACGAGGCTGAAGCTACACACCATAAGCAAATTTCCTCGTTGATATATTGCCAGCAAATACGAAGGTACTGCAAGGTGAGGAAATACTGATTTTGGGTGCATAAATAGACACTGACTACTTTGAAGAATATACACCAAGTACCGAGTTAATAGCTTTGACCACAAATAGCAAGCTGAACTATAAAAGAGGCAATAATGTTAAAAATTGTCCAAACATGTGTTCCGGGGGCCGGTGGACAAGTGTGCCACTGTGCAAGTGTTGATATTTTCCAGGGGCTGGTAGGCAGGTGTGTACGCGTGGTGATATTTTCCAGGAGCCGTTGGAAAAGTGTGTTCAAGCGTTGTTGTGCTTCAGGGGCCTGTGAACAAGTGTGTACAAGTGCTGTTATGTTTCAGGGACCGGTGGACAAGTATGTACAAGTGTTGTTATGTTCTAGCAGCTGGTGGACAAGTGTGTTCAAGTGGTGGTATATTTGCAGCAGGGGCGGGTACCGGGATTGTCATGAAGGGAACTTATCTGGAGGGGCGCCATTTCTTCGTAGGGGCATCACTGGGAAGGTACCTGGAGGGGCGCCTTCGGCTGAAAATCCGTTGAACGGGGGGGGGGGGGATGTGCACTCGAGCACACTGGAGCCTTCTCCTCCCGAGGGGGCGTCTATTCCTCTTCGAGGGGCGCCTCTGGCTGAAAAAAATATCCCAGGGTCGGGAGGGGGAGTGCATTCAAGCCTTCCCAGAGGAGCCACCTTTGCCGTCCGAAGGTGCACCACCATCCATTGAGAGGAGGGCACATGCCCCCAGTACGCCCTCCATTTGTATCCGCCCCTGGCATGCAGGGGCCGGTAGACAAGTGTGCTTCAGTGATGTTGTGCTTGTTGGGGCCAGTGGGCACAAATGTGTACAAGTGGTGAAATGCTACAGGGTCCCGTGGACAAGGGTGCTCAGGTGATATATTACAGGAGCCATGGTGGAAGTGTGCAAGTGGTGATATGCTACAGGATCCGGTGGACAAGGGTGCTCAGGTGATGTATTACAGGAGCCGTGGTGGAAGTGTGTACAAGTGGTGATATGCTACAGGATCCGGTGGACAAGGGTGCTCAGGTGATGATTACCGGAGCCATGGTCAGGTGGTGTTGTATTACAGGATCCATGGTCAGGTGATGTTGTATTACAGGAGCCATGGTGGAAGTGTGTACAATTAGTGGTATGCTTGCAGGGGCCGATGGGCAATTGTGTACAAGTGGTGCTATGTTCCACGAGCCGTGAACAAGTGTGTCCAGGTGGTGTTATGCTACAGGAGTCGTGAGGAAGTGTTTTCCAGCGTTGCTATGCTACAGGAGTCGTGAGGAAGTGTTTACAAGCGTTGCTATGTTTGCGTGGGCCAGTGGACAATTGTGTTCAGGTGATGCTATATTACAGGAGCCGTGGTGGAAGTGTGTACAATTAGTGGTATGCTTGCAGGGGCCAGTGGGCAAGTGTGTACAAATGCCGACTGCGCAGCACGGGCACCGAGTATGCCGCCAAGTACTGCAACAAGTCGCGACTGGGCATCAGTGCTACCCGCGAAATTGTGCACGAGATGGCGGCAATGTACCACTGTCGCGACTGCCCCCGCATTGTGCAGCTGCAGCAGCTGTACGAGACGGAACGCCAGTTCATCCTGGTTATGGAACTGTGAGTACCCGACACATACCGGCCTCCATCCCGGTAGTGTTACGATGGTACCGATGGGGAATCAGCAGTTCATCCTGGTTATGGAACTGTGAGTACCGGACACATACCGGCCTCCATCCTGGTTATGGAACTGTGAGTACCCGACACATACCGGCCTCCATCCCGGTGGTGTTACGATGGTACCGATGGGGAATCAGCAGTTCATCCCGGTTATGGAACTGTGAGTATCGGACGCATGCCATCCTTTCATCTCGGTGGTGCTACGATGATACCGATGAAGAATCAGTAGTTTATGCCGGTCGCGAAGCTGAGTACATGTTATGAGAAAGTGATCGTATTGCCCTGTTGGTAAGCGCTCTTCCACTACTTCTCTTCCAGTCGTAAAATCCAGATTTTGTGCTCTTCCATCCTTGGGCCCATTGTGATTATCATCCTGCATAGCCAAATAATCACCGCCTGGACACTCAGAATGGCGTTTTGCACCATAAATTTGTGTAGTTGGCTTTATATGGTTTATTGAACTTGACGGTTTATTGAACTCATTTTAATCTAAATATTAATTCATTCAACGCGTGGTATCTTTTCTAAAAGTTGATTTTAAGGGATATGAAGTTAAATTAGAGTGTCAGAAAAGGACTGAGATTGAACCAGGGAATTGAAAAGCATTACTTGCGTTTCGCGAAGAAAATGTGCTCAGCAGGGTGAAAGGTGTGCTCTGAGCATAACAGACGCAGCTTCGGAGAAGCGCAATGTACAATTCAGGGGCAGCATTTAACATTGGGGCCCGTTATTATCCAAGTGCATACAAAGCGACAATGCTACAGTCATACTGATTAGTCGTAGTTTGGAGATTCAGTATCGACATTATTCCATCTATATATTCATTATTAATGAACGTGGCAATCATAATATCATAAGTCACCGGAAGTTCATGTTATCAGCCAAGATAAGTACATACTTACGGCTTACACAAATGGCTTGAATTCTGCACAGTGCTGATCATATAGAAATCACTGTCAGTACACATCCGCGAATAATACAGAGTGATGTCAGCTGCGCATAAAACCATGGGAAATGTATGATTCAACTATAATATGCCTCACATCAGTAAAATGCAATACTTTTCCATGAAGTACGATTCAAAGCTTCTAGTCCTATATATCTGGCTGGGCGTTTTCATAACCTCGACTTCCAAATATTTCAGTATTGCCATGATAACAGGGAATGCTAACAGTCCTGTTCCGTCATTAATAAGGAGCCTGAATGACCAGATCGGCAGCTCTAGATTGAAGATACTTTTTATATGTGGTATTTTAATAGGATTTGTCTCACATTTAAGTACTGTATATAAAAGATAAGAGTAAGAGTAAATACATCAGATTTAATGATAATTAATGTGGAGTTGTAAAAGAAAATGGGTCTTTATGTAATGTAATTGGAGCTTTCGTTGGTGCCAGGAACTGACATGATTGGTGAAACATAACTTCCTAGGTTATACTATAACATCCAGTCACTAATTGAAGAGAACTGAACAAAAATGAAGTGCACGGGCTAATAGAACAGCACAGCCAGGGGAGAGACTAATGGGGGAAGCACGCCTCTTAGGAACAGGAGGCCATGAGACATCCCTGACTGCACCCACACGAAAAGGAGGGCACAATTCTCTTGGGACACCCCGACCGTCTCGGAAATCTCATAAAACAATGGTTTTTGTTTGCTTTCAGTACCCTTTCTCTAACTTTACATCAACAAATTATTTCATGTATATCACGCATATTTATTCATTTTTCTAATAACGCCAATCTTTCCATAAATTATGGTGCTTAAAGTAAAAGTTGCTAATCACAATTACTTTTTTAAATCACCATGCCTATAGTAATGTCCAGTTATTCCATTTTATCTAATTTGGTAGACATGAAGCAAGCCTGAAACAATGTTGCTGTGCATAAAATGAGCTGCTGCATGAATACCTTGCACACAACAAGTATCCATAAAGTTGTGCTCTATGTCAATATTTTGATTCTTAGCTTATTCCAAACATAACATTTATGAAAGTGATTAAAACAACGTGAAAACGGATTTCCTCTCCAAATGCTTACTTTTCAGTTAGCAAGCGAAATAACGCAAAGAAAGTGGCACTGAGTTGGGTAACAGCATACAAATTTGTAAAAATTAAATGTAGCTTACCATAACGTAAAGTAGCCTATCACTCCTTGAAAAAAGAAAAATGTGACCGAAAACAAATTGGAAAAATTAAGTTTTTTTCCGAAGGTTTTCAACGCAAAAACCTAATTCCAACCTGACCCAACCTAGCCTAATCTACTCTTGAATAAAAACATTCCCTTTAAATAAAAAAATAAAAACTTTCCAACTGAAAAACCCAACCTAACCTAACATAACCATAACCAAACCTAAACCTAAACCCTATGTTTACTTTCTGGGGGTAACATGTGTAAAACCTGCCCTGTGAATACCTTAAAGCACAATAATACCAAACTCTCTTGTATGCATTATCATCAATATTTCCTAAAATAGGTTTGGGTACATTGGTCCACTCTAGAGAACCAAAATCACACCACAGAGAGGAATATTTGGAAAACCAAATAAATTGTTTTGGACACACAAAACCATCAATTTCCTAACCCTGGAAATGCATTGGTTCATATTCCAAGGATCCAAGTGTATGCAATTATACAACTTTATTTAATTGAGGGGTTCAGATTAACTAAAGACTATTATGGCACATGCCATGCTTCCTTGGCACTTGCACGGCTGGGGAGTGGGGACCTCTTACAAAGCCGGAGGATCCAACTTTTTATTTTCAAGGCATATTTTCACATTAAGTAAGGCAAATGACAAATTAGCATTAACAGGGTACCAAACCAGGAGCGGGGTGGGGTGGGGGTGGGGTCCAGACCTCCCGACCCACCCGGGATCTCCAGCCATGGGCACTTGCATACCTATAATGGAGGAATATGAACAATATCATGAGTCCAGAGATCAGACCAAACATCTGGTCAGACTAAGTCTGGCTTTGAATTGGGACCAGCTCAACATACCAGTACAGACTGGATGCATTGACAGATCCAGAGCTGGTTTTTAGTTGCTTGGTGGGGCGAAGAAAAACTAATATGTTCGAATATTTTTCTCAAGATTCTAACTACTTGGAAATGGCATCAAATGTTTCTAGTTTTGCATACATCGTATACAATAAACCAATTTTGCTCCAAAGAAGCTATTTGGGGGGGGGGGGGGAGCGATGGCTGAGAAGGACTACATCAACCCAGTCTTAGAGCCCACCGCTTCTGAACACTTAGTTGAACTTTCGGTCCCATAATTTCTCAATTCACGTATCTAACTAAGCAGTTAGATAACTTGCTCCCACCCCACAATGCCGCACAATCCCTTAATTTCAGGAATCAATGGAAGCTTTTTGTGTAAAGCAGATCCTGATGTAGCCCTGCGCTTCCTATGAAACGAAAGCGCGATATATGGCGACATCTGTCAGCGGCCTGCCTCAGTCATACGTATTTCAGATTAGTGATAGAGCTGTTTCAAATTGAATGTGTAAATCTAACCTTAAACTTTCACGATACTTACGCACTTGTATATTTTGCATGCATTTGATGGATGCATTTTTGCATGCATTTTTTGCATGCATTTTTTTCTGTTTAGTTTTTAATTTTCTTATTTTCCAGTGGATAAGAGCATCGTTTTGTATGATAATAACATTAAAAAAGATTATTAGCTCTACTCAGGTGAGGAACTGCCTTAAATGCCTTATTGTGCGGACCACCCCTGCTATGTATTGATATACTCAGTGAAATTATGTGGTAAAAATCATGATGTGAAGTATTAGAGGAATGCCTCATGCACCGTTTACAAATGTTCTTTGCGATACCGTATATTACATCTCAAAACAACTATTATCAAAAGGAAAGACATAAACGTATCTATCCACTGTGGTAACTTCAACTAAAACATTATTTCATTCACGTTTATTTATCTCATCATAGCAATTCAATTGAATTGATCTGAATGAAAACCAAGTCTAATTGTCACAACAAAAACAACTGTCGACTCCCACGACGTCCTTCCCTGGCCTACATCTGGCTTGTTCTTGCTAGGACTGGATTCATCTCATTCTGTCTGTCCGACCCCCACGACGTCTGCTGCCGGACCCATATCTATCTTTCTCTTGCTAGATTGTTCCGCGGACTGGATTCATATGCTCTGATCCAGATCTCGTGGCCAGAAAATCACGGTATGCCAGCAGAAGTCAAGCTTTCTCCACTAATCATTTGATGGGATTGGGTGACTGCTATTTGACACAGTATGAGATACCACTCTGCTGCCTGGTGTCTTGGCACAGTATGAGATACCACTCTGCCGCCTGGTGTCTTGACACAGTATGAGATACCACTCTGCTGCCTGGTGTCTTGACACAGTATGAGATACCACTCTGCTGCCTGGTGTCTGGCATGTTTTGTCACAAGTCCATGCTTTTGTCATGGTACGGCTTTCGAATAAGCGATGGTTTGCCGTTTACCGCTTACCCTGCCGTGTTGACTTATACCTCCACTTAGCGATGCATAGTTATTTTCGGCTTTCACGAATCTCGGCGTTTTATTTTTAAGATGATTTAATCAGGGGACAACAATTATACCCAGTTCTACGGTGCGAACCAATGAGATATGCATCCATGCATCTCTTGGCACATTTAGACACATATTTATGCCGAAAAATAGCTGTGATTACGAGGCATAATGTTCATTCTCCCCCTCCCCCTCCCCCTCCCCCCACACACACCTCAAGTAGCGGGTCGCATTAATTTTACAGAACGCTTCTATATGTACCGTATATGGGCCTAACCTCTAACCACATATATGTGGTGCAGCTCGGATATCTACGTGGATGCATATGAATTATTAACGATTTAAAGGCAATCTTTAAGCATGGGCGATAAATGATGACTTTTCATCCAGGCGCCATAAAATAAAAACAAACTAACGAGTAATCTTTAAGCGATTCAAATGACGGACTGGTGACCATATGTCACTCTTCAGACCATAAACATCAGCCAAACCGTATCTTTGCATGCACACTGGCACGTCACCTCTGATCGAATCCACTTTGAGTGAGATTCTGTGTCGGGCGTGGCTGATCTCAGCAGGCGACAGTTGCCGGGCTGAGCATCTGTTTGTGTGTGTCGGACGTGGCTGGCATGTATGTCGGACATGGCTACCCTCAGCAGGCGACGGTTGCCGAACTGAGCATCTGTCTGGTGTATGTCGGACATGGCTACCCTCAGCAGGCGACAGTTGCCGGACTGAGCATCTGTCTGGTGTATGTCGGACATGGCTACCCTCAGCAGGCGACAGTTGCCGGGCTGAGCATCTGTCTGGTGTATGTCGGACATGGCTACCCTCAGCGGACGACAGTTGCCGGGCTGAGCATCTGTTTGTGTGTCGGACGTGGCTTTCATGGATGTCGGACATGGCTACCCTCAGCAGGCGACAGTTGCCGGGCTGAGCATCTGTTTGTGTGTGTCGGACGTGGCTGTCATGTATGTCGGACATGGCTACCCTCAGCAAGCGACAGTTGCTGGGCTGAGCATCTATCTGGTGTGTCGGACATGGCTACCCTCAGCAAGCGACAGTTGCCGGGCTGAGCATCTGTCTGTGTGCGTGTGTCGTAACACTTCTTGGTTGGAAATCAATCGCACACTCTGATCAAATATGTATCAACTTTCAATCAGTAAGTAGCCCATTATCTTGGACGATGTCTGGCGGAATTCCCGGGACGATACCCTCCCTCCCCCACTCCATTATGCTTGGATCGGGTTTTTATGTGCACTGCATCCAGCGTGTCTAAAAAGGGTAGAATGGAATTACGATCACGGCTAGTTGAAGCGCGTAGTAAAAATGGTTTTGAGGAAAACCGGTTTCATTCCCATCTCGGGATCATCAGTTCACTGTATTTCGGCAAATTAAAAACATGACATCACGTTCATATTTGAATTATTTACACATCACGTGACCACTTTACCAGAACACTTCCGATGTACAGTCAATATAAACACGACCGATGACCGAGGTGCAGTTGATATAAACACGACCGATGACCGAAGTGCGGCTAATATAAACACGACCGATGACCGAAGTGCGGCTAATGTAGACACGACCGATGACCGAGGTGCAGTTAATATAAACACGACCGATAATGGCACGATGCATACACGATGTGGTTTTCTTCAAAACCATCTTTGACTACGCCATTCAACCAGCCGTGATCGTAATTCTATATACCGCAGTCACAAACAATAATATGAGGGTAGAATAACAATGCGTCGAAATGCGCATCGTGTAGAGTGCATACACTACGAAGAGGTGAGACTACAAGTTCCTTTGGGCAGACCCAGTGTCATTGTAAAGAATCGTTGGGCCGACCCTGTGTCTTTGTAGCGAATATTCCGGCGGACCCCGTGCCATTGCATCGAATGGACTGCATGGATCACCTGTGGTGAGGTGGGACGTAAACCTCGCGAGCAATGCCAGTTAAAAATAACGCTGCCCTCGAGATCCCGTCTGCATGCAACCTGCTTATAGGGCAGCACCTCGCCGGCCAGACGAGTGGCGTCTCTGCCTGTGAGGTCGGTGCGGCGGTGATGGTGGCGCCGCGACACCAGTCACCAGACGAGTGGCGTCTCTGCCTGTGAGGCCGGTGCGGCGGTGATGGTGGCGCACACGACACCAGTCACCAGACGAGTGGCGTCTCTGCCTGTGAGGCCGGTGCGGCGGTGATGGTGGAGCACACGACACCAGTCACCAAACGAGTGGCGTCTCTGCCTGTGAGGTCGGTGCGGCGGTGATGGTGGCGCCGCGACACCAGTCACCAGACGAGTGGCGTCTCTGCCTGTGAGGTCGGTGCGGCGGTGATGGTGGCGCCGCGACACCAGTCACCAGACGAGTGGCGTCTCTGCCTGTGAGGTCGGTGCGGCGGTGATGGTGGCGCCGCACGACACCAGTCACCAGACGAGTGGCGTCTCTGCCTGTGAGGTCGGTGCGGCGGTGATGGTGGCGCCGCGACACCAGTCACCAGACGAGTGGCGTCTCTGCCTGTGAGGTCGGTGCGGCGGTGATGGTGGCGCCGCGACACCAGTCACCAGACGAGTGGCGTCTCTGCCTGTGAGGTCGGTGCGGCGGTGATGGTGGCGCACGCGACACCAGTCACCAGACGAGTGGCGTCTCTGCCTGTGAGGTCGGTGCGGCGGTGATGGTGGCGCACGCGACACCAGTCACCAGACGAGTGGCGTCTCTGCCTGTGAGGTCGGTGCGGCGGTGATGGTGGCGCCGCGACACCAGTCACCAGACGAGTGGCGTCTCTGCCTGTGAGGTCGGTGCGGCGGTGATGGTGGCGCACACGACACCAGTCACCAGACGAGTGGCGTCTCTGCCTGTGAGGTCGGTGCGGCGGTGATGGTGGCGCCGCGACACCAGTCACCAAACGCCAGACGTGCCCATTTAAACGCCGCATGGCCACGTCGACTCGGCCATCCCAACCCGGAGCAGGCGTCACTGAGCTCCCAACCCGGAGCAGGCGTCACTGAGCTTCCAACCAGGAGCAGGCGTCACTGAGCTCCCAACCCGGAGCAGGCGGTCACTGAACTCCCAACCCGGAGCAGGCGTCACTGAGCTCCCACCCCGGAGCAGGCGTCACTGAGCTCCCAACCCGGAGCAGGCGTCACTGAACTCCCAACCCGGAGCAGGCGTCACCTGAGCTCCCAGCCCGGAGCAGGCGTCACTGAGCTCCCAACCCGGAGCAGGCGTCACTGAACTATCGGCGGCGGTAGGTGGCCCGGAGCAGGCGTCACTGAGCTCCCAACCGGAGCAGGCGTCACTGAGCTCCCAACCCGGAGCAGGCGTCACTGAGCTCCCAACCCGGAGCAGGCGTCACTGAGCTCCCAACCCGGAACAGGCGTCACTGAGCTCCCAACCCGGAGCAGGCGTCACTGAGCTCCCAACCCGGAGCAGGCGTCACTGAGCTCCCAACCCGGAGCAGGCGTCACTGAGCTCCCAACCCGGAGCAGGCGTCACTGAGCTCCCAACCCGGAGCAGGCGTCACTGAGCTCCCAACCCGGAGCAGGCGTCACTGAGCTCCCAACCCGGAGCAGGCGTCACTGAGCTCCCAACCCGGAGCAGGCGTCACTGAGCTCCCAACCCGGAGCAGGCGTCACTGAGCTCCCAACCCGGAGCAGGCGTCACTGAGCTCCCAACCCGGAGCAGGCGTCACTGAGCTCCCAACCCGGAGCAGGCGTCACTGAGCTCCCAACCCGGAGCAGGCGTCACTGAGCTCCCAACCCGGAGCAGGCGTCACTGAGCTCCCAACCCGGAGCAGGCGTCACTGAGCTCCCAACCCGGAGCAGGCGTCACTGAGCTCCCAACCCGGAGCAGGCGTCACTGAGCTCCCAACCCGGAGCAGGCGTCACTGAGCTCCCAACCCGGAGCAGGCGTCACTGAGCTCCCAACCCGGAGCAGGCGTCACTGAGCTCCCAACCCGGAGCAGGCGTCACTGAGCTCCCAACCCGGAGCAGGCGTCACTGAGCTCCCAACCCGGAGCAGGCGTCACTGAGCTTCCAACCCGGAGCAGGCGTCACTGAGCTCCCAACCCGGAGCAGGCGTCACTGAGCTCCCAACCCGGAGCAGGCGTCACTGAGCTCCCAACCCGGAGCAGTCCCAACCCGGAGCAGGCGTCACTGAGCTCCCAACCCGGAGCAGGCGTCACTGAGCTCCCAACCCGGAGCAGGCGTCACTGAGCTTCCAACCCGGAGCAGGCGTCACTGAGCTCCCAACCCGGAGCAGGCGTCACTGAGCTCCCAACCCGGAGCAGGCGTCACTGAGCTCCCAACCCGGAGCAGGCGTCACTGAGCTCCCAACCCGGAGCAGGCGTCACTGAGCTCCCAACCCGGAGCAGGCGTCACTGAGCTCCCAACCCGGAGCAGGCGTCACTGAGCTCCCAACCCGGAGCAGGCGTCACTGAGCTCCCAACCCGGAGCAGGCGTCACTGAGCTCCCAACCCGGAGCAGGCGTCACTGAGCTTCCAACCCGGAGCAGGCGTCACTGAGCTTCCAACCCGGAGCAGGCGTCACTGAGCTCCCAACCCGGAGCAGGCGTCACTGAGCTTCCAACCCGGAGCAGGCGTCACTGAGCTCCCAACTCGGAGCAGGCGTCACTGAGCTCCCAACCCGGAGCAGGCGTCACTGAGCTCCCAACCCGGAGCAGGCGTCACTGAGCTCCCAACCCGGAGCAGGCGTCACTGAGCTCCCAACCCGGAGCAGGCGTCACTGAGCTCCCAACCCGGAGCAGGCGTCACTGAGCTCCCACCCCGGAGCAGGCGTCACTGAGCTCCCAACCCGGAGCAGGCGTCACTGAGCTCCCAACCCGGAGCAGGCGTCACTGAGCTCCCAACCCGGAGCAGGCGTCACTGAGCTCCCACCCCGGAGCAGGCGTCACTGAGCTCCCAACCCGGAGCAGGCGTCACTGAGCTCCCAACTCGGAGCAGGCGTCACTGAACGGTGCCCCTGTGTGGCGCCTGCTTGTGAGGGGCCTCACCCCATCTCTTTTGTGGCGCCTGCTTGTGATGGGCCTCACCCCATCTCCTGTGTGGCGCCTGCTTGTGAGTGGGCCTCACCCCATCTCCTGTGTGGCGCCTGCTTGTGAGGGGCCTCACCCCATCTCTTTTGTGGCGCCTGCTTGTGAGGGGCCTCACCCCATCTCTTGTGTGGCGCCTGCTTGTGAGTGGGCCTCACCCCATCTCCTGTGTGGCGCCTGCTTGTGAGTGGGCCTCACGCCATCTCCTGTGTGGCGCCTGCTTGTGAGTGGGCCTCACGCCATCTCCTGTGTGGCGCCTGCTTGTGAGTGGGCCTCACGCCATCTCCTATGTGTCACCTGCTTGTGAGTGGGCCTCATGCCATCTCCTGTGTGGCACCTGCTTGTGAGTAGGCCTCACCCCATCTCTTGTGTGGCGCCTGCTTGTGAGTGGGCCTCATGCCATCTCCTGTGGGGCGCCTGCTTGTGAGTGGGCCTCACGCCATCTCTTGTGTGGCGCCTGCTTGTGAGTGGGCCTCATGCCATCTCATGTGTGGTGCCTGCTTGTGAGTGGGCCTCACGCCATCTCCTGTGTGGCGCCTGCCTGTGAGTGGGCCTCACGCCATCTCCTGTGTGGCACCTGCTTGTGAGTGGGCCTCATGCCATCTCTTGTGTGGCGCCTGCTTGTGAGTGGGCCTCACCCCATCTCCTGTGTGGCGCCTGCCTGTGAGGGGCCTCACCCCATCTCCTGTGTGGCGCCTGCTTGTGAGTGGGCCTCACGCCATCTCCTGTGTGGCGCCTGCTTGTGAGTGGGCCTCACGCCATCTCCTGTGTGGCGCCTGCTTGTGAGTGGGCCTCACCCCATCTCCTGTGTGGCGCCTGCTTGTGAGTGGGCCTCATGCCATCTCCTGTGTGGCGCCTGCCTGTGAGTGGGCCTCACGCCATCTCCTGTGTGGCACCTGCTTGTGAGTGGGCCTCACCCCATCTCCTGTGTGGCGCCTGCTTGTGAGTGGGCCTCACCCCATCTCCTGTGTGGCACCTGCTTGTGAGTGGGCCTCACGCCATCTCCTGTGTGGTGCCTGCTTGTGAGTGGGCCTCGCACGATCCACACTGTCACCATAGACAGTGAGTTGAATAGGTCGGCGGCATGTTTTTATTTGCTTCTGCCGATACATTGGCATCAGCAGATCATCGGCGGCGGTCTGCCATTATCAGGGATGAGCCGACGTGTACAGAGCCTCTGTTTTGTGTAAGAAGGGAGGAGAGCTGATCCTTCCTCCTCCTAGTCCATTCCTCTCGGACGAAGATTCTGATCAAAGGGAGTAGAGCATAAGACCAAATTACAGCTCACCAGACATATACACTTCGATCACGTTTGCACACAGACACAGACACCGGCATGTACACTTCGATCATTCGATCCGAAATCCGAAGATTTTTTCTCGATTCCGTAGGGGGTTGGATAAAATCAAACAATTTTCATAGCAAAACCTTGGTCGTGCCACTGGTCAACCGCCCCCTCTCTTGAGAACATGATGCATCCGCCTCTATGCAGAGGTATCGATCGTGATCTGCTGTCCACTTACATTTGTTAGCTGTGGCCTGTGTGATACCCGAAGGCTGCTGACATTCACACATCTGTCATACGCAGTACTGTTGGCCACAGCTTGTGTATACGCGCTCTGGAGGATGCTGGTGTCAACATGCGTGTTGTTTGCCGGGGGTACTGGTGGCGACTTCCAGGGTGTTTTTGACGACAGCCAGGTCCCATACGAGGCTGACTGATCATATTGATGGGTGCTGTAGCCAGAGGTGCTGGCAGCGACCTTCATCGGATTGTAGACACCGCCAGGTCTATTTTAGAGCTGACATAATCATATCTGTCATGGGTACTGGTGGCGACTTCCAGGGTGTTTTTGACGACAGCCAGGTCCCATACGAGGCTGACTGATCATATTGATGGGTGCTGTAGCCAGAGGTGCTGGCAGCGACCTTCATGGGATTGTAGACACCGCCAGGTCTATTTTAGAGCTGACATAATCATATCTGTCATGGGTGCTGGTAGCGACTTCCAGGGTGTTTTGGACGACAACCAGGTCCCATACGAGGCTGACTGATCATATTGATGGGTGCTGTTGCCAGGGGTGCTGGCGGCGACCTTCAGGCGGTTTTGGACGACAACCAAGTTCCGTACGAGGCTGACGTGATCAAATTCATGCGAAGTCTGCTGGAGGCACTGGCATTTCTTCACAAAAGGAGCGTCGCTCACCTGGACATCAAGGTGAGGATCTCACACCAAAAGTGCTGATCACATGGAAAGACTTTGAGCCCATTCTGAAAAGAGCATTGTAAGCCTTTGCAAGCAAGATGTGACCAACAGATGCTTACCTACCTGGTGTTCATAAGATGGCTGGGTAGTCCAGGACTACACCCAAGGGCTGCACTGTAGCAGAGGGAACAACGACGTGGGAGATGATGGTCTGAGATTCAACATTGCCATGCAACGCCACAAACAGATGTAATTTTAAGCGCCAAGGTATGGGTGCTCAGTGCCGTCCCTTCGGCGGAAGCTCCCTGCCGTTCCCTCAGGGGAAGCTATGGGTGCTCAGTGCCGTCCCGTCAGCGGAAGCTGATTGGGATCCAACGATTTCCCTTTGTCCGGAAGAAGCGACTTGATCTGGTCATAGATGCCTAACTAAGCTGACAACTACATACTGTTTTAAGGAACATAATAGTTTCTTACTTCAAACAAATTTAAGCTCACAAATGCATACACGAAGCGACTGCTCGCTTCCTGTCGCGACTTTTCTGCCGGCTTTTTTACGTAGCCTGACTATCCTGACCGATGTTCGGCACGGCATTGGACCGGATCTGAACCGATCTGACCCGGTGGGTGTGACCTAACCTGACCTGACCCGAACTGGTCCACACGAGGTCCCGCTGAACACTGCTGAATCCAGCCAAACCCTTGACTCTCCCTTACTCACATCGGACTCCAGCAGACTCTGACTGGCTCAACTGGACACCACTGAATCCCACTGGATCTCATCAAACACTACCGGACACCACTGAATCCCACTGGATCTCATTAAGCACATTATCTAGATCTCATTAAACACCACCGGACACCACTGGACCCCACTGGATGCCACCAAACACCACCGAATGCCACTGAATGCCACTAGATCTCACCGAACACTACTGGACACCACTGGACCGCACTGGATGCCATCAAACACCACCGGATACCACTGGATCCTACTGGATGCCAACAAATACCACCGGGCACCACTGTATCCCAGTGGATCTCACCAAATACCACCGTAACCATTGAATCCCACCGGACCTCACCGAACACGAAGGCACTACGAGCTCCTAGGTGACCCAACCGAACCTCAGCGAATCTGTGTGAACCCTGTCAAACTGCACCGGACTGCACCACGCCTCATCACGCCGCGCTGTACACCAGCAAATTTAGAACCTCAACTGTGCCATGCTGATGAATGGCAGTCGGGCGAGGCAGGATGGTGCTGGCCACCCCGGATCATCTGGACCTCACTGGATCCAACCGAATACTCCGGACCCAGGCGGATATGTCCGGACCCTGCCGGACCCAAGCCAATCCAACCGGTCACCGCCGGACTCAAACAGATGTAATATCCCATGTCAACATCTCACATCAAATGATCAAGTTATCTCGTATCAAAACCTAACAACCACGTAGAAATAGTGCAACTTTGTATCATGCACAGTGGTTTTAATCAGCTCCCGACTTTTAGTCATAATGGGAGGACAAATATAATATTATATAATGTAGGAAAGTTGTGTGAGTGATGAAGTTCGGAAATAATATATTTGCCGCAAGCTGCGCGAAGTGTGCATTCCTGATGAAGACCTAGCGCCATCACGCCGATAATTTTGCCATTAATACAATAGACTCGGATTTGATCATTCGATGAATTCTACCGGGATAAAGAAGTCGTGTTCATCGCATGTTAATCGTCTGGTTAAGGCATTTCATTAGTCTAGGTGCATCCGTTCATCGCGATATTTAATTGACGAATTCTTTATTTTGGTTCATGAACTGCTGCACGATAATGATACTGAAGGCATTTAACGAGCTGTAATGAAGATTAATGTCATGGAATTGCATTGAACATGTATTTGTTTTGTTTTCATCGACTTGTATATTGTCTCAGATGGTGGCCGCAGAAATGCGGGAGGGTAGCAGCAATGTTTGACCTCTCGTTGAGATTCAAAGTGACTCCAATCATGGCAGTAGAGCCTCACCACCAAGGGAGGGGAAGACAGGAATGATCCATTATCAATCAGGAGTATTACGTCAACAGTAACGCATGCAAACATTCAACCCATAATTATATCTTTCCTACGATCGGCACCGACAAAGGCACGGGCTGGCAGTTGTATCCGGTTACACTGGCACCGACTAAGGCACGGGCTGGCAGTTGTATCCGGTTACACCGGCACCGACTAAGGCACGGGCTGGCAGTTGTATCCAATTACACTGGCACCGACTAAGGCACGGCTGGCAGTTGTATCCGGTTACACCGGCACCGACTAAGGCACGGGCTGGCAGTTGTATCCGGTTACACCGGCACCGACTAAGGTACGGGCTGGCAGTTGTATCCGGTTACACCGGCACCGACTAAGGCACGGGCTGGCAGTTGTATCCGGTTACACCGGCACCGACTAAGGCACGAGCTGGCAGTTGTATCCGGTTACACTGGCACCGACTAAGGCACGGCTGGCAGTTATATCCGGTTACACCGGCACCGACTAAGGCACGGGCTGGCAGTTGTATCCGGTTACACTGGCACCGACTAAGCAGCAGCTCTGGACGTGTGTCACAGCTGCGTACCCAGCCCCAAGTGCCGTCTGGCCCTGGACGTGTTCACAGCTGCGTACCCAGCCCCAAGTGCCGTCCGGTCTGGTGGTCATGCCGATGACATCGCATGTCTAAGATGTTGAAGCGAGCCCCTTATGAACATAACTCGAGTCCAAGTGAACTGAAATGAGGTTGTGTCAATTTCAGCCAGATACACACAGTTCGCTCCGATCGTTCTGTAGGCGTGGAGATGAATATGCCTGAGGGTGAGCTTGGGGCGTCACGTCACCACGTCACGTAATGCGCATTTGTAGATGATCTTCGTTGATTTTTCTAGACTAAGTGCACATAGCCTGAAATGGTTTTACAGCGTCTTCGTGCACGGTCTTGATAACACGCATATATTCATTGTATAAATATACGAGCATACACTGTCGTAGCTTTTGAGATTGCATTGGCGTCGGCATTCAATGTTGCTGGGCGAAGCGCGGGACAGGCCGGCCCCACTGGCTGTCAGCTGCCGAGACGGACTGGCCTCGTGGTGGAGGAGCCGACTGTCAGCTGCCGAGACAGACTGGCCTCGTGGTGCGGGAGCCGACTGTCAGCTGCCGAGACAGACTGGCCTCGTGGTGGAGGAGCCGACTGTCAGCTGCCGAGACAGACTGGCCTCGTGGTGCGGGAGCCGACTGTCAGCTGCCGAGACAGACTGCCCTCGTGGTGGAGGAGCCGACTGTCAGCCCCACTGGCTGTCAGCTGCCGAGACAGACTGCCCTCGTGGTGGAGGAGCCGACTGTCAGCTGCCGAGACAGACTGCCCTCGTGGTGCGGGAGCCGACTGTCAGCCCCACTGGCTGTCAGCTGCCGAGACAGACTGCCCTCGTGGTGGAGGAGCCGACTGTCAGCTGCCGAGACAGACTGCCCTCGTGGTGCGGGAGCCGACTGTCAGCCCCACTGGCTGTCAGCTGCCGAGACAGACTGCCCTCGTGGTGCGGGAGCCGACTGTCAGCCCCACTGGCTGTCAGCTGCCGAGACAGACTGGCCTCGTGGTGCGGGAGCCGACTGTCAGCCCCACTGGCTGTCAGCTGCCGAGACAGACTGGCCTCGTGGTGCGGGAGCCGACTGTCAGTCCAACTGGCTGTCAGCTGCCGAGACAGACTGGCCTCGTGGTGCGGGAGCCGACTGTCAGCCCCACTGGCTGTCATCTGCCGAGACAGACTGCCCTCGTGGTGCGGGAGCCGACTGTCAGCCCCACTGGCTGTCAGCTGCCGAGACAGACTGCCCTCGTGGTGCGGGAGCCGACTGTCAGCCCCACTGGCTGTCAGCTGCCGAGACAGACTGGCCTCGTGGTGCGGGAGCCGACTGTCAGTCCAACTGGCTGTCAGCTGCCGAGACAGACTGCCCTCGTGGTGCGGGAACCGACTGTCAGCCCCACTGGCTGTCAGCTGCCGAGACAGACTGGCCTCGTGGTGCGGGAGCCGACTGTCAGTCCAACTGGCTGTCAGCTGCCGAGACAGACTGCCCTCGTGGTGGAGGAGCCGACTGTCAGCTGCCGAGACAGACTGCCCTCGTGGTGCGGGAGCCGACTGTCAGCCCCACTGGCTGTCAGCTGCCGAGACAGACTGCCCTCGTGGTGCGGGAACCGACTGTCAGTCCAACTGGCTGTCAGCTGCCGAGACAGACTGCCCTCGTGGTGCGGGAGCCGACTGTCAGCCCCACTGCTGGTCAGCTTCGACTGCGTGACGACGTCCCAGGCCTGTGGCGAGTGTCTTCGTCCGCCACCGTGCGGCGCTGGTATCGCTGCCCGTCATCGGTGGGTGCGCGGACCACACGGACCAACATGTTCATAGCCAACGAGTTTTAGCTACGGGGTGGAGGCAGGCTGGCTGACTAAGGATGTGCAGCAGCGTGGCAGAGTGGGAAACACCGTCAGAAGCCCTGACCGGGTCCGCTGTCGACCCACACCCAAGGCCCGCTGGTGGAACCCAAGTGTAACCGCTCCATGGCGAGACCGGATGACAGCTGTCACACACGGAGCTCTGTCTACATCCTCACCTGCCAGCCATGCCGTGCCTTGGACACGGCATACATAGCAGAGAGAAACGTATGGCTAGATACAGGTAATGACACATCAGATCAGTGGCAGCGTCACCAAGAGGTGGGGGAGGGGGAGAGGGAGCATCTCGCCTCCCTGTCGTCAGTCAGAGGGGAGGGCGAACATATGGCTTAGGCCCCACGAAATCTGGGGAACCCACAAACGACTAAGTCGGCTCAGGAGGCCTTCAAGATGGACAAGAAAGCCCTCAAGAAACGAGACGGGGCTCGTAGGTAAGCCAGTGCGAGAGGACTTTATTTTGATAGAGGATGTAGGAAAGTTCCTATATTGGCTCGCGAAAGTCTAGCAACCTCGTCGTCTCGATAACCCCGGTTGTGTAAGCACCAATGTCCTTTTAGCTGCCCTGTATTGTACTGCAGCACTCGCACGATCACACGAGACAGACAGACACCGTTCAGAACTTTCTCCTCTGAAGGAAAGCCGTGGTACTGCCTTGCTATGAATTTAGAGGGCGAATTTAGTTGGGAAGGGAGCGCGCGCCGGAGCGTTTCAGCAGCGGTCCGCTCGCAGTGAGAATCCAAGCCTGACTGCCGCCGGGCGCACGGCCGCTGGCGACGGTTGAATATCCCTGAATATTACTGAATATATTGAACGTCACATCCCTGTTCTAGAAGGTTCGACAGGGGAAGTGGGCCTGCAGTTAGTGATGGTTGCTATGTGACATTTACGGTACGGTACACTATTACAGTTACAATTATGGTACACTTTTACAATCGGAAGGCTTACGGGATTATCTCAATTACGGTTATGGGACAGCCAAACGTTTAACTTTATGTGAACTCTGTTACATCTAACATCTAACATCGTTTCAACCGAGTCAGTCGAACTGAGGGGAGGGGAACGGGCAAGGTCCACTGACCGGCCCCGACTGGAGCGGTGGCTTCCTTACGTCGGCATCAGACAGGCAGACGCCAGTCCAGGTGCCTGAGACTTGTCGCGCTAGGAACGGAGGGGGTAGGGGGCTGAATTTATGGGATTAAGACGCTCCAAAACTAACTCTATTACAAGGAGGTCCACAAGACTCAAGACGAGGACCAAAAAATTAGTAGGAAGGTCCAAACAACTGAGACGAGGTCCTTAAACGGTACCGAATCTTCTAATATGAGTGAGGAGGCCTCCGAGCCCAAGAGGAGGCCCTCGGGAAGTACGGGGAGAAACGTACTTCTCCTTCCCAAGAATAGAAGGAGGTCCCAATAAAAATAGGCCCCAAAGAGTATGGAATGTCCCTAATTTGAAAAAGAAAGCTCAAGAATGCAACCAAGATGGAACAGAGGTTCCAAATAATGAGAGGAGGTGCCTAGCATCCGGAACGCTGAATATAAAGCCCAAATTAGAGTAACCCTAAGCTCCTTTTCAAAAAGATGATCCTAATAATAAAAAGGAGCCTCCAGTATAAGAAGACCGAAGGGGAGGCTTTGTGACGCAAACGGAGACCCGGAGGAAGAGAAGGAAGTCGCGCCAAGCGAGACGATGGTGTGAAGACGGCACAGAAGGCCCCTAACTTAAATGAAGACACCCAGGACACAAGAGTACGTCCATGAAACGATAGGGAGGGCCCCAAAAGATACTGAGAAGCCTCCTAGCACGGTAAACGAGGTGCCTAATTAAAAATATGAGGCCTCACGGGGAAAGATGAGTCCCCAAGACGGGTAAAGAGGACCACCTGAAGTGACCACCTCTCCAAGACGATAACGCAAATAACGCGGCAACGAAGTGACGAATTAAATCATTTCGAACGCTTTAGTTACTTTTTGATTTCCCAGGTATTGCACCCCGGGTGTATCGCCGTATTACCACCGAGGGGCCGGGCAAGCCTACATACTCCCTTGTGGTAATAAAGTTCATCTGAAGGGCCCTGGCCGGCCAGGCCCGACCGTCACGCTTTAGAAGGCTTGCCCTTTTGCCGGCAAGTTTTTGCCGCAGCCCTTCGCGTTCTGACATTTTCGCTCAGAATCAGATTTGCTCTTTTAATTGTTGTCTTGCCGATTTTTATTCATTCTTCTCGTGAAGTTATTCAATCTTTGTTTAAAAACAGGGATTCGCGGCTGCGCTCCCGCTCGCAAGTAACATTCATCAGCGCTTGACCTCTCAATGCAGCATTTAAAGGTCAAATGTTCTCACTCAGAACCAGATCTGCTCTTTTCATTTGAGATTTACTAACTTTCATCCAAATACTTTTTATAAACTACTCCGAATTCAAATATACGACGTAAAATACTAAAATAACTGCAGGTCAAATAAAAAAGTTGCGCCGGCATTCCCATGCTCGGGCCTTTATCACCTCGTCTTCGTTTGATATGAACTATCGGGCAGAACATTTGAAGTCCAAAAAACAAGCTGAAGCTGCACCATGATAACTGGAATTGTCTATTTTCATTTTCAAGTTTGTAACGCATGTGCATGGGAAAACAAATTGCACTGCACCTGTGTTTGCATCACACATCCCGTACGGTTGTCAGCCCCTTTACATACGGCTGGCCACATCGGGCCATGAACTGAACCGAGCCAGATACAGCTGCAGTGAGGCCACGATTGGACAGCCCCTTTACATACGGCTGGCCACATCGGGCCATGAACTGAACCGAGCCAGATACAGCTGCAGTGAGGCCACGATTGGACAGCCCCTGTACCTCCGGTTGGCAACACCAGCGTCAGGAACTGCACCAAGCCAGCTACAGCTGCATTGAGGCCACGTTTGGACGCCACTTTACCTCCGGTTAGCTACACCAGCGCAAGAAACTGCACAAAGCCAGCTACAGTGCTGTAGCAGCTACAGCTACAGTGAGGCCACGTTTGCAGGAGTTCTTTTTGGTTGTGACCCGATAAAGAAGTGCTTTTTGATGCCATGAGCCATCTATAGTGAGTGAGCTCATAGCAAAACATTTGAATCCCGGCTGCCATTGGGAAGCAGTGTTACACTGATACAGAAACACTTGAATCCCAGGTGCCATTGTGAAGCAATGTCGTGTCGATACCACAACACTCGCATCCCGGCTGCCATTGGGGAGTGGTGTCTTGTCGATGCCGAAACGCTGAGCAAAAGGGGCATGCAATGCAATGGTGCACTTTTTGTTGGGAAGACATTATCCATGCCATGATGATTCGATAGAAAGAACTTAACATTTCGAGGGACCGTTATTTTTTTTAGAATGCTTTGAGAATTGAGAATGATTTACCCCCCGCCCCCAAAAAAAAACACACACATAAAGTGCTATTGCTTAGGACGTGGCTCCAAATATCATTGTTCTGAAACTGGATACATATTTTTTTCCTGTGATCGTGCAGTTCGTTGGCACAACGGCCTTGTCTGATGAGATGACATCTGTCTTCAGCCACAGAACCTGGTGCTGACGGGCACATTTCCGGACTGCGACATCAAGCTGTGTGACCTAGAGATCTCACGGGTCATCTCCTCTGGCCAGCAGATTCGGGAGATGCTTGGCACACCGGACTACGTCGGTGAGTATTTTCTATCCCCGTGGTGTTATCGATATCTAGCAATGTTGATGGAAAATTTACCTCTGCTGCAGCGAATGTGAATTTTCATCGGATTTGACATTTTCAGAACTACTGTTCACCATATAATTTCAGATGACGTTTCGGAAAGGATGGGTAGGGTGACTATCTAGCCCATTGTTCGGCACTTTTTTCGGGAAATTCCCCCTGTTGCTCGTCCGTTTTCATTTCCACAAAACGAAGGTTGTGGCACACATCGCACGTTTTGCCTTCATTCAACCCGTCGACATATATATTGGCGAAATTTCCCGATTGAAGCCTCAGGCTTATCCTGTTCTCTTGTGTGAGTGATAGCCGCATCTGAGCGCAGCAGAGCCTGGCATTAATAGCGCGGTACGGGCAGAGCCTGACATTAACAGCGCGGTACGGGCAGAGCCTGACATTAACAGCGCTGTACGGGCAGAGCCTGACATTAACAGCGCGGTACGGGCAGAGCCTGACATTAACAGCGCGGTACGGGCAGAGCCTGACATTAACAGCGCGGTACGGGCAGAGCCTGACATTAACAGCGCGGTGCTGGGGGATGGATGGCGACATGACGTCACAAGTGCCATGGCGATAGGCAAGCTGTTGAGAACAGGTCAAAGGTCAAACTGTCATCTGCGATACGTGCATTGTCAAAGCTCGAATTTAATTTCATGACACATTCATGCTCAACTAGGTCACAACATGTCGTTGAGTGGATTGGTGAGTATCTACCTCAACGGACCAATAGCAACTCACGCCCTCACTAGCACTTGGTTACGCTTGTATCTACAAAGTGGACTTCCATCAACCATTTTGGATATCGAAGCCTTTGTCTTACACTGCGAATTGAAGCAAACTCTGCTCGTGCAA
This sequence comes from Ashinkailepas kermadecensis, assembly GCA_034440615.1. NCBI lineage: Eukaryota > Metazoa > Arthropoda > Thecostraca > Neolepadidae > Ashinkailepas > Ashinkailepas kermadecensis. The sequence goes on along the minus strand of JAOTOM010005133.1, from coordinate 303,025 downwards.
CATAAGGCTATTTCATTGGTGGCGTTCTGCCCATTGGCGTCGCCACTGGTTTTCGATGACGGTGAAGGGACGACGAAAGAATGCAGTTTAATTTACGAATATGTTTGATATGTCTAATAATTATGTTTTATGATTATATGTTTAATACGAAAGTATTCTTTGTATGCAACGCCACAGGGGCAACGTTGAAGTACACGAAGATTGGAGGAGGCGGCGTGCGCCATCCCTCCAGTTGGCGCCGCTCATGGTGTTACCTGATCCCCGCAGCGAATCGTTATTGCTTGCCCCCATGTGTGGCTCGAAAACATACTACATGTCCACTGCATGTTACAGTGACGCAACCAGAACTTCCATAAGGGGCGACCCCAAAACAAAATTCATAAAAGAGATAACTCTTTCGGCGCTCGAAGCGCGAGAAAACTTTTTTGTTTTTGTTTTGAGTATTGGAGATCTCAAAATTTCTTGTTTCATCTAGTGCTTTTTTGATTGCTAAGGGCGGGGGGGGCGGCCCCCGACCCCTCTTAGCTGCACCTCTGGCAAGGTGTACTGTGTGACCACAGGTCAGCTTGGCTTCTGGTTGCATCGTACACACAGGGATGCCGTATTATTTAGTTTTGAAAGGAGAGCATTGTCACTGTCCTTCACTGTTCATTTCTTCCATGTGCTCCAGGTTTAAGACGCGACCATGCGCCCATAATAAATGCGTGAAAGTTTCACATCTAATGCTTGCTTTAACTTGCACAGGCTTAATCGCTTTCGCTTGAGGCCGCATGCGAGAAGAGATTCCTTCTGTGGCTTGCCGGCACAGTGCTGGAACTCGGTTTGTGTGTATTTGTATATGTGTGTATCTATGTGTGTGTGTGCGTGTGTGTAGGTTTGCTAGTGTGTGTATGTGTGTGTGTATTTGCATGTGTGTGCGTGCGTGTGCGTGCGTGTGCGTGCGTGTGCATGCGTGTGCGTGTGTGCGTATGTGTGCTTGTGTGTGTTTGTGTTTGTGTGTGATTAGGTGTGTGTGTGTTTGTGTGTGTTTTGTTTGTGTTTGTGTTTGTGTTTGTGTGTGGTATGTGCGTGTGTGTGCGTGTGTGAGAGAGAGAGAGAGAGAGAGAGAGAGAGAGAGAGAGAGAGAGAGAGAGAGATACGGTATCTTTTAAAGAATGACATCATTGATGAAATGATGTAGAGTTATGACGTATCGACCGTTTTTTTTTTGTGTTTTTTTTGTTTTTCCTTGGCGTTTCCGGGGGGGGTGGGGTGGGGGTGGGGGGGTGTTTTTGTTTTGGTTTTTTGTACTTTCCTTTTTTGGTTTTTTCCGGTTTGGTGGGGCCCCTAGTTTTTGTTTGTGTGGGGGTGTGGGGCGGGTTTTTTGGGGGGGGTGGGGCGCGTGGTGCTGGCCGTGGGGGTGCGGGGTGCACGTGCGTATGGCCCGTCCGTGGCGAGGTGTGACTCAGACGGCCGTCGGTACTGACGTCAGATGTCACCCCTCGACCGGCCCGTCCGTGGCGAGGTGTGACTCAGACGGCCGTCGGTACTGACGTCAGATGTCACCCCTCCCCCTCAGTTACCAGACGGCGGCCCCCCCCTTTGGGGAGGGGTGACTCAGACGGCCGTCAGTACTGACGTCAGATGCTGCACCTCCACTGTCATGGGCTGTCACCTAGGACGATTTGGACTGTCAACACTGATAGCATCTTTGTTGGTGACGTCATAAATTGTAGTTGACTTCTTTTGCAACGAATTAAATACTTGCAAACGGAACCTGAACAGGTATAGAAAATTAGTGTATCGAAATGAACAATCCAGCCTAATCGGAAATCATATCGAAACAGCACGCACGTCTGGTTATGCATGCAACATTTTGTTCCCACAGTGTAATTTTCAAGGGCTGCGGTGCGACTTTTGGGGTCCCAGTGCGATTGAAGCAGCGCGATTTTTGGGGCCCAGCGTGATTTTCAAGGATCCCGTTACGACTTTCTGGGCCCCCAGCTTGATTTTCAGTGGCCGAGATGCGAACAATTGAGTCCACAGTGTCATTTTCCGGGGCCCGGTCCGTGTTTTTTGGGGTCTCAATGCGATTTGCACGGACCCCGGCCCGACCTTTTGGGCCCCCGCGTGATCTTGAGGGGCCCGACCTGTTTTTGGGCCCCAGCGTCAATTTCAGGGACTCCGTCAAATCTTTTTGGGCCCTAAGCAAGATTTCCAAGGGCCCTGTCTGACACCCTGGAAGCGCCAGTGCGATCTTCGGGGGCCCCGGCACGGCTATTTGAGAGCCCCAGCGGTATTTTCAGGAACATCGGCCCCACTTTTTGGAGACCCCAGCGGCATTTTTAAGCCCCCAGGAACAATTTGTGTGGAGCCTAATATGATTTGCAAGGCCTTGATGCGATTTTGGGGCCCCCAGTGTCATTTTAAGTGGCCATGTGCGACTTTTTGGGCAAACATATGATTTATAGAGGCCTGAGTGCGATTTTGTGGGCCCCCCAATGTGATTTTCAGAGGACTTGAAGCGATTTTGGGTTCCAAACGTCATTTTCAGGGACCCTGCTGGATTTTGTTGGCCCCCAATGCGATTTTTCGGGGTCCAGAGCTATTTTTGGGGCTCCAGCGGGATTTTTTTTTAACGGCGCCTGGCACAATTTTTCCGAACCACGACTAGATTACTTGGGGCCCCACAACCTCTCAGGGGGTGGAGATCACTGCCCCTTTACCCTCCCCTTCGGTACGCAACTGCTTAAAATGGGCCACAGCCTATCTCCGTGCAATGTTAAGACTATTTGAAGAATACAAAAATGGTGAAAAGGAGGTGTTTAATTCGACACATATTTTGACCAGGCAAGGGCCATAGGTAGATTAAAAAAAATCGTACCGTTGCTCTGCGGATAGACACGAATTCAGAAAATTGCCTTTAGCGTAAGTTACTGCATTTTCTCGCATTTTTAACGGATACGTTTCTTTTTGATACATAGGTCAGCGAGCAGGTGATTTGGGGCGACAGTTGTCTTTATTGCGTCGTCTTGTTGAAATTGTC
>JAOTOM010005133.1:162500-295000 GCA_034440615.1 Ashinkailepas kermadecensis | reverse complement strand
ATGCATTTTTAGTTGAATAGCTTCATGTCTCGTAAATGGAATTTTCTTGCCATATTACGTTACGCCACGACACTGCCAGCCATGGCTGGTGGGCACGTATTTCCACCTTGGCCACATACCATCTGTCCCAACAATCCCGACCAGGAAGATGGCAAGTGGATGCAATACGTCCCCATTCTAAAAAAAAAACGCACACGCACACACGCACGCACGCACGCACGCACGCACACACGCACGTACGCACGCACGCACGCACGCACACAGACACGCACACGCGCCCGCACATACACACGCACACGCACACGCATATATATATTGTCGTACTCCACACAAGGTAAACTGCAAAATACCAGATCCCAGGACACTAAGCTGCAGCCAGGTCGACGGCAGGTTGCTCGAAGTCAAGCAACAGCGAATCCTGACAAAAACGAACCATTTTCCGGTCACCTGAACAGCAATACGACATGCATATATTTCTTACACCGAGCGACTTATAGCACTCTCCCATACTTCCCAACATTATATATTACTTTTATGCCATGATGGCATCAGAACACTGTCGGATTCACATTATCTCCCCTGCAACAATTGGATCTCTTGCATCAAACTGTTGTGGTGTGAATGCATGTATATGTGCATGTATATACCAAATACACTGCCAAGTTTATAGTTTCGGCAACTTTGTGATACAATATGTAACAGGCGGTCTGTGTTAGGCTGCCGACTGCAGCAACTTACACATTGCCGGGCTTAATACCATTGTGTCGAGCTCTGTGCTAGGCTGCCGACTGTAGAAACTTACACATGGCCGGGCTGGATGCCACTGTGTCGAGCTCACTGATGATAGTGGTGAACTAATCCGACTACATGAAGACGGGCAACGTGTGTGATATCGAACCGAACAACCCGTGTAAAACAGGTGTACCTAACAAGCCACGCCACGCCATGGGAAGGACTGCAACGCGCCTAAGAAGAAATGCAGTCGAAAACACCTGCTGTACAACTGACCTTGTTGGCTGCTGTTGGCTGCTGTTGGCTGCTGTTGGATACACATATGCACAGAGCTCCATTCTGCATCACCCACCTGCAGACTGCTGGCTGCTGTTAGATATACATCGACACAGAGTAACACCCACCGGCCGGCTGCTGGCTGCTGTTAGATATACATCGACACAAAGCATCACCCACCGGCCGGCTGCTGGCTGCTGTTAGATGTACATCGACACAGAGTAACACCCACCGGCCGGCTGCTGGCTACTGTTAGATATACATCGACACAGAGTAACACCCACCGGCCGGCTGCTGGCTGCTGTTAGATGTACATCGACACAGAGTAACACCCACCGGCCGGCTGCTGGCTGCTGTTAGATGTACATCGACACAGAGTAACACCCACCGGCCGGCTGCTGGCTACTGTTAGATATACATCGACACAGAGTAACACCCACCGGTCGGCTGCTGGCTACTGTTAGATATACATCGACACAGAGTAACACCCACCGGTCGGCTGCTGGCTGCTGTTAGATGTACATCGACACAGAGTAACACCCACCGGTCGGCTGCTGGCTGCTGTTAGATGTACATCGACACAGAGTAACACCCACCGGCCGGCTGCTGGCTACTGTTAGATATACATCGATACAGAGTAACACCCACCGGTCGGCTGCTGGCTACTGTTAGATATACATCGACACAGAGTAACACCCACCGGCCGGCTGCTGGCTACTGTTAGATATACATCGACACAGAGTAACACCCACCGGCCGGCTGCTGGCTACTGTTAGATATACATCGACACAGAGTAACACCCACCGGCCGGCTGCTGGCTACTGTTAGATATACATCGACACAGAGTAACACCCACCGGCCGGCTCTGGCTCTGTTAGATGTATGACAGTAAACGGCGCCGCAGATAACAGAACAGAGTAAACACCGCCGAAAACAAAAAACGCAAAAAACGGCCGGGGCTGCTGTTAGATATACATCGACAGAGTAACACCCACCGGCCGGCTGCTGGCTACTTTAGATGTACATGACAAGAGTAACACCCACCGGCCGGCTGCGGCTGCTTTAGATATACATCGACACAGAGTAACACCACCGGTCGGCTGCTGGCTGCTTTAGATATACATGATACAGAGTAACACCCACCGGCCGGCTGCGCTGCTTTAGATGTACATGACAGAGTAACACCCACCGGTCGGCTGCTGGCTACTGTTAGATATACATCGACACAGAGTAACACCCACCGGTCGGCTGCTGGCTGCTGTTAGATATACATCGATACAGAGTAACACCCACCGGCCGGCTGCTGGCTGCTGTTAGATATACATCGACACAGAGTAACACCCACCGGCCGGTTGCGGGCTGTCCACATCCGCTTGTTGCGTGGTTTGCCTGCGTTTCATTTCCTTCCATGTCTTTAATAACCAAATGTTTCTAAGTTTCGTGACGGGAGATTCCGGTGGACTTTGTAGGTCAAGCAACGCCTCGCAGATGAACTTGTCCCAGATTTAATTTTGAAGGCATGACGTTGTTTTGATGATATACAAACGTTTTTAACGTGAGCTAATCTTACATACAAATTGTAATTCTTAATTCATTTTGAAGGTAAATTAACTTCAATCTGGTACGATTTGAAGCAGGGGTACTTCCAGTTCCATTCTTTGCACTTCCGGTTATAGGTTTCGCAAAGTTGCATTTCGTTTCCGCTAGCTATTACCATTTAATCTAACGCCGCTCATTCTGGCCATCGAGCTTCAGCAGCCGGACCACTGGAGGAAAACCGAAGACGTGTCTCTCAATAAACATGCCAGCTTATGTCTCTCTGGGTGCTCCCGTCGGTGGCATTTCATAACCATGAAGTTCACAGTTTAATTTCATAGGGGAATTGAGAATGAGATAACGCACCACCAGTCTCTAAAACAGTCAGCAGCTCCTGAGTAGACCATCATTGAAGTACCGGTACCATATCAAGCCCACGCGCTCCGTCACCAAACCAGGCTAATCGGTGCCAAGCCGCCAGCCACGCCGACGCCCCATCACAGCGTCAAGGTCACCATGAATACACAACAGCTGAAAAGGTGGACCTGTTCACGCCGGACCGCCGGACCGCCGGACAGCGGGGCCGCCAGACCGCCGGACCGTCGGTCCTCCGGGCCGCCGGGTCGCCGGGTCGCCGGCCGCGCAGTACCTGCCGACTCAATATCAGGCCCGTCCGCGACGCCCAGCATTAATTGGAGCACTAAATCCGGGAGATGTTTGATTTACTGTCCATGACATGTTGGGTTAGTAATGTATTTACATATTCATTTGTCATCAGCACGTGAATAAATTTGCATGTCTAATGAGTTATAATTCAGCATCACTTCATCCATATACAATCCACACACATGTATTAATAGAAATTCATGAGTAGCCAAGAGGGAGATAACGGACGGGCTAAGGAAGGGATGCTGGATGTGGTAGAGCCAAGTGATGCAAGACAATTCAAAGCTGTGTACGGAAATCTTCTAGCCTTTGCATTGAGCAGAGATAAGGCTTACTTGTCATAATAAGATTCACAATAGAGCAATTTTGCATATTGATGACGTACCCATACTTCAATTGCACAGAATATCGATGCTATGTCGTGCTCACACGAACATATCACGTGCCACGTGCCGCTTTCGGGAGACGACCACTACACAGCATAGCACGCTCATCTTGTGTACCACTTTCACACGTGTTGTAGTCGGGAGACGACCACTACACAGCATAGCATGTTCATCTTGTGTACCACGTTGCCACGTGTTGTAGTCGGGAGACGACCACTACACAGCATAGCATGCTCATCTTGTGTACCACGTTGCCACGTGTTGTAGTCGGGAGACGACCACTACACAGCATAGCATGTTCATCTTGTGTACCACGTTGACACGTGTTGTAGTCGGGAGACGACCACTACACAGCATAGCATGCTCATTTTGTGTACCACGTTGCCACGTGTTGTAGTCGGGAGACGACCACTACACAGCATAGCATGCTCATCTTGTGTACCACGTTGACGCGTGTTGTAGTCGGGAGACGACCACTACACAGCATAGCATGCTCATCTTGTGTACCACGTTGCCACATGTTGTAGTCGGGAGACGACCACTACACAGCATAGCATGCTCATCTTGTGTACCACGTTGCCACGTGTTGTAGTCGGGAGACGACCACTACACAGCATAGCATGCTCATCTTGTGTACCACGTTGACGCGTGTTGTAGTCGGGAGACGACCACTACACAGCATAGCATGCTCATCTTGTGTATCACGTTGACGCGTGTTGTAGTCGGGAGACGACCACTACACAGCATAGCATGCTCATCTTGTGTACCACGTTGCCACATGTTGTAGTCGGGAGACGACCACTACACAGCATAGCATGCTCATCTTGTGTACCACGTTGACGCGTGTTGTAGTCGGGAGACGACCACTACACAGCATAGCACGCTCATCTTGTGTACCACGTTGACGCGTGTTGTAGTCGGGAGACGACCACTACACAGCATAGCACGCTCATCTTGTGTACCACGTTGACGCGTGTTGTAGTCGGGAGACGACCACTACACAGCATAGCATGTTCATCTTGTGTACCACGTTGCCACGTGTTGTAGTCGGGAGACGACCACTACACAGCATAGCATGCTCATCTTGTGTACCACGTTGACACGTGTTGTAGTCGGGAGACCACTGCACAGCACGCTCATCTGATGACCGCTACACATTCTCATGGCGGCGTACTTGGCTGCCTTGGGTATCTGACTACGTACCCATGCTCATTTTGTATATGTAGATGCATTTTACGCCCATGTTTTTAATCCTTCAGGCTTCCGGTACGCTTCAGGCTTCAGGCTTCGGTGGGTACGCTTCGGTGTTCCTACGTACTAAGTACTCCTGTACTTGTTTATTTACACATGGTCTTCACCTCCATACGTCGGTGGGCGTGCTGGTGACGGCATCCTTAATGACCCCGCCACACGTCAAAACTAAGCGTCAAACGAGAACGAATGGGGTACCATCAGAAAGCTCTCGACGAATAGGGTCCGAAAATGGTATTGCGTTCTGTTTTTGGATAATTTCGAAAATCAAAGTGTCGGTTTCTGGGAATAAAATCAGTTCTTCAAAAACATTTTATATCTGCAAATTATGGTAGTTTTGATTGTACGATGGAACTTTGACACTATTTCAGCGATGAAAACTAGAAATAGACCATAAAGCAGCCATGTCTAACTAGGCTTAGCCCACATTGCGCACTTTATCGCGACCTAACACCAGGCCGCCTGATGGAAGTCAATCAAATTGGATTAGGAACTTCTGATGCGTCTGCATGCATACCAAGGTAAAAGTGATGCCAGAATGGACATGCGCATTGCAAAAATATGAAAATGTGTCCAAATGTTAAAAATATGAAAATGAGCCAAAGTTGGCAGTGGCCTCAGGTCACTGATCTGACCAAAATCAGAGATATGCCTTTTGGAGGCACTGTCCAATTTCACTCACGTAGCAAGTTTCATTTCAATATATCTTCATGTGTATGAGTTATCGATGCTCAAGCGTCTTTGGAGGTGGTCCTGTTTTACCTGAGCCAGCTCAATGACCTAACATGACCTGAGGTTGACAGTTTTGCGAGAGACGCAAAAATGACAAGGAAATGTACTGCAATTTTTGCGGAAGGACGGCACTGGGCGTAGCGGTCCTTCCGCTGGCGCAGAGAAACCCTTAGGGTGGCGTAAAAAGACTCCTGCCGAGACAGGACGGGTGAATATCAGCACCATTAGTTCGTTATGGCGGCATGATGCTGCTCCCACAGGTAGCATGTCAATATTAGGTTTGTGTTATTATCAGCACCATTAGTTCGTTGTTGCAGAGGATGCTGCTCCCACAAATAGGATGCCAATATTAGGCTTATGTAAATATAAGCACCAATAGTTCGTTATTGCCGCATGATGTTGCTCCCACTGATATCATGCCAGACAAATACTTCTGTGTGTATGTACCTTACCCAGGTCACTGGACATGCGTACTTAGGTATTCGTTGAATTTTGTGTTATCTCCTACACACGACTACCACTATCCGGGCATGAGATGTAGTCGACATACTCCTGTACCTGTCACATTTACATCCTATATGTTTTCTTCACATGTCCGAGGTCGGTGGGCGAGCTGGCGTACGCACTCGTGTACCATCAGTATCGGTACGTATATGCGTATTCTACAAAGTATCTGTCCCCAGGTCGGTGGGCGTGCTGGCGTACCCACTCGTGTACCCTCAGTATCGGCACATATATGCGTATTCTACAAAGTATCTGTCCCCAGGTCGGTGGGCGTGCTGGCGTACGTACTTCTGACGGGCTTCACACCTTTCGGCGGCGACACCGACTCGGAGACGTTCCGTAACATCGCCACTGCCGAGCTAGAGTTTCCCGACGAGTTGTTCGAAGACGTCTCGGAGTCGGCCAAGGACTTCATCCGCAGTTGCCTGGTCAAGGAGTCCAGGTGGGACATCGAGCCTCGCAAGGTGGCTGCAGGCGGTAACTCGATCGAGTCTGGGGACCCTACTCGTCTGGCTTGATCCCGCTAACCAAGCGACTACACTGATCAGACACACCGTACCGGGTGTAGAGCTGCGGACAGCAGGGGCTAGATATCTCCAGATGAGTGCTCGAAATTGGTTGGTGGTCGAAGGCTCATCTGTCACCTGGCCTGACGAAGCTATGACACACCAATAGTGCAGTCGTGTCCCAAATAATTGCCAAAGTCAAACAAATGGTACTTGCTCATGCTTCTTGACTGAACTGATGCATTGTGATTGAAGCTGACAGAGCCTGTGGTAGATGCACAGTGAACAGAACACACCAGCCTTGGTAGGTAGGGTTACAGCTTCATAGTTACTCTTGTCATGTAAAGTCCAGTCCACTGGTGGCCTCATCGGAGAACATCGCCGTTCTATCTGATCACGAACAAGGTCTAAGCTCGAGCAAGTCTACTCCCGTGTTTATGTAGACAATAATTCGCTTGAGCGGTCTCACCCGACACGACCCGACCTGGTCCGTCCTGACCCGACTCGACTCGACTTGACCTGGTCCGTCCTGACCCGACTCGACCAGACCCGACTCGACCTGACCCGACCCGACCCGACCCGACCCGACCCGACTCGACCAGACCTGATCCGTCCTGACCCGACTCGACTCGACTTGACCTGGTCCGTCCTGACCCGACTCGACCTGACCCGACCCGACCCGACCCGACCCGACCCGACCCGACCCGACCCGACCCGACCCGACTCGACCAGACCTGATCCGTCCTGACCCGACTCGACTCGACCCGACCTGGTCCGTCCTGACCCGACTCGACCTGACCCGACCCGACCCGACCCGACCCGACCCGACCCGACCCGACCCGACCCGACCCGACCCGACCCGACCCGACTCGGCCAGACCTGATCCGTCCTGACCCGACTCGACTCGACCCGACCTGGTCCGTCCTGACCCGACTCGACCTGACCCGACCCGACCCGACCCGACCCGACCCGACTCGACCAGACCTGATCCGTCCTGACCCGACCCGACCCGACCCGACCCGACCCGACCCGACTCGACCAGACCCGACTCGACCTGACCCGACCCGACCCGACCCGACCAGACCCGACCCGACCCGACCCGACCCGACTCGACTCGACTCGACCCGACCCGACCCGACCCGACTCGACTCGACTCGACTCGACCCGACCCGACCCGACCCGACCCGACCCGACCCGACCCCACCCGACCCCACCCAACCCGATCCGACCCGACCGGACCCGACTCGACCCGGCCTGGATCATTCCTGGCCTACCCTACCCGACACGACCGTTGCAATTTGGAAGCAATAACAGTTATTTTGTTACAGCATTAGAAGTCGTAATTTATTCACTCCGTATTAAGTTCGAGAGCGTGATGATGTCGAGCCAGAGCGGCTGGATGAGGTTTGTTCGTATGAACTTCATTCTCATGTATACGGGAGTAAACCTGCTCAGGCTTCGTCTCGCTGGTATTGAGCGCTAACAAAGAAGCGTGTTACAATTTGAATCTGATCGAATTTAAGTGACGACGCTTTAGTAAATTGCATGCAATTCTTGTTATTTATAGCCAAACGGAAAGGCAAATCACCACCGGATCTGGTAAAACCTCCACTTTCGAACAGCATCGGGAAACCAAGGCGTTCTATCGATAAGCTATTGTCGAAGCTATGCCGGCGTGCAATAGCACGCTGGCATAGCTTTGTCGATACTTCCGCCATAAGAAAAGGGACTCGCGTTCAACACATAACGTGATGTAATGAGGTTGTTTCTTTGAGTCAGAATGACTATGATTTATTCATGGGCTCGTCGAACAGTGTGTGGGCGTTCGTTGTATTCGGTGGCTGTCCTCAAATGCTCGGTTATTTTATTTCAGGAAGCGGCTGGATGTGCAGCAGTGTCTGGAGCACCGCTGGCTACGGCCACCTGCCAGACCACCATCCCCGTCGCCGCTCCTCACCTTATACGTGCCCGGCAGCGTAGAGCCACAACGTGGCGCACTGCACCGCTCCATCTCCAAGAGCCGTGAGGTGCTCTCATTCAAGGTCAACAACAGTAACCTGAAGAAGAACATCTCAAAGTCACGCGAGCGTCTGTGCGACCTCCAGTTCGGTCTGGCCAAGTCTGTCGACGCGTTCCCGTTGTGTCTGCGCGCGGACATGTCGCGTCTGACGGACGGAGTCACCAGCCGGCCGCCCTGGAAGGGTGCCGGCCTACTCTCCACACCGCCTCTGGAGCGTGTCAACTCGTTCAGGGTGCGAGACCAGTACCAGAGCCAGGTGGCAGCAGCGCTGGGTGGAAGCTGCCAGAGCCTGGAAGTGACGCCAGCACCGCTGGTGCGGGACCGCAGGAAGAGCTCGACCCAGGCCGCAGAGCCGCTCGACTGGCGGTCATCTCTGCGCCGCAACAGCAGCAAGCATAGCTGCACGATCCGACGCGCCACGGAGCAGCAGAACACCAGACCGGGTGAGGACACCAGGGTCAAACAAGCTGGGGTGAGAGCAAGCTCCACCCAGCAGGGATCCGATGTGATCCTACGACCTGACAAAACACGGTGCAATTCAACAAAGGAACTCTCGTCGACATCTCTAGATGAGCAAAGCCAGACAACAGTTGGTGGTGTCACGAGCAACGAAGCTGATGTGCTAACAAGACTGTGCAAAGACAGTAACAAGAAAACGGAAGCAGAGCAGATTCAACTTTCTGAAAAGGTCCGATCGTATGATGCCGACACCCAAGCACCCCTCCAGGTATGCACAACGCACACTGCAGTATATGTAGCAACCGAAAGAGATAAACGTACTGGAGAAAGTTTATCACAATCTGATAGTCTGGAATTAGTACTAAGAGATGCCCTAGACTGCAATGCCAAGACACAACTCGATCAACTCGAGGAACTTCCGTATCACACTGAAAAACTACGGCGTGCCGATGCCCCTATGCAAGAAGCTGCCCTCTGCAACAACATCCGGTCAGCGTCCGAGCAATGCCGCATCTTGACATCTGGAAGGCATCAACCGCTGGCGACGAGAACCAAGACACCGCCATCTGTTCCGGACACGAAGATGTCGGCCAGGAAGCAGTCGGTCATGCCAGCTGTATCCTCCACACCTCACCCGGTTGCCGTGGTCCCGGCCAGGAAGCAGTCGGCCATGCCAGCTGTATCCTCCACACCTCACCCGGTTGCCGTGGTCCCGGCCAGGAAGCAGTCGGCCATCAGCTGTATACTCCACCTCACCCGTTCGTGGTGGCCAAGCAGTCGGTCATGCCAGCTGTATCCTCCACACCTCACCCGGTTGCCGTAGTCCCGGCCAGGAAGCAGTCGGCCATGCCAGCTGTATCCTCCACACCTCACCCGGTTGCCGTGGTCCCGGCCAGGAAGCAGTCGGCCATGCCAGCTGTGTCCTCCATACCTCACCCGGTTGCCGTGGTCCCGGCCAGGAAGCAGTCGGCCATGCCAGCTGTATCCTCCACACCTCACCCGGTTGCCGTGGTCCCGGCCAGGAAGCAGTCGGCCATGCCAGCTGTATCCTCCACACCTCACCCGGTTGCCGTGGTCCCGGCCAGGAAGCAGTCGGCCATGCCAGCTGTATCCTCCACACCTCACCCGGTTGCCGTGGTCCCGGCCAGGAAGCAGTCGGCCATGCCAGCTGTATCCTCCACACCTCACCCGGTTGCCGTGGTCCCGGCCAGGAAGCAGTCGGCCATGCCAGCTGTATCCTCCACACCTCACCCGGCCGCCGTCGTCCCACATAAGTGGGCGTCGTGCTCCGGCCAGATGGGGACCCGCCCATCACGTCGCGCCAGTACAGCGACCGTCTCGTATCGCAAGGCGCCGACACACCGGCGAAACTCGCTCAATCTCCTGACCTCCCTGACCGTGCCCACAGTCATTGAACAGGTGGCGTCGCATACACGTCAGAAGTCCGCCCCTGTGGACAAACTGCAGCAGCCAGTGGCGTCGCATAGACGGCAAAAGTCGGCTCCAGTCGACACCCGGGAGTTCACGAGCAGTCGGGAGAGAAGAGTGACGTCACATAAAGACACACGAAATAGCGGCAGCAGCCAGAAGACAACGGTGACGTCAGAGAACTACACGCCAAGCCGTGCAGCCAATCAGCATCTACCAGCGACGTCACACAGCCGTACACAAGATCACGGCATCAGTCCGGGGCCGCCAGTGGCGTTACAAAAACATACACAAGACCGTGGCACTAGTCCGGGCCCGCCAGTGGCGTTAGAAAAACGTACACAAGACCGTGGCACCAGCCCAGGGCCGCCAGTGGCGTCACTCAAATCCACACAAGATCGTGGCACCAGTCCGGGGCCGCCTGTGCCGTGCGTCAAAACTACACAAGACCGCGGCACCAGCCCGGGTCGGGCAGTCGCTCTCCACCACTGCGGTGTCAACACAGACGACATCCGACTGGCGGCAGTCGGTGACGCCCACATGGTGTGGCAGTGCACGCAGACCCCACACGTGTCGGCCGACGCCGAGTCGACTGGCTCGCCGCCGGTCACCAGACGGGCTGAGCCACGCACACGCCAGAACGGCCTGGAGCGCGCCACACCACTGCGCTCCAGCTGGCGAGACGTGGCCGGCCGGCAGACCAGGGTGACGCAGCACGTGTCGGCGAGGGCCTCCTCCAGTGAGGACAGTCAACGGCGGCGCCAGTCCTCCGGCGGCGAGAACGTGCGCAAGCTGCGTAAGTCATCCACGGAAGAGAATGTGCACCAGCTGCGTCAGTCATCCACGGAAGAGAATGTGCGCCAGCTGCGTCAGTCATCCACGGAAGAGAATGTGCACCAGCTGCGTCAGTCATCCACGGAAGAGAATGTGCGCCAGCTGCGTCAGTCATCCACGGAAGAGAATGTGCGCAAGCTGCGTAAGTCATCCACGGAAGAGAATGTGCACCAGCTGCGTCAGTCATCCACGGACGAGAATGTGCACCAGCTGCGTAAGTCATCCACAGACGGGGACGTGCGTCGGCTGGTGGCCGTCGGCGATCAGCGCGACGAGAACCTGCCGGCCACGACGGTGACAGCCACCAGCCAGCGGAAACGGGCGCCACTACACCGCCGCTCGAGCTCGCTCACCAGCGACCTGGGCAGCAGCGAGGTGTCAAGCGACGCCGGCAGCGAGAGCCACAACGTCGTGTGGTGGGAGGGCCGGGCTGAGCGGGACTGCACCACCCAGCTCGGGCCGGCGGTCACCGGCCGGCTGGTGAGACGGCAGCGAGCGCCGACACACCCTGGCCGGCCGCTGTTGGGTGCCGACGGTCGGGCAGACGGCAGCGCCGTATCGCGCGCTCTCGCCAGGCTCCATTCGCTGGCCAGGGAGAGCCGCCAGAGGAAGCCGGCCGCGACTGCTGGACGGTCTCCCTGGTCGACCACGCCGCGGAGCAAACTGCAGGGTGTCGATGAAGCTACCCACTGATACGCCGGCCAGGCGTGTCGGCTTGGCACAGCTCTAATCGGTGTGATTCGCGTATCTGGGACAGAATTCAAGTGCGACACAATTATGGCTGGTTTTGTAAGCCAAGGCTCGGAAAGGTAGCATCGTCAACAGGATGCACATGCGATGTTGATCATGCAGACGATCGTGCAGACGATCGTGTTCGTTCATGCTACCGATTGTTACGTGAGAAGAGTGATCGATGCGAATATTGGCTATGAAGTCCGTCTGTGCTATGCTTAACATCAAGTGTTGCTTACGCGTAACTTCCAACTAACTCCAGAATGTCACCTATAGTTTAATACAATGCAAATTGTCTGACGAAGAGTGCAGTTGGTAGTTCACAACAAAACGACATGGTGGTTAAGTTAGGAAGGACTTCGACTAAAGCGGTGACCTGATTAAACGTAAACACATCATTTACTCTTGCGTTGAGCTGCGCATTTTTACCGGACAATTGGATGTTTTCATCAAAAGACATGATGTCGAAGTGAGGAATGCCTACGAAGCGCCAGGTCTGTTGTTGATGTTGGGACACGGTACGTTCAGGGTACTGTTCTTTGCATCCCCTGATTGCTGTAATTAAATGCACCTTCCGCAGCACCAAGCTGAGAGAAGAGACATATCATAGTAAACCAATCCAATCAAAATGCATTGCAGCGAAACATGAATGCATATAGTCATTGCAGTCAATGCCGTTGTTCGTGCGTCAGGTTTTGATTGCGAGCGAGGGAGAAGCCAGAGGGAGTTCACTCTCCTGGATATGGTACATACAAGTTGACCTGAGCGGCTCAGCCCGGATCGACCCGCCCGGCCCAATCGTGACGCCTTTGAAGCCGTAATAACTCTTCTTTTGCTGCAGTGCTTCGCGTTCTGTTTTCTCACTGAGAGCCAGGTCTACTCTTTTTATTTTTAGATGTATCAACTTTCATCACAACAATCTTTCAAAGAAAGGCGCACCTGGCGGCATTTCCGCGTGCTGACAGCTTAACAAAAACCTTGCCCCGCAACCACGCTGGTCATTTGCCATCTGCCCCTGATGGCAAATGACCAAGGTGTTGATGAAAGTTTGCATCCAAGGTTATCGAATGCACTCTAAGGCAGTGATGGTGCTTTTGCGTCTGAATCTATTCATGCAAGTTGCCAAAAGTATCACATCCCAAATCAGTTTTGCTCTGCATATATTCGTGCAGGCACTTGACTGTATAGACGCTCCAGATAATGCACCTATGGCTGATATGCACGGAGATTCGCACTGCGCATTCAGCGCATGTCCTCGCTCGCCCAGTGAGCGGGGCACTATATGCCCCGAAGGGCACCATATGCCCCGAAGGGCACCATATGCCCCGAAGGGCACCATACGCCCCGAAGGGCACCATATGCCCCGAAGGGCACCATATGCCCCGAAGGGCACCATACGCCCCGAAGGGCACCATATGCCCCGTAGGGCACCATATGCCTCGAAAGGCACCATGTGCCCCACAGGGCACCATATGCCCCGAAGGATATCGGGACATATGGTGCCCTTCGGGCATATGGGGAATATCGGGGCATCCATAATCCCCGCAGGGCACACTATGCCCCGCAGGGCACCCTATGCCCCGCAGGGCACCCTATGCCCCGCAGGGCACCCTTTGTCCCGCAGGGCACCATATTCCCCGTAGGGCACCATATTTCCCGAAAGGCACTATATTCCCCGTAGGGCACTATATGCCCCGCAGGGCACCCTATGTCCCGCAGGGCACCATATGCCCCGTAGGGCACCATATTCCCCGAAAGGCACTATATTCCCCGTAGGGCACTATATGCCTCGAAGGGTACCATATCGAGACATGTGGTGCCCTTCGGGGAATATGAGGCATATCGGGGCATACCTTAGCGGCATCCATATGCCCCGCAGGGCACCATATTCCCCGAAAGGCACCATATGCCCCGAAGGATACCATATGCCCCGAAGGACACCATATGCTGGCTTAAAAGCGCCATATGCTGGCTTAAAGGCACCATGAAGCTACCCACGCCGTGGAGACACAATCGGCTGCAGAGCGCCAGATGCCGTGCCGCAGTGGTTGAAGTGGTTGCCATTCGCGGTGGCGGCAATTTCCCGCAGTTTCTTGTACTTGTTTTGTTTGTTTTACTTCAGCCGCCGAATTTATGCCGAGTTATGGATATCGACGTATTATTCTCCCTACGAAGTTCTAGATTGCCCAGAAGAAAATATCATAACATTTCAAGGATATATCGGGAAGCCCATAACGGTGGACTGATGAACAGTGGTGGAGTCATGCTCATGGTGCCAGTTCATGATGCCAGTTCATGATGCCAGTTCATGATGTCCTGGAGGATATTTTTTTCAGGAAAAGTTCCCAGAAGAAGAGCCTTGGACTATCTTACGACGTATCCGACTGCTAGTATCTCAAACCTGATTTGGTCGTGGGTGAAATCGGTAATCTGCACGTTGCCGGGTTCGAACCCACGATCTTGCGGATAATAGTCTAACGCCCTACCGACTGAACTACGTGGACGCCCTTCCCATGAGAAGAAAAGTTCCCAATACAAAACCAAAAAGGCATGCAGAAGTGAATTGTTAAGTGCAGAAGGCACCAGGCGGTCGGCCAGGGTGTGGGTGGGCGCGGACTGACTATGATCGCCCAACTGGCCGAACCTGAAACAAATATACAGGACGCAGCATCTTTCCCGCGCATAGTATTTTTGCACAATGCGGAAGGAAATTAGGTAGAAACTGGTTCTATGATTTAAAAACTACCACCCAATTGTAAGCTTTTGAATTTCCCTTGATACAAGAACCTGAACTGTATTGATTTAATATGCCGTTTCTTGGTAACACGATGATTTACTTGGAAAAATATATAATAATTTCATGTGTTTCATCTCAAACAGCACGTGAATGACGAATACGTAAAACGTAGGCGATATGTGGGTATCCATACTATCACAAACGTAAGGGCAACCCATATGTGCATGTCCATATTACTGTCAAAAACGTAAATAAATGTTCATTACATGCACTTCCTTTTTACCATAATTCTTCTCGCACTTTTGGTGCTTTCTTGAGGGTTTCTGTTTATCTTCGAAGGGTCGCTGAAGGAAAGGATATTCAAAGGTAAGGGCCTCAAGCAAAGTACTTTAAGGATATATTTTAAATAGAGCTTAGCCCAGTTGCGTATCCAGTGTGTGTGTGGGGGGGGGGGGGCAAAGCGGCAAATGCCCTCTGGAAGGTCCAAGGGGCTCTCCAGGCTACCAACTCGGGGGCCCGCAAGGGACCCTCAATGTGCATGCGCAGGGGTCCCGAAAGGGCCATCTGGGGCCGACGTGAAGAGCCCCTGAACCGACGAAAGGTACCCCGAGCTGTAGGAGAGGGCCCCGAGAAGATGAAGAGGACCACGAGTCAACAGCGAGTATCAACGGTCTGCAGATGATGAGGGCCCGGTGATGGGCCAACGTGAAGGGCTTCTAGGTCGACAGAGGAACTTCGGGTCGTTGGAAGGGTCCCAGAGCCAATATGAAGGGCCCAGGGGATGACAGCGGGGCCGAAGCCGAAGACAGGGGGCAAACTGGGGCATGACAGGGGGGGGGACAAACTTTTGAGAAGGGGCCTCCGGCCTAATGACGTCTTTAAAGTCAGAAGTCTCGGGTCGTCAGAAAGTGCCCTTGGACCGACGGATGTGGCTCAAGCCGTACAAGGGCCTCTGGCCTGGAGAAAAGAGGGCCTCTGAGCCGAAGGGTAGGGGGGGGTGGCGGACATGCAGGGCCACTGGATCGGCTTTGGCTCACGCTGATGGAGAGAAGTCTCCAAAGCGAAAGCGAGTCTCAGGCCGATGAAGAGACTGCGGAGCCACGGAGGCGGTCCGGGCTGAAGCGGAGGGTTCCGATGTTACGTAAAGGCCTCTAAGCTTATGGTGGTGCCCTGGGCTGCTTCAAAGCAGTGGAATAGCCAAGGGGTGAAAGGACGCCTGCATCCCATCGCCTGGCGAGTCCGCAGGGGCCCTCCAGGCGACCGCCTTGAGTGACCAACAAGGGGCCCCCTTAAGGCGTAACGGCGGATATATAACCGAGGAAAATGTGAAATGTGAAATGCATCCAACAGTGTGTCGAAAGGGGTCTTAAACCTGCAGTGGCCCACCCTGAGGGCTGACAAGGGCCGTGCAGATAACAGAGGGCCCGTCCGAGAGCTGCAATGGCCGTGCCAGCTGGAAAGAGCATACTTGGCTGGGAAGGAACCCTAATAGTTGAGGGATAAACAAGGCCTGAGGGCGTTAAGGAATAAGCAGCGCGCCGAAAGACCAGAGAGGGCTGGGATGCTCTTGGAGTTTGAAAGGGCACCCGTGGGATGAACAGAACCCTGAAGAGCTGAAGAGGACTAGTGAAGATCCATCTGAGAGTTAACATTCCCCTGAGATGACTGTTATAAAGGGATATTCAAGAATACTATGGGCCCCATGAAACAGGGGATGGCCCCTAGGGATGAAGAAGATTTCAGAGAGCCAGAGAGGACTGGATTGGGATTCTCCTGAGGATGAGTGGGGCCTCCGATGGATGAACAAGGTCCGTTGAGCAAGGTCCCCTGAGAGCAAAATGATTCCCTGTGGGCTGGTGCTGCTATGTGACAAACTGACGGTCAGGCTCAGAGCCAGACTATCCTTGCAACCGACAAGCTGTCGATAAATGAGAAGGATCTCTAGCAGCTTGACAGGGCCCTGTGGGTCAACAGAGCTCCCTGAGAGCTAAGGAATGTTCCTAAGGATACCGATGCTTGAGGAATACTAATGGACCGCGTCAGAGCTAAGGAGAGTCCATAAGGCTCACGATGGTTGTGAGGAATACTGATGGACCGCGCCAGAGCTAAGTAGAGTCCATAAGGCTCACGATGGTTTTGAGGAATACTGATGGCCCGCCTCAGAGCTAGAAAGTCCTTGAAACCCGAAGAGCTGTCAAGGACTGAAAAGGCACCTAAAAGCTGGAGAGGCCCCTGACCTGAGGTCGTCGAGTTCATCACCAGCTCTTCACCAGCTCTTCACCAGCTCTTCAACTTTTTAATGCATTCCATGTGCACGATCATCAGCCGGACCAAGGCTTCCTTCCTGTGAGTCAATCTAAGAGGAACACTGACGACTAGCAATCCGCTATCAGTTGTAGAGATAACTGGTGACCAAGATTAATACCCAGCAAAGTCACCACCAGGTCACAACCACATACATCATCAGTGGCGAAGCCAGGATTGTCTTAGGTGGGTGAGGTGGCCGACGCTCCAAAACTGTTATTTATTGCGAACTCCTTTGTCGTGCGAAGAGCGTCGAATGTTTATCGTTTGGCATGGTGCAAAACTAAACATTTCTTTTTGATTTAGTGTCATTTTTTTAACAAATGGAGGGTCCGGGTTCCGTCCCCATGGCTGCGCCTATGTGTTTCAGAAATACTACAATCATGGGTGTCAGTGAACGTGACGAGAAAAGGGATCTCAGAAATGATGCCTACAATGGCATATCCATAGCATGAGAAAGATATGTACGCAAAACTGCAAATAAGCACGCTTACTAATCATTGGACAAAGCGCCATAGACTTCAACACACAGCCCTGTGTAGCTTGTTATTAATAGGCTAATCTAAGCCGCCACTTTTGTCTTTAAATATGCTTAATAAAAAGCCACATGTCCACCTTACAGATATTCCTGGGCATTGCCTCGTTTGATCTACCGAGTGATTGAGTTCACCATGGAGTTTTCAACATGGTCACGCATCCCTAAGTTTGCGGCTATTCCATTGAGATATCATCTATGCAAGTTAGTCAATGGGCAACGCCGGCGATTAGCAATCCGATATCAGTTGTAGGGTAGATGATGACTTAGTTCCTCACCCAGCAATGGCTACCACCAGGTCACAGACAAATACATCGGAGGTGTTGCAATCATGGGTCTCTGCAGACACGAAACGACAGGCGAATCTTAAGGGACAAAGACACAGGGAATACCAACCGCCCTGGCCACGCCCCCGATCACTCTACAGGTCAGCTGAATACCCCCGACGGCGATCACGGCGATCACGGCGACGGTGCGATAGTCAACCATCACTTCACGGTCAGCTGAGTACCCCCGACGGCGATCACGGCCACGGTGCGATAGTCAACCATCACTTCACGGTCAGCTGAGTACCTCCGACGGCGATCACGGCCACGGTGCAATAGTCAACCATCACTTCACGGTCAGTTGAGTAGCTTCGGTGGCGCGCGCCACGCTGACGATCATGCAAGAGTAAAATTGAGTGCTGAATATGAATTCAGTGGCGACATGTGTGCGCCTATAAATGACTGCACGTCATCATAAACGTGTAATATGACGCCGGTTCATGTAAGTATGACTCATATTGACGATAACTGCAACGACCTTGAATTCAATGTTTCGAATACAAAAAATATAGTCCAGCTGTTCATTGAAGACACTCAAAGTTCTAGCTAGGTAGCGGCAGCGACTTTGGAGATATTCAAGAAAAAACAATGAGAGAGGGAAGGGGAGAGTAGCAAAAAAGTTCGGATAATGACTTGGAGTTAGCGTAATGCAGTAGTCATTCATGCAAATTTCTAGATATGCCGTGTCTCATATTTCTCATACATCCATATATATATATATATATATATATATATATATATATATATATATATATACGAAACATATCAGATCTGAGAACTGCGATAATATTCTGGCATACAATGCGATCGATGTAAACAAAATCAAGTGTCACCCAATATATATTACATGACCTCGGATGGCTTCCTACAGCAACACGAAGTATGCACCAATCTCCTCATGGTGCCACATCTAACTCCATCAGCTGGCCAGACTCAGGGTAAGGGAGGCAGAGTTCATCGGTGAACCAGCACTGAAAGAAAACACCACTCCCACGCAGGCTCAAGTACAGTTTTCGTCCCAAAAGTATACGGAGTCCATCAGAGAGTATGTGTCAAACGCAGGTCAGCTCAAATAAATATAGTCATGGACATCAAGCTCGTCCAACAGCATCATTTCTCAGGCACCCTTGACGTTGGCTGACCTCACCTCACCTGACCTCAGCCGACTTCAGGCTGGATGTCCTGCCGACCGACGAGATACGCCGTGGCGTGGTCGACCAGGGAGACCGTCCAGCAGTCGCGGCCGGCTTCCTCTGGCGGCTCTCCCTGGCCAGCGAATGGAGCCTGGCGAGAGCGCGCGATACGGCGCTGCCGTCTGCCCGACCCGTCGGCACCCAACAGCGGCCGGCCAGGGTGTGTCGGCGCTTGCTGCCGTCTCACCAGCCGGCCGGTGACCGCCGGCCCGAGCTGGGTGGTGCAGTCCGGCTCGGCCCGGCCCTCCCACCACACGACGTTGTGGCTCTCGCTGCCGGCGTCGCTTGACACCTCGCTGCTGCCCAGGTCGCTGGTGAGCGAGCTCGAGCGGCGGTGTAGTGGCGCCCGTTTCCGCTGGCTGGTGGCTGTCACCGTCGTGGCCGGCAGGTTCTCGTCGCGCTGATCGCCGACGGCCACCAGCCGACGCACGTCCTCGTCCGTGGATGACTTACGCAGCTGGTGCACATTCTCGTCCGTGGATGACTTACGCAGCTGGTGCACATTCTCGTCCGTGGATGACTTACGCAGCTGGTGCACATTCTCGTCCGTGGATGACTTACGCAGCTGGTGCACATTCTCGTCCGTGGATGACTTACGCAGCTGGTGCACATTCTCGTCCGTGGATGACTTACGCAGCTGGTGCACATTCTCGTCCGTGGATGACTTACGCAGCTGGTGCACATTCTCGTCCGTGGATGACTTACGCAGCTGGTGCACATTCTCGTCCGTGGATGACTTACGCAGCTGGTGCACATTCTCGTCCGTGGATGACTTACGCAGCTGGTGCACATTCTCGTCCGTGGATGACTTACGCAGCTTGTGCACATTCTCGTCCGTGGATGACTGACGCAGCTGGTGCACATTCTCTTCCGTGGATGACTTACGCAGCTGGTGCACGTTCTCGCCGCCGGAGGACTGGCGCCGCCGTTGACTGTCCTCACTGGAGGAGGCCCTCGCCGACACGTGCTGCGTCACCCTGGTCTGCCGGCCGGCCACGTCTCGCCAGCTGGAGCGCAGTGGTGTGGCGCGCTCCAGGCCGTTCTGGCGTGTGCGTGGCTCAGCCCGTCTGGTGACCGGCGGCGAGCCAGTCGACTCGGCGTCGGCCGACACGTGTGGGGTCTGCGTGCACTGCCACACCATGTGGGCGTCACCGACTGCCGCCAGTCGGATGTCGTCTGTGTTGACACCGCGGTGGTGGAGAGCGACTGCCCGACCCGGGCTGGTGCCGCGGTCTTGTGTAGTTTTGACGCACGGCACAGGCGGCCCCGGACTGGTGCCACGATCTTGTGTGGATTTGAGTGACGCCACTGGCGGCCCTGGGCTGGTGCCACGGTCTTGTGTACGTTTTTCTAACGCCACTGGCGGGCCCGGACTATTGCCACGGTCTTGTGTACGTTTTTGTAACGCCACTGGCGGCCCCGGACTGATGCCGTGATCTTGTGTACGGCTGTGTGACGTCGCTGGTAGATGCTGATTGGCTGCACGGCTTAGCGTGTAGTTCTCTGACGTCACCGTTGTCTTCTGGCTGCTGTCGCTATTTCGTGTGTCTTTATGTGACGTCACTCTTCTCTCCCGACTGCTCGTGAACTCCCGGGTGTCGACTGGAGCCGACTTTTGCCGTCTATGCGACGCCACTGGCTGCTGCAGTTTGTCCACAGGGGCGGACTTCTGACGTGTATGCGACGCCACCTGTTCAATGACTGTGGGCACGGTCAGGGAGGTCAGGAGATTGAGCGAGTTTCGCCGGTGTGTCGGCGCCTTGCGATACGAGACGGTCGCTGTACTGGCGCGACGTGATGGGCGGGTCCCCATCTGGCCGGAGCACGACGCCCACTTATGTGGGACGACGGCGGCCGGGTGAGGTGTGGAGAACACAGCTGGCATGGCCGACTGCTTCCTGGCCGGGACCACGGCAACCGGGTGAGGTATGGAGGATACAGCTGGCATGGCCGACTGCTTCCTGGCCGGGACCACGGCAACCGGGTGAGGTATGGAGGATACAGCTGGAATGACCGACTGCTTCCTGGCCGGGACTACGGCAACCGGGTGAGGTGTGGAGGATACAGCTGGCATGGCCGACTGCTTCCTGGCCGGGACCACGGCAACCGGGTGAGGTGTGGAGGATACAGCTGGCATGACCGACTGCTTCCTGGCCGGGACTACGGCAACCGGGTGAGGTGTGGAGGATACAGCTGGAATGACCGACTGCTTCCTGGCCGGGACTACGGCAACCGGGTGAGGTGTGGAGGATACAGCTGGCATGGCCGACTGCTTCCTGGCCGGGACCACGGCAACCGGGTGAGGTGTGGAGGATACAGAAACCACGCTTCGGCCGGACACGCAACCGGGTGTGGAGGATACAGCTGGAATGACCGACTGCTTCCTGGCCGGGACTACGGCAACCGGGTGAGGTGTGGAGGATACAGCTGGCATGGCCGACTGCTTCCTGGCCGGGACTACGGCAACCGGGTGAGGTGTGGAGGATACAGCTGGAATGACCGACTGCTTCCTGGCCGGGACTACGGCAACCGGGTGAGGTGTGGAGGATACAGCTGGCATGGCCGACTGCTTCCTGGCCGGGACCACGGCAACCGGGTGAGGTGTGGAGGATACAGCTGGCATGGCCGACTGCTTCCTGGCCGGGACTACGGCAACCGGGTGAGGTGTGGAGGATACAGCTGGCATGGCCGACTGCTTCCTGGCCGGGACTACGGCAACCGGGTGAGGTGTGGAGGATACAGTTGGCATGGCCGACTGCTTCCTGGCCGGGACTACGGCGACCGGGTGAGGTGTGGAGGATACAGTTGGCATGGCCGACTGCTTCCTGGCCGACATCTTCGTGTCCGGAACAGATGGCGGTGCCTTCGTTCTCGTCGCCAGCGGTTGATGCCTTCCAGATGTCAAGATGCGGCATTGCTCGGACGCTGACCGGATGTTGTTGCAGAGGGCAGCTTCTTGCATAGGGGCATCGGCACGCCGTAGTTTTTCAGTGTGATACGGAAGTTCCTCGATTTGATCGAGTTGTGTCTTGTCATTGCAGTGTAGGGCATCTCTTAGTACTAATTCCAGACTATCAGCTTGTGATAAACTTTCTCCAGTACGTTTATCTCCTTCGGTTGCTACAGATACTGCAGTGTACGTCGCGCATGCCTGGAGGGGCGCCTGGGTGTCGGCATCATACGATCGGACCTTTTCAGGAAGTTGAATCTGCTCTGCTTCCGTTTTCTTGCTACTGACTTTGCACAGTCTTGTTAGCACATCAGCTTCGTCGTTCATGACACCACTAACTGTTGTCTGGCTTTGCTCATCTAGAGATGTCGACGAGAGTTCCTTTGTGGAATTGCGCCGTGTTTTGTCAGGTGGTACGATCACATCGGATCCCTGCTGGGTGGAGCTTGCTCTCACCCCAGCTTGTTGGACCCTGGTGTCCTCACCCGGTCTGGTGTTCTGCTGCTCCGTGGCGCGTCGGATCGTGCAGCTATGTTTGCTGCTGTTGCGGGGCAGAAATGACCGCCAGTCAAGCGACTCTGCGGCCTGGGTCGAGCTCTTCCTGCGGTCCCGCACCAGCGGTGCTGGCGTCACTTCCAGGTTCTGGCAGCTTCCACCCAGCGCTGCTGCCACCTGGCTCTGGTACTGGTCTCGCACCCTGAACGAGTTGACACGCTCCGGAGGCGGTGTGGAGAGTAGGCCGGCACCCTTCCAGGGCGGCCGGCTGGTGACTCCGTCCGTCAGACGCGACATGTCCGCGCGCAGACACAACGGGAACGCGTCGACAGACTTGGCCAGACCGAACTGGAGGTCGCACAGACGCTCGCGTGACTTTGAGATGTTCTTCTTCAGGTTACTGTTGTTGACCTTGAATGAGAGCACCTCACGGCTCTTGGAGATGGAGTGGTGCAGTGCGCCACGCTGTGGCTCTACGCTGCGGGGCACGGACAGGGTAAGGGGCGGCGATGGTGGTGGTGGTGTGGCAGGTGGCCACAGCCAGCGGTGCTCCTGACACTGATGAACAGAGGGACGCTGCCTGGAAGAAGAAAAACGGCATCACGCATCATAGGTAGTTAATATTCATTCTGAGATGCATTGTCGTTACCCGAATGCTCTATTCATTCCTTGCACCTGATCATAACCGAGGAAGCGTAGCCTAAGCGTGCCACTGCCAGTTCACTCTGTGGTGGTGAAAATATGTTTCCACGCATAATGTTGTTTTTTAAAGTTTGTGTTGGTATATCCTCAAATTTGCATTACCATGACGGTGATGTATTTATCGTGTTGAAGTGAGGACGCCGATCACCCACGGAACGATCAAAGCATATTTACACGACGACAGCAAGTTTGAAGGCAATGCAAATTTCGTGAAACTGAGCAGAATCTGGTCCCAAAATACGGATCAATGTTGCAAATAATGCGAGACAATGCAGCTGATAGAATGTAGGACTGAAAAGGATGACGATACCCCTCGACCGTTCTACAGAGCATACAAACATCAAGACAGCGAACACAGTCCACGGCATCCCTTTCTCTTTCTTTACATACATTTTACACGTGTAATTACATTAATATTCGTGGCACACGAAGTTGAGGAAAACAAATATCTAGACCTACAAGAGTCAATAGTGCCCTATCTCGCCACCAATAGTTTCCGTTTCCCCGTGAGAGTCAATGGCCCACCTGGACTACTTCGTCAGGCAGCTGCGAATGAAGTCCTTGGCCGACTCCGAGACGTCTTCGAATAACTCGTCGGGAAACTCTAGCTCGGCAGTGGCGATGTTGCGGAACGTCTCCGAGTCGGTGTCGCCGCCGAAAGGTGTGAAGCCCGTTAGAAGTACGTACGCCAGCACGCCCACCGACCTGGGGACAGATACTTTGTAGAATACGCATATACGTACCGATACTGAGGGTACACGAGTGCGTACGCCAGCTCGCCCACCGACCTGAGGACAGAGACTTTGTAGAATGTGCATATATGTGCCGATACTGAGGGTACACGAGTGGGTACGCCAGCTCGCCCACCGACCTCGGACATGTTAAGAAAACACATAATATGTGAATGCGACAGGTACAGGAGTACGTAGACTACATTGCAGGCCCAGATAGTGGCAGTCGTGTATAGGAAACGCCACACAATTTAACGAATACCTTAGTACGCATGTCCAGTGACCTGGGTCAGGTGTATACGTTTAGAAGCCTGGCATGATATCTGTGGGGGCAGCATCATGCCACAATGACGAACTAATGGTGCTGATATTAACGCAAGCCTAATATTGACATCCTATTTGTGGGAGCAGCATTCTGTGACGATAACGAACTCGTGGTGCTGATATTCACCCGCCCTGTCTCGACAGGTCTTTTTATGCCACCCTTAGGGTCTTCCGCAACAGCGGAAGAACTGCGACAGGCCGCGCGGCAAAATATGCAGTATCTTCCTTGTCATTTTTGCGTTTAGCACGAAAATGTCAACCTCATGTCATGTAAGGTCATTAACCCAGCTCAGGTAAAACAGGCTCAGCTCAGGTAAAACCTCCAAAAATGTGTGAAGATGGATAACTCATACACATCAAGATATTTTGAAAGGGAATTTGCTAGGTGAGTACAATTGGGCAGTGTCTCCTAAACGTATATGTCGAATGTTTGTTTCATGTCAGGTTAGTGATCTGAGGTCACAACCAATTTTCGCACATTTTAGACCCATTTTACTATTTTTAAAAAATATGCATGTTCTTCAAGCATCATTTTCACCTTGGCATGCGCGCACATCAAGAGAAGTTCCTTATACAATTTGTTTGGCCTCATTCAGGCAGCCTGAGGCCAGGCCAGGATAATTTGCGCAAGATGGGCTCAGCCTATCTGGACATTGCTGTTTTATGGTTGATTTCTAGTTTTCATGATCTAAATGCTGTCGAAGCTGTATCGCACGATTCACATTACCCTAGCACGCAAATATCAAAAGTTTTAAAAACACTGAATTATTCGTTCTCGTGCAACACTTAGTTCAGTAGTTAGACCGGGGTCATTTGGGACCCCCGAGACGGGTTGTGTGGATCTGCCCGGAATGCCAGAATGGATGGATGTAGTGGCACACATAATCTGGTTAGTGAGAGATCCTGGTGTCTGTGGCAGATGGCCCCTGCTAGAGGACTGTCTCTGATGGTGTGGCACACACCACCTGGTCAATGAGATATCCTGGTGTCTGTGACAGATGGCCTCTGCTAGAGGACTGTCTCTGATGGTGTGGCACACACCACCTGGCAATGAGATATCCTGGTGTCTGTGACAGATGGCCTCTGCTAGAGGACTGTCTCTGATGGTGTGGCACACACCACCTGGTCAATGAGATATCCTGGTGTCTGTGACAGATGGCCTCTGCTAGAGGACTGTCTCTGACGGTGTGGCACACACCACCTGGTCAATGAGATATCCTGGTGTCTGTGACAGATGGCCTCTGCTAGAGGACTGTCTCTGACGGTGTGGCACACACCACCTGGTCAATGAGATATCCTGGTGTCTGTGACAGATGGCCTCTGCTAGAGGACTGTCTCTGACGGTGTGGCACACACTACCTGGTCAGTGACATATCCTGGTGTATGATGCAGATGGCCTCTGCTAAAGAACTGACTCTCGCAAGAGGCGAGACGAGACCGTGCCTGCCAAAACTCCTTTGATCGGATTATTTTGTACAGAGCGATAATAACACCATGGCGTCATTGGTGCTATCCTAGTTCAAGAATACTTATGTAAATATCGTTGCAACGGCGCTGAAAGAACGAGGTTGTTGATGCACTGACAACCTCACTAGCGTTGTGCAGTGGAACAAACTGAAACAAGGTGCACCAGAGTCACGCATGCGGGCCGGGCGGGGGAAGGTCATGTAATCGAACTGTGAACATATTTTTGGCAACTTTGTGCCATAGACGCTAATTACATTACACCTTGATCCCTCTGCTCAACTCAGACCAGATTCAGACATATGAGGAGACATGAGAAAGAGACAGGAGACAGAGACAGAGACACCAGACAGAGATACCAGACAGAGACACCAGACAGAGACAGGAGACGGAGACAGGAGACAGAGACCGGAGACAGAGGTAGGATACAGAGACAGGAGACAGAAACAGGAGACATAAACAGGAGACAAAGACAGGATACATAAAAAGGAGACAGAGACAGGAGACAGAGACAGGACACAGGATACAGAAACAGGATACAGAAACAGGATACAGAAACAGGATACAGAAACAGGATACAGAAACAGGATACAGAAACAGGATACAGAAACAGGATACAGAAACAGGATACAGAAACAGGATACAGAAACAGGATACAGAAACAGGATACAGAAACAGGATACAGAAACAGGATACAGAAACAGAATACAGAAACAGGAGAAAGGAGGCAGGAGACAGGAGGCAGGAGACATGAGACAGAGACAGGAGAGAGAGAGACCTGAGACAGGAGACAGGAGACAGGAGGCAGGAGACAGGAGACAGGATACAGGAGACAGGAAACAGGAGACAAGAAACAGATACAGGAGACAGGAGACAGGAGACAGATACAGGAGCCAGAGATAGGAGACAGGAGACAGAGACAGAGACAGGAGACAGGAGAGACAGGAGATATAGACAGGAGACAGGAGACAGGAGACAGAGACAGAGACAGGAGACGGAGACAGGAGACAGGAGTCAGAGACAGGAGACAGAGACAGGAGACAGATGCAGGAAACAGAGACGGGAGACAGAGACAGGAGACAGAGACAGGAGTCAGATACAGGAGACCGAGACAGGAGACAGAGACAGGAGACAGGAGACAGAGACAGGAGACAGAGACAGGAGACAGAGACAGGAGACAGAGACAGAGACAGGAGACAGAGACAGGAGACAGAGACAGGAGACAGAGACAGGAGACATATACAGAGACAGAAGACAGAGACAGGAGATAGAGACAGGAGACAGAGACAGGAGACAGAGGCAGGAGACAGAGACAGGAGACAGAGACAGGAGACAGAGAAGGGAGACAGAGACAGGAGACAGAGACAGGAGACAGAGACAGGAGACAGAGACAGGAGACAGAGACAGGAGACAGAGACAGGAGACAAAGACAGGAGACAGAGACAGAAGACAGGAGACAGGAGACAGAGACAGGAGACAGAGACAGGAGACAAAGACAGGAGACAGAGACAGGAGACAGAGACAGGAGACAGAGACAGGAGACAGAGACAGGAGACAGAGACAGGTGACAGGTGACAGAGACAGGAGACAGAGACAGGAGACAGAGACAGGAAACAGAGACAGGAGACAGGAGACAGAGACAGGTGACAGGAGACAGAGACAGGAGACAGAGACAGGAGACAGGAGACAGAGACAGGAGACAGGATACAGAGACAGGAGACAGGTGACAGGAGACAGAGACAGGAGACAGAGACAGGAGACAGGTGACAGGAGACAGAGACAGGAGACAGAGACAGGAAACAGAGACAGGAAACAGAGACAGGAAACAGAGACAGGAGACAGGTGACAGAGACAGGAGACAGATGACAGGAGACAGGAGACAGTGGGGAGTCCGTTAGTCCGTTAATTGTGCAATCTGCACCTCCTTAGCCGTCAGTGAAATCTGCATTCCTCAATCTCATCAATAATCTTCTGTTCGTCTTGAAAGTCGTCAGTTTTATCAATCGTAAGCCGTCAATCTTCTCACCAGCTAGCCTGCTCAGCCTTGACTGGCCAGACTCTTGAGACATGCCCGTCGCCTGTCTACTCAGTGTCGTCGGGCTGAATAATCCGCTCCCGTTACTGCGCTGTCTGATAACTGGCTCCAGTATAGAGCACTATTTGAATATTTTAATCTGACTACTAAAGTCTGCATGCATCCCTCTGCAAGCCCATAGCCCTAGGATCCAAACTATGCTTAAGAAACAAATGCGTACTGTGGATGTTCGACAAAGACATGATGTAAATGGTCGCTCAATAGCGGCATTTATAACCTCAGTCAATCATTGCATCATTTGGCAGGAACGTGGTGCTTTGCGTTTTTAGTCGTTGAATAATTACAGATAATCGTACATTAGCTGTAGAAATTGTGATAGATGTGTGTCATTTAGCGGTAGAATCCAACTGGGCACAATTTGCTAAGCAAAACCATGCGTGTTTTGAAGGTCGCTCCATGGCGCCAAATGACTCTGTTGTCGGCGCGCCCTTAAACCCAAATAAGCAATCAAGGTGGCTCGCTGTTTACATGGGTCGCTGTGGCGTTGTGAATTCTGGGTGGTCTGTTCAAGTCTGCCACTGGCCCTCAGTGGATCTTCATAGCTGAATATCCCAAACGCGGCTCGGCAATTCATCACAGGAAACTGGCCCACACTCTGCTACAGCATACTCCACAGTACTAACGGTAACTAGGTCACTGCACCAACCGCTAAAACTGAAGTAATAATTCACCAGTCTAAGCACACCCACCGAATCACAGCCAGCCTGGAAGTCAAGGTCAGCCAAACCGAGGGTTAAAGATGAGCTGGACGCATCGGTTGTAAGATGACCTTTCGGAAGCATGGCAGATGGCAGACGGAAGATATGGCAGCAAACCAACGCAGACTGTGCGGTCTGTAGCTGACGGTAGCTTACGTCATAGGTGAGATGTCGCTACTGAATGTACGAGCAACAGCTGACGGTAGCTTACGTCATAGGTGAGATGTCGCTACTGAATGTACGAGCAACAGCTGACGGTATCTTACGTCATAGGTGAGATGTCGCTACTGAATGTACGAGCAACAGCTGACGGTAGCCTACGTCAGAGGTGAGATGTCGCTACTGAATGTACGAGCAACAGCTGACGGTAGCCTACGTCATAGGTGAGATGTCGCTACTGAATGTACGAGCAACAGCTGACGGTAGCCTACGTCATAGGTGAGACGTCGCTACTGAATGTACGAGCAACAGCTGACGGTAGCCTATGTCAGAGGTGAGATGTCGCTACTGAATGCACGAGCAACAGCTGACGGTAGCCTACGTCATAGGTGAGATGTCGCTACTGAATGTACGAGCAACAGCTGACGGTATCCTACGTCATAGGTGAGACGTCGCTACTGAATGTACGAGCAACAGCTGACGGTAGCCTACGTCATAGGTGAGATGTCGCTACTGAATGTACGAGCAACAGCTGACGGTAGCCTACGTCATAGGTGAGACGTCGCTACTGAATGTACGAGCAACAGCTGACGGTAGCCTACGTCATAGGTGAGACGTCGCTACCGAGGACACGTGACGTGATGCTTGTTTCCAATTGACAGCCTATGTGTCACTGCGGCATCACAGCAATAGATGGCAATAGTTTGAAAAATGTTCCTTTACGTTGTAGCAGAATGGTGATGCAGCTATTCTAGCTTTGGTATGGCGTAACGGAATGGTGATGCAGCTATTCTAGTTTTGTTATGGCGTTACGGAATGGTGATGCAGCTGTTCTAGTTCCGTCATGGTGTAGCAGAATGGTGATGCAGCCAACTTTATTTGTGATCCTGATCGCACTTATTTGAGGAAAGGAAATGCCATTAAAATATATAAGGGCTGTACATCGGAGGAGATAGGAGATCAAGCTGAGATTGACGGATATTCAACACGAGAGTGTAAGACACCTTTCACATGCTGGTGATATATCGATGTCCGACCTTCATTCGAGGAGGCAGAAGCACCCATTTTGAGGCGGTTCTTATCAAAAGTGACCTTGTGAAGAAGCACGCGTTTTGTTAGTGTACCTGGTGACACAACATGGTCACGAGCTATATAATATTGTGGCAGGCGACAGGAGGAAGTAACGCCGACACCGACATTTGTCACTCCGTCACACACTGGGGAATACATTCAAGGTGCAATTCGTGGTGCCGAAAACACCTACGAATATGGCATTGCGCTTAGCACTCAGATCGAGTTGAACGTGAATATTAATAACCAGGTCTCAATTCTGGATCGGCGTGTCGCTAGGTTTATTGGTGTGCAGAATATATATGTTATTAGTACGAATAACCAACATTCACCACAAACTTTACCCGGAAATAACGCGCCGTTTCCGTCTTTGTTTCTAGGCCTTTATTTCTAGGATCTAAAATAACTTCTGACCAGCCTTGTGAAGATTTTACGACTATTATAATTTACAATTCTGCCACCAGGACGCCATCGACACAATGACCGAGTTTGATTTATGATCCATTAAATAGCCCCAACAGCAAATCAGCTGCGTACCACCAGCAGTTCCACACAGGACATAGTCGGGCTGAACCACACTGCAGCCAACACACACCGTCTGTGCTGATAAACATCTAATGACTCACAATGCAATACACGCTTAATGAAGCATTCAGGTTTGCGAACCACGCATTGGAAAAGTCGCTACAGCTTTGTGAACCACGCATTGAAAACGCCACTACTAATTGCTGTCAACCACATGGAGGGAACGACGCCAAATTTTGTAGTAATATTTGAAGATGGTAGAGGATCACTGCAAACCCGTGGGATGCAGCATGCTCAGGGTTGTAGGATCGCAATATCAGTTGGTGGTGGCGGCTCAGCCCTGGATCGATCAAACTAGGCAATTCCAAATACCAATTTATCCCTGGATTTGGGCCACTTTATTTTGGCCATCTTTAAAAAACACTACTTTCGTAAATATTATTTTCCTTTAACAGTTTTTCCATGAGCTTAGCCTATCCGGAGGCAAAATAATCACGGAATGGTTAACACGCGCACTGGAAGGTGGGGGGGGGGGGGGGGCGAAATCCACCCACCCCTTCGGTTTTTCGTACTAACTCCAGATTTTACCGGTCGATATACGCCATTTTTGCGTACCTACTTAGAAATCCCCCACCCCCCCCTCCAGTGCGCGTAATTTTCAGAGGCCCTCCAGGGCGCGTGTTAATCGAAAAACTGCTACCGAATTTGTAAAATCCACTTAGTCCCGAAACGACTTCCTTCCCTTTTGCATTGCACTGTGCCTAATTTCCTTATTGTTTTTATGATATTTTGATGTGTTGCTTCAAATTTCCGTCCGTCAAAACGGATTAAAAACAATACGAAAAGAAACAACATGCAACCATCATAGCAAACTCCACATTGCGATCAATACTAAATGACCAGTGTGATTAGCGCTTTGAGAAAACGTAACATAGGATTGCTTGCACTGGAGGATCTAGCCCTCCGGTTTGGGGGGGGGGGGCAACTTTTGGTTTTCGGCGTCAGCCCCTCCCCTCCCCCTCCTTCAGTGGCGTACCTAGGAATTGCATCAGGGGAGGGGTGGAACGGATTCGGAGGGTGCCAATTCTCCCACTATTTTTGGTTAAAAGCACCGGATTTCGACCACTATTTGGAAAAGGGGTCCATGAAAAGATAATAAAAATAACAATAAAATAATACTTGACAACATAATTGACTGTGTATGAGCCCCGTCCTACCTCTACCGTTTCTATGTCACAGGATTTTTCTTCTTATTTACCAAAACATTCACGTTCACGTTCCACGCCTTGTACCACGTCAACGTTCGTGCACGTGTACACACTGGCGGATCCGATTTTGTAAACTCTTGTGTAAACAGGACTTGAGCAGCATGGAACCATCGATGTGTGTCAGAATCTATTATGCTACCATACTGGCTTCCAAACAATTATTTGTAAAACCCTCTAAAATTAGAGATTCTTTCATCCAGACGCTATTTCTTTAACCTCGGCAAAGATTACTGCATTTTAATTTTGTTCACTTCTGTTGGTTTCGGGGGGGCCAAAAGACACTATGCCCCCCCCCCCTTTTGAGCGCTTCGGGGGGCCATGGCCGGAAGGCCCCTCCCTGGATCCGCCAGTGATTGCTTGTACTATTTCAATTTAGCAAAAAGGACAGTCACCACTGTAGTAACTCGTGCTCTGACAGCACAAGCGTGTCACGCGCCGAACATTGTTATGCGCCTGCGCAGAGACGCCCGGCAACTGGCCGCTCGCCAGTATCGCCCATGACCTCGCTCAGGTCATTGCGCATGCGCAAGGGCCGCGCCTGCCGAACCGCACTCGGACACGTCCGCCGTTACTGTATATAACGTGACATGGAAACTGCTCGGAACTGGTACTCTCGGATTCGCACTCTCGCACTCTGGTTCTCGCTGTCGCCGCCCGATATACGTACCGACAAGTTACGGATCTTTGGAGCTCGCCAACGGACACGTCTTAAGAAAACGTAGCCATACAAGCCGCTACATTTGGTGACCACGACGTGATCCCGGACAACGGCCTGTCATCAAGCATGGACAGAAGCATCGGTGAGGCTTCATCCGCGGCAGCTGAGCAGTCTGAGTCCCGACCACCGTCCGGCCGACAGTTTGCGGCGTTCAGATTGCCGTCATTCTCCGCCGAAGAGACCGACCTGTGGCTAGCCCAGGTCGACTGTGCATACCGCGTGGCTGGCATCAGCGACGAGGCAGTGAAGTTTGACCTGCTGGTGGCCAACCTCCCGCTATCGGTCGCCACCAAGGTCAGAGATTTCATCACTACTCAGCCTACAAGCTACTCTGCGCTAACGGCGGCCCTGCGAAACCGGTTGGCGCGCTCCCGAGCCACCCGCCTGGAGGCTCTCCTGAGGCATCAGCAGCTGGGCGACCAGAAGCCATCACAGCTGCTTCTGAGGATGCGCTCTGAGCTGGGCGCCGCAAGTGATGGACCGCAGGACAGCGAGCTGCTCAGGACGTTGTTCCTGCAGCGGCTGCCACAGGTGGCCCGAGCAGCGCTGGCCCTGCTTCCGGAAGACACGCCTTTAAGTACGCTGGCCACAGCCGCAGACAGGTTTCTGGAGGCTTCTGCCCCCAGCATTGTGGCAACAGTCGGCGCAACCTGCCCGCTTGTTCCGCCTGCTCCGGCCACGGTGATGTCATTCGACACCAGCGCCCTGACTGCTCTCCAAGGCATGGTGACTGTGCTGACGGCCACCATCGGTCGCCTGGAGACAGCCCTCGGCGATCGCCCGGGAACAAGGACAGGTGACCGTCGCCCCAGGGCTCGCCAACGGAACCAGCGTTCCCGATCACGACCACGACAACAACAGGCGCAGCACCGTCAGCTGTGCTACTATCATCGGCGATTCGGCGCGGATGCTGGTCGATGCGCCGCACCCTGCGCCCACGGCCGATGGAAAACGGGACGGCCCGAGGAAGCAGGCGCCGCCAACAGACCCGGCACGCCTGGCGCCACTTCTGCACGTCGCCGACGCAGACCTCACTCTCCTGGTCGACACAGGGGCACAGGCCAGCGTGCTGGCCCCAGTCAAACTGCCGGCGGGCTGCAAGGTGGACACGGCAGCTGCTCCACGTCTGACAGCCGCCGACGGCATCATCATCACGACGCTGGGGTACGCCGATTACACCGTGATGCCACAAGATCGTTACTCTCCTGCCGGTATGACGGACCGTACAAGGTCCTCACCCGCACGGACAAGACGATGACCCTGGACCATGGTCACCGCCAGGACATAGTCTCCATTGACCGCGTCAAGCCAGCGCACCTAGAGCCGGAGCCGGAAGCTTCGACAGCGACCGCTGTGCCTCTGCATACCTCGCGGTATCGGCCGGTGCCGCTGCTGGGACCTCAGCCA
This sequence comes from Ashinkailepas kermadecensis, assembly GCA_034440615.1. Lineage (NCBI taxonomy): Eukaryota > Metazoa > Arthropoda > Thecostraca > Neolepadidae > Ashinkailepas > Ashinkailepas kermadecensis. The sequence continues at coordinate 261,236 of JAOTOM010005133.1, read as the reverse complement.
CTGCTGCCTGGACCCTCGTCACACATTCGACGCGAGCCAGCCCCTGGGCCGGTGGCGTCCCCAGCCGCTCCCACGACACCACTCCGGTCCTATTTACGGACCCGCTCTGGTCGCGCAGTGCGCCCGCCTCTTCGATACGGTGTCCAGTTCGTAGTGTAATCTTGTTGACCTGTAAACGTGCACTCTGCGCTTCGGAGCATGCTGCTCCTATCGTTTTTTTTTCTCGACTCTGCTTCACGCGCCGGTCTGGGGGGGAGGCATGTAGTAACTCGTGCTCTGACAGCACAAGCGTGTCACGCGCCGAACATTGTTATGCGCCTGCGCAGAGACGCCCGGCAACTGGCCGCTCGCCAGTATCGCCCGTGACCTCGCTCAGGTCATTGCGCATGCGCAAGGGCCGCGCCTGCCGAACCGCACTCGGACACGTCCGCCGTTACTGTATATAACGTGACATGGAAACTGCTCGGAACTGGTACTCTCGGATTCGCACTCTCGCACTCTGGTTCTCGCTGTCGCCGCCCGATATACGTCCCGACAAGTTACGGATCTTTGGAGCTCGCCAACGGACACGTCTTAAGAAAACTTAGCCATACAAGCCGCTACACCACCAATACGAAAGAATACTTAAAATGACCGCGAGAACACCATCACTCATTAAAAATTTAAGCCTATCTTACACCTACCTAGGTTGAACACGAGCAGTATGTCGTACTTAACATTTATGCAGCATTGCTTGCATTTTTCATGAGTTTGACTTCCAAAGGTATGGGGGGGGGAGGGGCTGGCAGGCAAGTTGGTGGTGGTGATGGGGGGGGGGACTGAACTGCAAGTTTGGGGGCTGGAGCCTTCCCAACTGAATAGGATCCTACACCTCTGAGCAGGCTTAATCACCAATCAGTAAACCTGGAGGATATGGCAGGCTTCATTACCAATCAGTAAACCCTTAGCATATAGCAAGCCTAATCCTCAATCAGGAAACTCGTAGGATATAGCAGTCTTAATTGCCAATCAGTAGACCCATTCCATACAGAGAAGAGCTGGCACAAACAGTACCTGGCGAATGTCTGTGCTCAGGATTCGTTGTTTAAATGACGTTCTTACGCTGATTTTCACTTGAAGCAGGTTCTCACATCCACACTGAAATTTCCAGAGGTTACCCCTGACCGAGTTCCCCCCCTTCTCCCATTTGGGCACATGAAACACCCCAAACTCGAGTATCTCTTTAGGCACAATAAAATCCTGCTCACTCCCATCGAAGTCCAAGTTAAGTTTTTGAATATCAAGAGGCCCACCCACAACACACCTTCTTTTACACGGACGGTTCACGTACCAGCAATAGTACGGGAGCCACCTGGTGCGGTGGGCCCGACACTGATCAAACCAAATTAACACTTCACCATTCGGTATACATAGCAGAACTAGTCGCCATACTCACTTGCCTCCAACACATCACTGCGCAACACATCACTACCCTTACAACAATATGCACTGACTCACGATCCTCCGTGGACGCCCTCGCGGCACTACACAACACCACGCACCCCACGCTCCACGCCATCCGACGCCTCTACAATGACAACCACGCACACCTTCAGCTCACCCTCCTCTGGATCCCCGGACATAGGGATATCCCGGGAAACGAAAGGGTAGATTGTCTAGCCCGCGCGGCGATCGACCTCCCTGCTAACAATGGAGCTCCGGTGCCCCCCGGGATCTTCCATCCCTCACAAATCATTTATTAAAAAAAAAAATATTCAGGACTGCTGGTCACACAACACCACACACCTACACGCTATCAAGCCCACACTCTCCAGCTGGCCCTCCTCCAACCAGCACACGCGTTTGAACGAGGTGGCACTCGCCAGACTTCGCCTCAGACAGTTTCCGAGAAGCAAAGAAGCTACACTATGGAAATGCCCTTCACTATAGCAAATAAAATGGAAAGAAAACATGGCAAATATTACATGAGCTGATAAATTAACATAGAACAAAACAAAAAATCCCAGAATCCATGTTAGATGAAGAAGATAATAAATATCAAACAGAACAAATTCCTGATGCCCTTAACGATTTCTTTTCAACCATTGGCAGCAAATTAGAAAAAAGAACGCTACTTTTAACGAAGATCCAATAAAATGCCTTACAGGGTACGATTATGCTACCTGGGAACAAGACATGTACACTATTGAAATCCAAGTGGAAACAATCATAAAGTCACTGAACTCTGTTGGAGGAGGGGATGGTGGCATTAGCACAAAACTCTCTTACTGACTTACACAAATATCCTGAACCAAATAACCCACTTCTTTAACCTTTGTCTAAGAAGTGGAGTTTTCCCTAAACAACTAAAACAAGCAATAATTTCCCCATAGTTAAGGCAAGATAACTGAACAAATTCGCAAATCATAGGCCAATTTCCATGCTACCAATATTCTAAAAAATCCTTGAAAACAATTATATATTCTTATCTCCTATCTTATCTGGAACTTAATAATGTACTAAGTGCACTCCAATTTGGATTTAGGAAAAAGCATAGCACTTGCATGCCAATTGCTCACATTTATGATGAAATTACAAAATCTTTGGAAAAGAAAGAATTTACCTGTGTACTCAACATTGACTTTATAAAAGCCTTTGATACTGTGAGCGTGGACATTCTACTTAAAAGAATACAACATATTGGGGTGTCACGTCGTGAATTGAAATATTTATATAATACATTGATTCATCCCTACTTAAATTATTGTGCATTAATATGGGGACACCATTTTCCAACACGATTAGACAGAATTGTTCAAATACAAAGAAGTGCATTAAAAATCATAGATAATCAGCACTATGCATACCCTACAAATAAATTATTTTTCACATATAATCTTTCGGAGTTCCCTCATACTGTACAGGACAGAGCATATTGTTACTTCACATATTTTGTCATCAAACATTACCAATCACTGTAATGAATATGTTCCAATACTCATTACCAAGTAATCTAAGGCATATTGATCATTTCTATGTACATTTTTCATCGAAATCTATATCATTTACAACATATCAGACATCACTCCATATCATTTACAACACGAAGAACTTGGAATAGCATCATTGGTTTAACATTTCCTTCCTGTAATCATGTACCTATTAAAAAGGAAGATATAAAAAAAGTTCTCAGATATTATTGCATTGACATATATATCACAAACTAACTGGCAAGCAATGTGTATGTGTAAATGTGTATGGATGCCTATGTGTGTATGTTTATGTATGTGCATGTTTGTATGTGTGTATATATGTATATTTGTATAAATTATATGTGTGAGGGCATATGTGTCTATGTATGTGAAGAATGTGTATGTGTAGGTGCACATGTATCATGTGTATGCACATGCAGGTATGTGTGCTTGTGCATGTGTATATACATGGATCCAACTTCTCCCTTTCCCCCTCATAACACATTTCACTTTGTGGCCCCAGGAGTTCCTTGGTGTTACTAGCTTGCTACCTAGCTGAGGAGCTCCTGGGGCTACAATACTAATAACTGGTGTTGGCCTGTATGCAAAAAAAGACAAAATAAGATGCAACCAATTGTAGTGAACTGGAAGTAGGGAGAAAGATGACATATGTATTGGCATCCTGAGGCATTCCTAAGCTCGCTGTCCTAACTTTGGAATAGCTGGCCATAGGAAAGCCCAATATCAATCGAGCCTGTAATAGTGCGTGTAGCCAAATAGGATAGGCTGCTGCATACGAAACCGGGGTCGACTATGGGGGAAAAATATGCGTAAGCGCAAATGTACCTATGCGCAAGAGTACGTATGCGCAAGTAAATGTAGGTATGCGCAAATGTACATAAGCGCAAATGTACGTAAACGCAAATGTACGAAAACGCGCAAATGTACGCATGCGCAATGTACATAAGCGCAATGTACGTAAACGCAAAGGTATGTATGCGTAAAAGTATGCATGCGCAAATGTACGAAAACGCAAATGTACATATGCGTAAAAGTACGTGCGCGCAAATGCACATAAGCGCAAATGTACTCTTGCACAAATGTACGTAAGCGCAAATGTACATATGAACAAAAGTACGTAAGCACAAATGTATGTCAGCGTATAAGTAGGAAATATCAAATGTACGTATGAGCCAATTTCCGTACATTTACGAATACGTACCATTGCGCTTACATGCATTTGGGTAGGTGCATATGTCATACTTATATTTGCTCTTACGTACATTCACCATGAATGCATTTGCCATATATACTTTTATGCTCAGGCACACCTGTGCATGTCATACTTACTTTTGTGCATACGTGCATTTGATCATGCTCCTTTAAAACACGTACAATTGAAACACGTTCATTTGGAACACGTACATTTACCATATGTACTCTTATGCTCAGGCACATCTGTGCATGTCATACTTACTTTTGTGCATACGTACATTTGATTATGCACATTTAAAACACGTACATTTGAAACACGTACATTTGAAACACGTACCTTTGAAACACGTGCATTTGAAACACGTACATTTGAAGCACGTACATTTGAAACACGTACATTTAAAACACGTACATTTGAAACACGTACATTTGAAACACGTACATTTGAAACACGTACATTTGAAACACGTACATGTGAAACACGTAACTTTGAAACATGTACATTTAAAATACGTACATTTAAAACACGTACATTTAAAACACGTACATTTAAAACACGTACATTTGAAACACGTACATTTGAAACACGTACATTTTAAACACGTACATTTGAAGCACGTACATTTGAAACACGTACATTTGAAACACGTACATTTGAAACACGTACATTTGAAACACGTACATTTGAAACACGTACATTTGAAACACGTACATTTGAAACACGTACATTTGAAACACGTACATTTGAAACACGTACATTTGAAACACGTACATTTGAAACACATATATTTGAAACACGACATTTGAAACACGTGCATTTTAAACACGTACATTTGAAACACGTACATTTGAAACAAGTACATTTTAAACACGTATATTTGAAACACGTACATTTGAAACACGTACATTTGGTTACGTACGTATACTTGCTTACGTACATCTGTCATACGTACATTTTGGTTACGTAAATTCGCATTTGCATTTTACACTTACATTTGCTCTGACGTGCTTTTGAGTTGATGTACATTTGCACTTGCGTATCTTTGCACTTGCGCACATTTGCCTACGTACTTTTGCGCTTGTGTACGCTTGCGGTTACGTACATTTGCGCACACGTACGTTTGCGCTTACATACTTTTGCGCTTAGGTACTTTTGCGCTTACGTACATTTGCTTGCATGCCTTTGCCATACGCACATTTGCTCCTACGTACATCTGCCACACGTACATTTGCGATATGTACTTTTGCTTACGTACATCTGCCATACGTACATTTGTCCTTACGTACATTTGTTCTAGAATCGGAGTGCGGTGTCGCTGTCAACGAAACAGTGCTTCTGAATGAAGTCGATGCCGATCTACCGACGACCGACACGGTCATGCATATACCACACGGAGCGCGTGCCCGTCTACCGCTGGGCCATAAATCAAGCCTGCATGGAAAGCAAACGACCGGGAGAGGAGGGGGAGGGGGGGGGGGGGGGCTGGCGAGAGTAAACGTTGTCCCACTCCCTCGCCTTCGCCAGATGGAAAACATGCATATCGAACCTCATAAAACTGAACAGATGCCCTGTCACAGTAAGGTCAGAGCTTGCCGAATCAGCGCCGGGTTTGATAAATGTGTCAAGCTATTGAGGGCAAAACACGGGCCTTTACGGCCACTTTATCTGATTGCTGAACCGTCGCAAGCTATTCGAGATGGTATGCAGTTGGGGTCGGGCATCCTGGAAGGTCACGTCCAAGCGGATATCACTGCCAAGTCGGTCTTAGCAATGCGGATTCGTTTCAGCAACAGCGTTAAGTTATCCGACGGCGCTCGGTAGCCGGATACGGATAACGTCAGCCAGGCAGGGAAGCAGAGACAGTTAATACATATATGGACATCGGTGTCAGTTCGGGCACAGTTTAGCCAAGCGGGTGGGCGGCACAACAAACCAGACGTGAGCAGAAACGACAACAAAGAGGCTACCGCCAGGATTAGTAGGATTCCTGACGCCGAAGTACTAACCGACGTAGTCCGGCGTGCCAAGCATCTCCCGAATCTCCTGGCCAGGGGAGATGACCCGAGATATATCAAGGTCACACAGCTTGACGTCGTAGTCCGGACATTTCTCCGTCAATACCAGGTTCTGTGGCTGAACAAGAAGGCAAGATTATTGCAAACATATAGTCAGAGTTAATAACACCAATGTCCAATAGTATGTACCAGACCGAAATCTGGCACACGGTGTGGTGTGCGAGTGTTGGCGCCGCCCTTATCGGCTGAAAAACAGACACAATTTGCTGAGGTCAGGTGGACCGGGATCCAAGCCTGGTCGGTCAGGCCACAGGACTCCAAAATACACTATCAATAGCATTACAGTTCATATGAAATGACGCTGTAGAGCTGATTGCAGAAGGGACGTCACGATATTATGAAATGACGTAGAGCTGATTGCAGACGGGACGTCACGATATTATGAAATGACGCTGTAGATCTGATTGCAGAAGGGACGTCACGATATTATGAAATGACGTAGAGCTGATTGCAGAAAACACGTTGCGATGTTATGCAGGTGTAATTGTTGGCCGTCAATGATGGCCTTTGGTCAATGACCGACCTCCAGTTTTCCATGGTATGTACCGGAGGCTCTTGGTATTTCGTTAGGTTGATTCGTGCCGCACATGCAGAAAAGCTGCTAAAGCTCACGCATGTCGTAAGCAGAGCTTGGTTTCTCGCAGAATCAAACTCAAACTCAAACTCATTTATTCGGCAGAGGCCCAATTCACATGGTTAGTAAAACGGTTTTTCACAATGCCACGTGGAATACTAAAAGCGATAAAATGGAAAGTAGGTGTACGATCAATTAAAAATAAAAACACACCATAAAAACATACACACAAAAACAGCAACAGCCTGGCCGCACCACAGAGTTGACCGTCACGCCACACCATCCCCTGTTGCCAAAATCCCCGCCTTCAATTTCACCTTGAATTGGGGAATTCCGGGAGCGAGTCCCGTCTCATTAAGTGCCAGGACAGCCCGGTAACACAGCCTCCGGCGACCCGACTCCGTCCTTATTTGGTGGAGGGTTAGATGGTCGGCGCGTCGGGTCTCGCGCCCGTGCAATTCTCGGCCCCGGGGACCAATGCTCGCACGGAGGGTGGCGGGCTGCCCTGACACTAGTACACGCTCCAGAAAAGAGACAGTGTGGTAGGTGGTCAGCTGACACGCGCGCAACCAGCCCATCTGCTTCAGCGCATCAGAGATGTGGGAGTAACGCCGCCTCCCAGTCACTACTCGCGCGCAGAAGTTAATTATCTTCTGCACGCGTCGCACCTGTGTCACGCCCGCCGAGCCATACACAGAGATACAGTATCGGACAACTGATACTGCTAGCGATTCTACTATGAGTTTTAGAGCCGAATGTGGTATGACATGACGCACATGAATTAGGACCATGAGAATACCTGTTGCTTTTTTGGCAGTCGCGTCAATGTGAGCCTGATAGGTGAGGTGACGATCGATGGTGAGGCCGAGACATTTTGCAGCTCGTGAGTCCGAAATAGTTGTTCCACAAAAATTTAGAGTGACCGGTGGCAGGTTACGGAGCATGGCCTGCGTGCCGAGGACAACCATCTGCGTCTTCGCGGTGTTTACCCTCATGCCATTGTAGAATCAGGTGCGCGGCGCTTATGTGGGTTCGTACGTGCCATAAACGGAGCTCAGGTACCGATTTGATCATGCGCACTGCGCTTGTGTATGCTTGGCATAGGCCTCCGTCTATGTTCCTGATATGTTGTGGCTGCGGGAGTGAACTGTGCCACATAGGGGACGATCTGTTCAGTACCGCACATGGCCAGAACTGTGCCACATGGGGGCGATCTGTTCAGTACCGCACATGGCCAGAACTGTGCCACATGGGGACGATCTGTTCAGTACCGCACATGGCCAGAACTGTGCCACATGGGGGCGATCTGTTCAGTACCGCACATGGCCAGAACTGTACCGCATGGGGCGTCTGTTCAGTACCGCACATGGCCAGAACTGTACCGCATGGGGCGTCTGTTCAGTACCGCACATGGCCAGAACTGTACCGCATGGGGACGATCTATTCAGTACTGCACATGGCCAGAACTGTACCACATGGGGACGATCTGTTCAGTAATACACATGGCCAGAACTGTACCACATGGGGCGATCTGTTCAGTACCGCACATGGCCAGAGCTGTACCACATGGGGACGATCTGTTCAGTAATACACATGGCCAGAACTGTACCACATGGGGCGATCTGTTCAGTACCGCACATGGCCAGAACTGTATCACATGGGGCGATCTGTTCAGTACCGCACATGGCCAGAACTGTACCGCATGGGGACGATCTATTTAGTACTGCACATGGCCAGAACTGTACCGCATGAGGCCGATCTGTTCAGTCCCGCACATGGCCAAAACTGTACCGCATGGGGACGATCTGTTCAGTACCGCACATGGCAAGAACTGTACCGCATGGGGACGATCTGTTCAGCACTGTTCATGGCTCGGCCGTGATCTGACGCTGGACGACCGTGTGCCAGGCCGACTGGCAGCTCCAGTGTCTGGACTGATAGTCGGCCAGTGTCGGTCGGTCCAGTGTCTGGACTGACAGTCGGCCAGTGTCGGTCGGTCCAGTGTCTGGACTGACAGTCGGCCAGTGTCGGTCGGTCCAGTGTCTGGACTGACAGTCGGCCAGTGTCGGTCGGTCCAGTGTCTGGACTGACAGTCGGCCAGTGTCGGTCGGTCCAGTGTCTGGACTGATAGTCGGCCAGTGTCGGTCGGTCCAGTGTCTGGACTGACAGTCGGCCAGTGTCGGTCGGTCCAGTGTCTGGACTGATAGTCGGCCAGTGTCGGTCGGTCCAGTGTCTGGACTGATAGTCGGCCAGTGTCGGTCGGTCCAGTGTCTGGACTGACAGTCGGCCAGTGTCGGTCGGTCCAGTGTCTGGACTGACAGTCGGCCAGTGTCGGTCGGTCCAGTGTCTGGACTGACGTGGCCAGTGTCGGTCGGTCCAGTGTCTGGACTGGTAGTCGGCCAGTGTCGGTCGGTCCAGTGTCTGAACGACAGTCGGCCAGTGTCGGTCGGTCCAGTGTCTGGACTGATAGTCGGCCAGTGTCGGTCGGTCCAGTGTCTGGACTGATAGTCGGCCAGTGTCGGTCGGTCCAGTGTCTGGACTGACAGTCGGCCAGTGTCGGTCGGTCCAGTGTCTGGACTGACAGTCGGCCAGTGTCGGTCGGTCCAGTGTCTGGACTGACAGTCGGCCAGTGTCGGTTGGCCAGTGTCTGGACTGACAGTCGGCCAGTGTCGGTCGGTCCAGTGTCTGGACTGACAGTCGGCCAGTGTCGGTCGGTCCAGTGTCTGGACTGATAGTCGGCCAGTGTCGGTCGGTCCAGTGTCTGGATTGACCTGCTCTGCTATCTGAGCTTGTGGGAAGGTTCTGACTTGCCCTGCTATCTGGACTGGTAGGGAAGGTTCTGACCTGCCCTGATATCTGGACTGGTAGGAAGGGCTCTGACCTGCCCTGCTATATGGGCTTGTGGGAAGGTTTTGACCTGCCCTGCTATCTGGACTGGTCGGAAAGGCTCTCACCTGCCCTGCTATATGGGCTTGTGGGAAGGTTCTGACCAGCCCTGCTATCTGGACTGGTCGGAAAGGCTCTGACCTGCCCTGCTATATGGGCTTGTGGGAAGGTTCTGACCAGCCTTGATATCTGGACTGGTCGGAAAGGTGCTGACATGCCTTGCTATCTGGACTTGTCGGGAGGACCTTGACTAGACTCAACAATGCACCACGCGTAGCTTCTGTAATTTATATTCGTACTTTCTGTGGTCTATATCCGTAGCTTCTGTGGTTTATATATGTAGCTTCTGAGGTGTATATCCGTAGCTTTTGTGGTTTATATCCATAGCTTCTGTGGTTTACATCGGTAGCTTCCGTGGTTTATATCCGTAGGTTCAGTGGTGTATATCCGTAACTTCTGTGGTCTATGTCCGTAGCTTCTATGGTTTACATCCGTACTACGTCTTATGTGGTTTATATCCGAAGCTTCTGTGGTTTATGTCTGTAGCTTCTGTAGTTTATATCCGCAACTTATGTGGCTGACATCCGTTGTCAGCCACATATCTGACATATGTCATATGTGTGACATATGTCTGACATATGTCAGACCGTCCAGCGTTTAAATCCGTGCTGCGTCTTGTGTGGTTCATATGTGCACTGTGTCATTTTCATAAATTGAACGCGAACCAGGATAAGCACTCAGCTACATAATTGCAGAGGATAATGCACGGCAGGTCAATACAAAGTCGCTAATATGGATCAGCAGAGAACAGCTCCTACGAAATGAGAGGTTCCACATCCTCTGTTCTACCTGAAACGCATTCAAATCTTAGCATGGGAAAGCTCGACTTTTAAATTTAGGTTTTAAATTCAGGATAGACCGATGCCACAGGCCAGCAAACAAATCCTATAGGCCACCTCTTTTCTCACGACCAACATACTCCATCTATTAAGTACCAGTGGGAATATTCATGGACTCCGGAGAATCCCATCCTCGTCGATGCAGATCTGCTGATACTCCGTCCGTTCAGATCCACTGATACTCCGTCCGTTCAGATCCACACTAAGCTATGCATATGTCATAGCATTACACACACCAACATCTTGCACCCATCTGACCAAGACGTTCTAGGGATTACTTTGTATTTATATTACCACCAAGGAAGCTGATGACGTGTCCTTCTAGTGATGCATGTCTACAGACAATTGACGATTAAATACAACGCTTGTTCGTGCAAAGAATCAAGTAGGTTACCTAAAATGCGATTGATTTCACTCACGGCTGTTGCGTCTAGGTAAATATGTCTGAATGAGTTGGCCTCGATTACTGCAGCCTCCCGCGCTGATCCGGCCGAATCATGTCTCGACCACCTGAAGTGGTCAAGGCTGCCGCCCTCGAGCCCAGATATGTCTCGACCACCTGAAGTGGTCAAGGCTGCCGCCCTCGAGCCCAGATATGTCTCGACCACCTGAAGTGGTCAAGGCTGCCGCCCTCGAGCCCAGATATGTCTCGACCACCTGAAGTGGTCAAGGCTGCCGCCCTCGAGCCCAGATATGTCTCGACCACCTGAAGTGGTCAAGGCTGCCGCCCTCGAGCCCAGATATGTCTCGACCACCTGAAGTGGTCAAGGCTGCCGCCCTCGAGCCCAGATATGTCTCGACCACCTGAAGTGGTCAAGGCTGCCGCCCTCGAGCCCAGGTATGTCTCGACCACCTGAAGTGGTCAAGGCTGCCGCCCTCGAGCCCAGGTATGTCTCGACCACCTGAAGTGGTCAAGGCTGCCGCCCTCAAGCCCAGGTATGTCTCGGCCATCTGAAGTGGTTAAGACTGCCGTCCTCAAGCCCAGTTGTTACGCACGGACCACTGTACTACGCCTACAGCGGGCGTTCACAGTATGGCTATAAAAGCTCAGAGCGGCAGGCCAACCCAATTAACGAGTTCATATTTGCAATATCTGCCGGTAGCCGTGGCCTCAGTGGCGCACATTGCACGCATTTCGGTTACAGCTCTCTCGGTCAGCGGTCAAATGCCTGTACATGTACATGTGCTTGTACGTGACGAAGTCTGACCAAAATGACGGCTCAATGGCAGGGTCTGGACTGGGGAAGACGCAAATTGAGCGACTGCCCACTGCCCACTGCCCGCTGCCCGCTGCCCAGGCCATCTCAGCACGCGATGGGACGCATCATGATTACGCAATTTCCGGGTATCGGAACAATTTGACGACAGGCTCTTCAGACACTGAAACTTGAGCCGAGCTCATCAAACAGCTGTCTTGTAAGGTCAATGCCATCTAGACAAAGGTCACATGCAAGACAAAATCTGTGACATACAGGGTCTTGCGTGGGAGACTCCACCAGCGTGAGCTTAGCCGATGACTGCTTCGGACAGCTACGCCGAATGGGAAAACTGGGCAACGCGAATTTCTCATTCTGTGGGAAATGTGAAGCATCCAATGCAGTGGCACAGTCAGGATTCCCTTTTGTCGGGAGGGACTCAGGCTCCGGGGTTTCCTAAAGGAAGTATATGTTTGGAGGAACTACTCTTGCCGGATATTTACCTCCTCTTTGACAAGCGGTGCACGACGTGTCCAAAAAAGTCATAGTCCTTGTGGTTTTCTGGTTCCGCCACTAGATGCACGGCCATGTATCTTCTTAGATCATATATATATATGCATATATATATATATATATATATATATATATATATATATATATATATATATATATATATACATATATATAGATGTATATATACATATATCATGTGCTATAAGATATCAGGCCGTCTGCCGAGTGCCATAACTCGTTGCAGCACGTCGCAATACCCTGCGATTCCAGTTAGTCAATTTGACTGATGAAAAGAAGAGAACTATGACTTTTTGGGTCTCAGCGCTGTGAGAGCGCCACGAGCTTGGGTCCTGCGGTAACGGGTGAGAGAGAGAGAGAGAGAGAGAGAGAGAGAGAGAGAGAGAGAGAGAGAGAGAGAGAAGAGAGAGAGGGGGGGGGGGGGGGGGGGGGGGGGGGGGGGGGGGGGGGGGGGGGGGGGGGAGGGGGAGGGAGGGGGGGAGAGGGGGGGGGGGGGGGGGGGGGGGGGGGGGGGGGGGGGGGGGGGGGGGGGGGGGGGGGGGGGGGGGAGAGAGAGAGAGAGAGGAGGGGACGTGTATTTAAATTGTCGTTATGATGCCAAGGTCAATAAAGCTGCTCTGCAAGCTTCTCACCTTGATGTCCAGATGATCAGCGCTCTTCTCGTGGGTTTCTAACTTTGATGTCCAAGTGAGCGACGCTCCTTTTGTGAAGAAATGACAGTGCCTCCAGCAGACTGCGCATGCATTTGATCACGTCAGCCTCGTACGGAACTTGGTTGTCGTCAAAAACCGCCTGAAGGTCGCCTCCAGCACCCCTGCAAACAGCACCCATCAATTTGATCAGTCAGCCTCGTATGGGACCTGGTTGTCGTCCAAAACACCCTGGAAGTCGCTACCAGCACCCATGGCAGATATGATTATGTCAGCTCTAAAATAGACCTGGCGGTGTCTACAATCCCATGAAGGTCGCTGCCAGCACCTCTGGCAACAGCAAGCATATCGACACCAGCATTTCGGCAGGTGACACAGCAGCACACGGGATCACAATTCCACATACATCAGTCGTCATTGTTCGTTCGGTAAACAGCATGATGTCAGGCACGTGACATGGTGGGCAACCCCCATCACTAACAGCTCTGTGACGTTATGTGCATGCCACTAACATACCTGTGAAATGATGTCCCTGCCACTACCAGACCCGTGACATGATGAGCCACCACCACCACTAACAGACGCAGACAATGACAGACTGGTGACATGGTCCCACCCCCACCATTAACATATACATGACATGATGTCCCTGCCACTACCAGACCCGTGACTCATGATGAGCCACCACCACCACTAACAGACGCATTGACAATGACAGACTGGTGACATGATCGGGCCACCCCCACCATTAACATATACATGACATGATGTCCCTGCCACTACCAGACCCGTGACATGATGAGCCACCACCACCACTAACAGACGCAGACAATGACAGACTGGTGACATGATCCCACCCCCACCATTAACATATACATGACATGATGTCCCTGCCACTACCAGACCCGTGACATGATGAGCCACCACCACCACTAACAGACGCAGACAATGACAGACTGGTGACATGGTCCCACCCCCACCATTAACATATACATGACATGATGTCCCTGCCACTACCAGACCCGTGACATGATGAGCCACCACCACCACTAACAGACGCAGACAATGACAGACTGGTGACATGGTCCCACCCCCACCAATTAACATATCCATGACATGATGTCCCTGCCACTACCAGACCCGTGACATGATGAGCCACCACCACCACTAACAGACGCAGACAATGACAGACTGGTGACATGGTCCCACCCCCACCATTAACATATACATGACATGATGTCCCTGCCACTAACAGACCCGTCTCTCCACTAACAGACCCGTCCCCATCTCTAACAGACATGTGACATGATGTCCCAGACAATAATACATCATGGTTGGCCGCCACCACCATTAACAGATCCATGACATGATACACCGTCCCCGCCACTAGCAGATCCGTGACACGTTGGACCGTCCCTACCGCTGACAGATCCGTCACATGATACACCGTCCCCGCCACTAGCAGATCCGTGACACGTTGGACCGTCCCTACCACTGACAGATCCGTCACATGATACACCGTCTCCGCCACTAGCAGATCCGTAACACGTTGGACCGTCCCTACCACTGACAGATCCGTCACATGATACACCGTCCCCGCCACTAGCAGATCCGTGACACGTTGGACCGTCCCTACCACTGACAGATCCGTCACATGATACACCGTCCCCGCCACTAACAGATCCGTGACACGTTGGACCGTCCCTACCACTGACAGATCCGTCACATGATACACCGTCCCCGCCACTAACAGATCCGTGACACGTTGGACCGTCCCTACCACTGACAGATCCGTCACATGATACACCGTCCCCGCCACTAGCAGATCCGTGACACGTTGGACCGTCCCTACCACTGACAGATCCGTCACATGATACACCGTCCCCGCCACTAGCAGATCCGTGACACGTTGGACCGTCCCTACCACTGACAGATCCGTCACATGATACACCGTCCCCGCCACTAGCAGATCCGTGACACGTTGGACCGTCCCTACCACTGACAGATCCGTCACATGATACACCGTCTCCGCCACTAGCAGATCCGTGACACGTTGGACCGTCCCTACCGCTGACAGATCCGTCACATGATACACCGTCCCCGCCACTAGCAGATCCGTGACACGTTGGACCGTCCCTACCACTGACAGATCCGTCACATGATACACCGTCCCCGCCACTAGCAGATCCGTGACACGTTGGACCGTCCCTACCACTGACAGATCCGTCACATGATACACCGTCCCCGCCACTAGCAGATCCGTGACACGTTGGACCGTCCCTACCACTGACAGATCCGTCACATGATACACCGTCCCCGCCACTAGCAGATCCGTGACACGTTGGACCGTCCCTACCGCTGACAGATCCGTCACATGATACACCGTCCCCGCCACTAGCAGATCCGTGACACGTTGGACCGTCCCTACCACTGACAGATCCGTCACATGATACACCGTCCCCGCCACTAGCAGATCCGTGACACGTTGGACCGTCCCTACCGCTGACAGATCCGTCACATGATACACCGTCCCCGCCACTAGCAGATCCGTGACACGTTGGACCGTCCCTACCACTGACAGATCCGTCACATGATACACCGTCTCCGCCACTAGCAGATCCGTGACACGTTGGACCGTCCCTACCGCTGACAGATCCGTCACATGATACACCGTCCCCGCCACTAGCAGATCCGTGACACGTTGGACCGTCCCTACCACTGACAGATCCGTCACATGATACACGGTCCCCGCCACTAGCAGATCCGTGACACGTTGGACCGTCCCTACCGCTGACAGATCCGTCACATGATACACCGTCCCCGCCACTAGCAGATCCGTGACACGTTGGACCGTCCCTACCACTGACAGATCCGTCACATGATACACCGTCTCCGCCACTAGCAGATCCGTGACACGTTGGACCGTCCCTACCACTGACAGATCCGTCACATGATACACCGTCTCCGCCACTAGCAGATCTGTGACACGTTGGACCGTCCCTACCACTGACAGATCCGTCACATGATACACCGTCTCCGCCACTAGCAGATCCGTAACACGTTGGACCGTCCCTACCGCTGACAGATCCGTCACATGATACACCGTCTCCGCCACTAGCAGATCCGTGACACGTTGGACCGTCCCTACCACTGACAGATCCGTCACATGATACACCGTCTCCGCCACTAGCAGATCCGTAACACGTTGGACCGTCCCTACCGCTGACAGATCCGTCACTGATACACCGTCTCCGCCACTAGCAGATCCGTAACACGTTGGACCGTCCCTACCGCTGACAGATCCGTCACATGATACACCGTCCCCGCCACTAGCAGATCCGTGACACGTTGGACCGTCCCTACCGCTGACAGATCCGTCACATGATACACCGTCCCCGCCACTAGCAGATCCGTAACACGTTGGACCGTCCCTACCACTGACAGATCCGTCACATGATACACCGTCCCCGCCACTAGCAGATCCGTGACACGTTGGACCGTCCCTACCACTGACAGATCCGTCACATGATACACCGTCTCCGCCACTAGCAGATCCGTAACACGTTGGACCGTCCCTACCACTGACAGATCCGTCACATGATACACCGTCTCCGCCACTAGCAGATCCGTGACACGTTGGACCGTCCCTACCGCTGACAGATCCGTCACATGATACACCGTCTCCGCCACTAGCAGATCCGTGACACGTTGGACCGTCCCTACCACTGACAGATCCGTCACATGATACACCGTCTCCGCCACTAGCAGATCCGTGACACGTTGGACCGTCCCTACCACTGACAGATCCGTCACATGATACACCGTCCCCGCCACTAACAGACCTGTCACATGAAATCTCCGCCACTAACAGATGGGCCCAACATGTCAGTGTTAGGCCGTCCCCAACACTCACAGATCCGTGACATGATGGGCTGTCCCCACCATTAACAGACCCGTGACACAATGAGCTATATCCACCACTAACAGTTCCGTGATATGACTCACCGTCCTCACCACTAACATATCCGTGACATGATATCCCCGCCATTAACAGATCCGTGATATGATGGGTTGTCCCCACCATTAACAGATCCGTGATATCATGACCAGGATGAACTGCTGATTCCCCGTCGGTACCATCGTAACACCACCGGGATGGAGGCCGGTATGTGTCGGGTACTCACAGTTCCATAACCGGGATGAACTGCTGATTCCTCATCGGTACCATCGTAACACCACCGGGATGGAGGCCGGTATGTGTCGGGTACTCACAGTTCCATAACCGGGATGAACTGCTGATTCCTCATCGGTACCATCGTAACACCACCGGGATGGAGGCCGGTATGTGTCCGGTACTCACAGTTCCATAACCGGGATGAACTGCTGATTCCCCATCGGTACCATCGTAACACCACCGGGATGGAGGCCGGTATGTGTCCGGTACTCACAGTTCCATAACCAGGATGAACTGACGTTCCGTCTCGTACAGCTGCTGCAGCTGCACAATGCGGGGGCAGTCGCGACAGTGGTACATTGCCGCCATCTCGTGCACAATTTCGCGGGTAGCACTGATGCCCAGCCGCGACTTGTTGCAGTACTTGGCGGCATACTCGGTGCCCGTGCTGCGCAGTCGGCATTTGTACACACTTGCCCATTGGCCCCTGCAAGCATACCACTAATTGTACCACTTCCACCACGGCTCCTGTAACATAGCATCACCTGAACACAATTGTCCACTGGCCCACGTAAGCATAGCAACGCTTGTAAACACTTCCTCACGACTCCTGTAGCATAGCAACGCTTGTAAACAATTCCTCACGACTCCTGTAGCATAATACCACCTGGACACACTTGTTCACGGCTCGTGGAACATAGCACTACTTGTACACAATTGCCCATCGGCCCCTGCAAGCATACCACTAATTGTACCACTTCCACCACGGCTCCCGTAACATAGCATCACCTGAACACAATTGTCCACTGGCCCACGCAAGCATAGCAACGCTTGAAACACTTCCTCACGACCCGTGGCAAGCAACGCTGAAAACAATTCCACGACACCGTGCATAAACCACCGGACACACTTGTCACAGCTCGTGGAACATAGCACCACTTGTACACAATTGCCCATCGGCCCCTGCAAGCATACCACTAATTGTACCACTTCCACCACGGCTCCCGTAACATAGCATCACCTGAACACAGTTGTCCACTGGCCCACGCAAGCATAGCAACGCTTGTAAACACTTCCTCACGACTCCTGTAGCATAGCAACGCTGGAAAACACTTCCTCACAACTCCTGTAGCATAGCAACGCTTGAAAACACTTCCTTACGACTCCTGCAGCATGACACCATTTAGACACACTTGTCCACGGCTCGTGGAACGCAACACCTGATTAGGGGAGGGGAAAATGTTTTACGGCGGTTGTTTTCAATGAATGTCCATAGTCCCCATGCACTCAGTAACATTGGTGGCGGTGTGATAAAGAACCTTCAAAAGTAACATCGGAAGTTCTACTCCTGCCTACAGCTGGTCCTGACAAAAAAAAACACAATAATCCCGATGACATCTTTTCATTTTGTTTTCCTGTATAATGGAAAGGAATTTCAATACCTGTTAAATCGGAGAGAATCCTGTTCCCGGGAGAAATCTGCGGGCAGCTGAGGAGGCAACTATACTGAGATGGACATTGGGTATGTATTGAGCAATGCGAAGTGAAGTGAAGACTGAGTGGCCAGCCACCACACCAACCACATCGGCCACAACACCAACCACAACACTAACCACACCAGTCACCACACCAGCCACCACGCCAACCACCACACTAACCACACCAGGCACCACACCAACCACACCAGCCACCACACCAACCACACCAGCCACCACACCAGTCACACCAGCCACCACACCAACCACACCAGCCACACCAGCCACCACACCAACCACACCAGCCACCACACCAACCACCACACTAACCACACCAGGCACCATACCAACCACACCAGCCACCACACCAACCACACCAGCTACCACACCAGCCACACCAGCCACCACACCAGTCACACCAGCCACCACACAAACCACACCAGCCACCACACCAACCACACCAGCCACCACACCAGCCACCACACCAGCCACCACACCAGCCACCACACCAGCCACCACACCTGCCACACCAGCCACCACACCAACCACACCAGCCACAACACCAACCACCACACTAACCACACCAGCCATCACGCCAGCCACCACACTAACCACCACACTAACCACACCAGGCACCATACCAACCACACCAGCCACCACACTAACTACACCAGCCACCACACCAGCCACACCTGCCACCACACCAATCACACCAGCCACAACATCAACCACCACACTAACCACAACAGCCACCACACCAACCACAACAGCCACAACACCAGCCACACCAGCCACAACATCAACCACTACACTAACCACACCTGCCACCACACCAGCCACCACACCAACCACCACACTAACCACACGAGGCACCACACCAAACACATCAGCCACCACACCAACCACCACACTAACCACACCAGCCACACCAACCACACCAGCCACCACACCAACTACTACACTAACCACCCCAACCATATATATATATGCATCACTAAACATAAGAATATTAGTTATATAAATCGCGCGCTGGAGATAGTGCTGCAAAATATATGCATCATGCATGTTGCTGTAGCCCGCATTACCGACAACTATTCCGTTTCAAGATTTGGTAGTGAATTGAAGTGAACAATGACGCAGTGAAGCGCTTCATCACTGCTTGATTATGTTCGCAACAGATCCAACACAATGACATACGACGCTACGGTGCCTTCATATTGTACGCAATGTGGACTTCTGTTGCATCGGAATGCCGGTACTTGATTCACGCTGTCTCGCAACGTTTCGTCGCCAGAGCTCCGAGTTTTTCCGGTCTGCCACCAGTGTGGCGATGTCGGCTGCGTTGTTGTTGTTTGACCATTCCAGGCAGCAAAACATCGCTTCCTCGTAATCTGCGCCGCCTCAATTTCACATGCGCAAGAGCGCTTCATAATGCTTAGGAAGCCCCCGCGTATATCATTCTGCAGTCAGAGAGCAATCAAGAGTGTCCAGCAGCTGCACTGCATGGAAATCAAGAGTGTCCAGCAGCTGCACTGCATGGCAATCAAGAGTGTCCAGCAGCTGCACTGCATGGCAATCATAGACAGGCGTAGTGTAGATTTGGCTCGCTGAATCCATGCCCGGCTTCGACATCGATCGTGTTTTTATACGTGTCTATAAAATGCAAAAGGAATGAAACGTCGTGAATGGTATCTGCCCTGGAGAGAGAAAGCGCGCCTAGCATCTGCATTTCAAGTCATCAGCAGCGCCAATGAACAATAATGGCAGTCCTGTGTTAGCCAAGGCTACTGTAAACAGCCACCTGCGCATGCCTGCTCAGAAGCGCGAGCAGGAAGGCTGTTGCGACAGGAAGTGTTGGTGATCAGCGTGCTGGGTACAGTGGCGTAGCCAGGGGGAGGGCGAAGGGGGAAGCCACCCCCTGGAGGGTCGGAGGGGACCCCATGCGGCCGCCTTGAGGGGCCTACAAGGGACCCTCAAGGCGTCGGCAAAGGGGGCCGTAAGGCCGACGTGTTGCGCCCCTGGATCGACGAAAGGGGCCCCGGGCTGACAGAAAGGGTCACGGGCCGATGGGGAGGCGCCGAGTCAACGGAGAGTTCCCTCAGGAAGATGTGGGGGGACCTTGGTTGGGCTAACGTGAAGGCCCATATTCCGTTGCAGGGGCCCATAATTCGATGGATGGGGCCCCGGATAGTTGGAAGGGACCCCGGACTAACAGAGAGGGCCCCGAGCCAATACGCAGTGCCCCCGGGCCGTCGGCGGTGTCTAAGCCGAGAAAAGGCACCTGGTCTGATCGACAGGGTACAAGCGCTTGAAAAGGGGCCTCCGGCTTGCCGGAAAATGTCCTGGATTGCCAAATGTCGACCTCGTGTCGGACGTGCGGAGCCCCTGGGTCGGATTTGGCTCACGCTGATGAAGAAGGGGTCATAGCTGACTGCGATTTTCAGGCTGATAAAGAGGCCCCCGAACTACGGAGACAATCCGGGCCGAAGCGGAGGGTTCTCGGCGTTGTAAAGGGCCTCTAAGCCCATGGAGGGGCCCGGCCTGCTAAAAAGCAGTGGCGTTTCCAAGGGATGAAGTGGCGCCCGCCTTCCTGGCGAGTCCGATGGAGCCCTCCAGGCGACCACCCTGAGGGACAGATATATAGCCGAGGGAAAATGTAATCGTATCCAGTAGCTTGTGTGGAAAGGGCTCTTGATACCTGAAGACGTCCACTTGAGGGCTGACAAGGGCCGTGAAGACAAGAGTGGACGCGTACGAGAGCTGGAATGCCCATACCAGCTGGAAAGAGCGGTCTCAGCTGGAATAGGCCCCTAACAGCTGGGTAATAAACAGGGTACCTGAGGGTCAGAGAACGCTGGGATTGTCCTTCAGTTTAAAAGGACCCCTGAGGGATAAACAGCATCCCTAAGAGCTGAAGAGGACTAGTGAGGGCTCATCTCATATCTGAAATTCCCCGAGATGAGAGCTAGACTGCACTGGCAGCCAATGCCAGGGTAGGTAGCCTCTGCAATGAGTTAGGTTTGACCTTTGTTGACATGTGGTGCGGGTTTTATGGCTCATGGGACCTCTATCAGAGGGATGGCCTGCACTTCACCGAGAAGGGGGTGCAAGTGTTAAGCAAAGTATATGAACATGTCCTTCAGGGAAACTAGATAATGGGATGGGGATGGAAGAAGTGGCATTGCCATCTCAGGGATATGCCAACAGTGACAGCATAGGCAATAGAACCTCACAGTCAGCAAATAGGGGTAGCAGTAGATCAAGGGGGCAGAGTGGTAGCTCATCCAGAGATGATAGAGCTACTCAACATGAAAAAGCCAAAGAGGGTTATGGAACTTTTGTTAAGTGTATGATGCTTAATGCTCAGAGCATTCGATCCAAATTTGATGAGTTCAAGTGTTATGTTGCCGAGGAGAAACCAGATTTTGTTTGCATTACTGAAGCATGGGTCAGTGGAGGATATTTTGGGGATAACTTGCAGGACTATGAGATCCAGGGATACAATATGTTTTCATGCAATAGGGGTCCAGCAGTGATAGGGGGTGGTGTAATGCTCTATGTGAATAGCTTATACAGTTCTCAAAAAGTAGCAGATGGGGTAAAAAATGTGTCTGTGGAGTCCATTTGGCTTGATGTTGCTGTGGGAAAAGGCAAAAGCAATAAACTGAGGATAGGAGCTTTGTATCGATCAGGAACCTTGCCACATTCTCAGCAACTGGAGCTCGATAAGGTGATTTGTGAGGAAATCAGTAGAACTTTCAGAGGAAATGCCTTATTCTTGGTGACATTAATCTAAAAGGATATGAAAATGTTGGTGTTGGCTCCCCATCATGTAAACTGTTTATGAAATGCCTTGAAGAGGACTTGTTCTTACACCAGTTTGTAACGGAACCAACCAAGCAGGGCTCATTCTTGGACCTTGTCTTCTCAGATTTAAGTGATTTAGTTCAAGACTTGACTGTAGGAGAAACTCTGGGAAGAAGTGACCATAACATAGTGAGATTCAAGGCACAAGTAGCAGGCACAATCAAGGATAATTTGGCAAAAATTCCAAATTTTAACAGGGCAGACTTTGACTGCATGAGAGAGGCTTTAAGTGCCATAAAATGGGAATAAAAATTATTTGATTTAAATGCCTGTGAAATGTGGGAAAAGTTCAAATCTTACTTGAGGGAAATTCAGATTAGACATGTCCCCCAAAAGCAAAGGCGCAAATGAAGGGTAGGAAAGCCAGCATGGCTTACACCAGATTTGAGGAAAGCAATTAAGGCTAAGAAAGATGCATTTAGAGTATTTAAGGAAGCTTCAAATATCGTAAATCTAAGGTCGTATCAAAAAGCTAGAGATGCTGTGAAGCAGAAAACCCGAGCAGCAAAGCGAGCAAAATAATTGGATTCGGCTAGGAACTGTAATGGGGACAGTAAAAAGTTCTTTAGTTTCTACAAGCTAAGTAAAGTGCCAAGCACAATTGGTCCACTGGAAGTAAATGGGACTATATTGAGTGAGGATGGTGAGATGGTTGAGGAGCTGAGCAAGCAGTTTAAATCAGTGTTCACAGTGGAGGATGTGACTAATCTGTCAACCGTGAACTACAGTTCAGTGACAGGTGATCAGATACACGATGTTCATTTCATTGATAGTGATGTTGTTTTCAATTGATTGATAGTGATGTTCAATTATACCAGAAAAATAAAGCCAAACAAGGCAGCAGGACCTGATGGAATTTATGCTAGGGTATTGCGGGAATCTGGAAAGGAACTGGCAATTTCACTTAGTATAATATTTTGTAGATCAGTTTCACAAAATGAAATTCCAACAGATTGGAAAAGGGCAAATGTAGTTCCTATTTTCAAGAAAGGAGAAACAGGGAAAGTTGAAAACTATAGGCCAGTAAGCCTCACATCCCTAGTCTGCAAGGTACTCGGATCAATTATCAAGGATAGAATTGTTAGTTTTCTGGAAGGAAACAGATTGATTCAAGATACTCAACATGGGTTTAGAAAAGGGCGATCGTGTCTCACAAATCTCTTGGACTTTTTGAATTTTGCTACAGAACAATTTGATCAGGGAAATCAGGTTGATGTAGCATATTTTGACTTTAGTAAGGCCTTTGACAAGGTACCCCATGAACGGTTAATGATGCAGCTTCAGGTCCATGGTATTGCAGGTAGCATCCTAAAATGGATAGAGTTGTGGCTTTCAGATAGACAGCAGAGAGTGATGCTAAATGGTACAAAGTCATCATGGCAAAATGTTCTTAGTGGAGTCCCCCAGGGGTCGGTACTGGGGCAACTATTGGTCATTATATATGTGAATAGCATTGAATGTGGCCTAAGCAGTCAGGTTTTGAAATTTGCGGATGATTTGAAGATCTTTAGGGCAATAACAGGGCACAATGAGCAGGTTTTGCTGCAGAAAGACTTAGACGTGCTTGTGAAGTGGTCCGAAAAATGGCAAATGAAGTTTAATTTTGATAAGTGCAAAGTCATGCATGTAGGTAGGCAGCATATGAAGGCTCCATACTTGATGGGTGGCCAAGTACTATCTGTGACTCAGCAGGAGAAGGACTTAGGTGTTATTTTGAACACAAAATTGGGGGCATCAGAACAGACCAAAGAAGCCAGGAAGAAGGCACTAAGAATGCTTGGGGCAATACAGAGGAATGTGTCATACAAAAGTGAGGAGATCATCAGGAAGCTTTACTGTGCGTATGTCAGGCCACATTTTGAATACTGTGTCCAAGCTTGGTCCCCTAGTTATGAGAAAGATTGCTGGCTTTTAGAGAGAGTACAAAAGACGGCAACAAAAATGGTTAATGGTATAGGCAACCTGGCATATGAGGAAAGATGGAAGAAATTGAATATGTTTTCACTTAGATATAGAAGGCTGAGAGGAGATCTCATCGAGGTTTTTAAATTTGTTCATGGTCAGGAACTCAGGGGATATCTCAGGGAAATGTTTGAATTTAACAGAAATGATGCAATTAGAGGACATCAATTCAAAATTAAAGTTAATCACAGCAGGACCAGGTTAAGACAGTATTTCTTCACCAACAGGGTAGTAGAACACTGGAACCAGCTGCCAGGAACCATTGTCAGTAGGAACACACTGCACATCTTTTAAAACGGCATAGACAATCATTATAAGAATAGGGGGCTTGTTTTTCTGTATTCCAGGGAGGGTTGATCGACAGATTTGGTGGGCAAGTGGTTCAGTGTCCAAAGTGCAGCCAAGAAGGGCCCTTGTGGCTAATAGTTGCACTGATCTTTTATATCTTTATGTCGGTATGTCTAGACAGGACTATTGAGAACTGCAATTGGCCCTTGACGGCAGGAGAGGGCCCTGAGGGATGAGGGGATCTCGTGAGAGCCAGGGAGGACTGGATCTCATTCTTCTCTGCAGGAGAGAGCGGCCCGTAATGGATATACCAGGTCCCTTGAAATATTTAAAGAAATCCTCGTCGGCTGGGATTACGGTGAGGAATACCGAGTACGAACCTCAGAGCTAGAATATTCTTGAAATCACGAGGGCTGTCGACAACTAGGAAGGGTTCTAAGCAGCTCGAGACGGCCCTTGAGTGCTAACAGAGCCCCTGAGAGTTAAGGAGAGTCCCTAAGGCTAACGATGGTTGTGAGAAATGCCAAGAGCCAATGTCAGAGCTAGAAAGCCCTTGAAGCTAGAAGAACTGTTAAAGACTGGGAAGGGGCCCTAACAGCTGGAGAGGACCCCTGACGATTGAAAATGGTCACTGAGCGCTAGAGAGGACTGGACTGGAATTCCCAAGAGGCTTGGAAGGTTGTCCCTATGAGTAGAACATGGTCCACTTAGGTCCAAAGAAAGTCCCTAAGGGCTAACGATGGTTTTGAGGAATACTGGGAGCCAGTGTCAGAGCCAAGATGTCATTGCTAGCCTGAAATACTGTCAAGCACTGGGGAGGTCTCCTGAGTGGTAGAGTGCACCGGACTGTGGTGCTCCTGACGCTTGGGAGGAACACTGAGAGATGAACTGAGCCACCTAAGAGATAAGGAGAGTTCCGAGGTCTGTCTGTGCTTGCTTGAAATTGCGAGGCCTGTCTTGGAGCTGCAGGATTTACCTGAAAGCTAGATAAGTTTGTCCAGGACCGAAAATGGTCCATGCAAGATGGAGAGGGCTCCTGGTAGATGAATAGGTCCCCTAAGAGCCAGAGAGGGCTGGACTAGGATGTTCATGAGCTTTGGAGTGGGCATCTGAGGGATCGGGACCCTGGGAGAGCTAAGTCAACCCTTGAGAACTGGCGATGGGTGCGATGAATACTGAGGGTCAGCCTCAGAGATAAGATATCCTTCAGAGGTACAAATGCTGTCAAGGACTGGAAAGGTCACCCACCGCCACCTTGGTGGCGGCGGTCGCCTCGGTGGCCACGGCCGTCCCAACGGCCACAGCCGTCCTGGCAGTGATGACCGTACAAGCGGCCACAGTTGCCCCAGTGGCCTGACCACAGCTGCTCCAGCAGCTACAGTCGCTGCAGCGATGGCGAAACAAACAGCACAGCGGAAGCTGTGATGACGGCCGCTCCAGCGGTGCCAGTTGCTTCGCTTTGGACCCGGGTGACACCGGTTAAGCAAAAAGAAAGACAAAAACAAGTTGCAGGATGCTGTCTGCTGGGCATAGCTGGTCAGGCATGTTGCTATTTGTTGCCATGTCCCCAAATCTTGCACATATTTTCCCCACTGGTATTCGCGCCTTATTTTGAGAAAGTATGGTGGCGTTGAAAAGGCACAACAATATGGGCCCTACCATAGGCGCACCCGAGGGGGGGGGGCTCCCCTTATAAAAAATACACTAGACCAAACGAAATAAATTAAGATCCTTATCACGCAAAACTCTAAATTCTCGGCGAAAGCTTATTGTTTTATTGCATCTTTTTGGTCGGGTTCCCTGGGAACATCTTGGATGCGGCACTTAGCTCCACCCATATCATGAACACCCTCCATATTACACTACATGTGAACGTAGCGTTCAACAGAAGAAGTATTTGTGTCCATGGAGATGAACCCTTGTATGTTTGCTCAAGCTCATCAAATTCATGCCTTACTTAAAGATGTGTTAACGTCCCTTTATTTTCCGAAGCAGGTTTTCTTTTCTTGTTTGTTATCGGCAGCTACATGGTTTGTTTTTCTTTCTGGTCTTTACCGGAAGGTTGGGTCTCGATTACAGGTCTGGCGTTAGCCTCGCCAGCACGTTGTGCATTATTTTCCTACGTATTTAACCATCTTCGCCTAGTATATTTATATCTATATACATATATATCTACATATACATGTACATGTGATATATATATATATATATATATATATATATATATATATATATATATATATATCGATAAACGATAAAATGGCATCCATATAAACATAGCGGCAATTCGAAAATAGAGCGATCGAAATCCGAGGAGTTTCCGAAAAGTGGGCGGCCTAGGTAGATAGGGGGCCTTCTTCACATGTTCCCCCTGGACCAAATTCTGGCTACGCCACTGGCTGGGTATGAGCATGATTCAGTGCATATGGACGCCGTTTCCTGCCAACATCCGTTTAGATTGCGATGTCGTAGCGTGATGTGCCAGTGCGTCATCACAGTACAGTGCCTGACACCGCATCACAGTACAGTACCTGACAACGCATCACACCACAGTGCCTGACACCGCATCACACCACAATGCCTGGTACCGCATCACACCACAGTGCCTGACACCGCATCACACCACAGTGCCTGACACCGCATCACACCAGAGTACCTGACACCGCATCACACCACAGTACCTGACACCGCATCACACCACAGTACCTGACACCGCATCACACCACAGTACCTGACACCGCATCACACCACAGTGCCTGACACCGCATCACACCACAGTGCCTGACACCGCATCACACCACAGTGCCTGACACCGCATCACACCACAGTGCCTGACACCGCACCACACCACAGTACCTGACACCGCGTCACACCCCAGTACCTGACACCGCTTCACACCCCAATACCTGACACCGTATCACACCAGAGTACCTGACACCGCATCACACCACAGTGCCTGACACCACATCACACCACAGTGCCTGACACCGCATCACACCACAGTGCCTGACACCGCATCACACCACAGTGCCTGACACCGCATCACACCACAGTGCCTGACACTGCATCACACCACAGTGCCTGACACCACATCACACCACAGTACCTGACACCGCATCACACCACAGTGCCTGACACCGCATCACACTACAGTGCCTGACACCGCGTCACACCCCAGTGCCTGAGACCGCGTCACATCCCAGTACCTGACACCGCTTCACACCCCAATACCTGACACCGTATCACACCAGAGTACCTGACACCGCATCACACCACAGTGCCTGACACCACATCACACCACAGTGCCTGACACCGCATCACACCACAGTGCCTGACACCGCATCACACCACAGTGCCTAACACCGCATCACACCACAGTGCCTGACACCGCATCACACCACAGTGCCTGACACCGCTTCACACCCCAATACCTGACACCGCATCACACCAGAATACCTGACACCACATCACACCACAGTGCCTGACACCACATCACACCAGAGTACCTGACACCGCATCACACCAGAATACCTGACACCGCATCACACCAGAGTACCTGACACCGCATCACACCATGGTGCCTGATACCACATCGCACCACAGTACCTGATACCGCATCACACCACAGTACCTGACACCACATCACACCACAGTACCTGACACCGCATCACACCACAGTACCTGGCACCACATCACACCCCAGTACCTGACACTGCATCACACCCCAGTACCTGACACCGCATCACACCAGAGTACCTGACACCGCATCACACCACAGTGCCTGACACCGCATCTCACCACAGTACCTGACACCGCATCACACCAGAGTACCTGACACCGCATCACACCAAAGTACCTGACACCGCATCACACCACAGTACCTGACACCGCATCACACCACAGTGCCTGACACCGCATCACACCACAGTGCCTGACACCGGATCACACCACAGTGCCTGACACCGCATCACACCAGAGTGCCTGACACCGCATCACACCACAGTGCCTAACACCGCATCACACCACAGTGCCTGACACCGCATCACACCACAGTGCCTGACACCGCATCACACCACAGTGCCTGACACTGCATCACACCACAGTGCCTGACACCGGATCACACCACAGTGCCTGACACCGCATCACACCAGAGTGCCTGACACCGCATCACACCACAGTGCCTGACACCGGATCACACCACAGTGCCTGACACCGCATCACACCACAGTGCCTGACACCGCATCACACCACAGTGCCTGACACCACATCACACCCCAGTGCCTGACACCGCATCACACCACAGTGCCTGACACAACATCACACCACAGTGCCTGACACAACATCACACCACAGTACCTGACACTGCATCACACCACAGTGCCTGACACCGGATCACACCACAGTGCCTGACACCGCATCACACCAGAGTGCCTGACACCGCATCACACCACAGTGCCTGACACCGGATCACACCACAGTGCCTGACACCGCATCACACCAGAGTGCCTGACACCGCATCACACCACAGTGCCTAACACCGCATCACACCACAGTGCCTGACACCGCATCACACCACAGTGCCTGACACCGCATCACACCACAGTGCCTGACACCGCATCACACCACAGTGCCTGACACCACATCACACCCCAGTGCCTGACACCGCATCACACCACAGTGCCTGACACCGCATCACACCACAGTGCCTGACACCGCGTCACACCCCAGTGCCTGACACCGCATCACACCACAGTGCCTGACACTGCATCACACCACAGTGCCTGACACCGCATCACACCACAGTGCCTGACACCGCATCACACCACAGTGCCTGACACTGCATCACACCACAGTGCCTGACACCACATCACACCACAGTGCCTGACACCGCATCACACCACAGTGCCTGCCACTGCATCACACCACAGTGCCTGACACCACATCACACCACAGTGCCTAACACCGCATCACACCACAGTGCCTGACACCGCATCACACTACAGTGCCTGACACCGCGTCACACCCCAGTGCCTGACACCGCATCACACCACAGTACCTGACACCGCGTCACACCCCAGTACCTGACACCGTATCACACTACAGTGCCTGACACCGCGTCACACCCCAGTGCCTGACACCGCATCACACCACAGTACCTGACACCGCGTCACACCCCAGTACCTGACACCGTATCACACCAGAGTACCTGACACCGCATCACACCACAGTGCCTGACACCGCATCACACCACAGTGCCTGACACCACATCACACCACAGTGCCTGACACCGCATCACACCACAGTGCCTGACACCGCATCACACCACAGTGCCTGACACCGCATCACACCACAGTGCCTGACACCGCTTCACACCCCAATACCTGACACCGCATCACACCAGAATACCTGATACCACATCACACCACAGTGCCTGACACCACATCACACCAGAGTACCTGACACCGCATCACACCAGAATACCTGACACCGCATCACACCAGAGTACCTGACACCGCATCACACCACGGTGCCTGATACCACATCGCACCACAGTACCTGACACCGCATCACACCACAGTACCTGATACCACATCACACCACAGTACCTGACACCGCATCACATCACAGTACCTGACACCGCATCACACCCCAGTACCTGACACTGCATCACACCCCAGTACCTGACACCGCATCACACCAGATTACCTGACACCGCATCACACCACAGTACCTGACACCGCATCACACCCCAGTACCTGACACTGCATCACACCCCAGACCTGACACCGCATCACACCAGAGTACCTGACACCGCATCACACCAGAGTACCTGACACCGCATCACACCACAGTACCTGACACCGCATCACACCACAGTGTCTAATACCGCATCACACCACAGTACCTGACACCGCATCACACCACAGTGTCTGATACCTCATCACACCACAGTACCTGATACCGCACAGTACCTGATCTAGTACCTAGTGTCCGGGCTCAGGCTCGGGCACTGCCACAGGTCGCTACCACAGACTGAGATTCCTATCTCTTTTGATGGGCTGGAATCCTTCTTGAGGCCTTGATGAGCCCTGCAGGTATTCGGTTGAACCTTTCCAATAACTGAACATGCTGACATGGACTGCATGAGCCAGCTGCTTCACTGCGTTTAGAGTTCATCAGCCTTAGCATTGGTGGCCCTCCTAATAGTTTCTTTAAAGCTGCACCTCTTGTTCTGCTCCTGGTAGGATTGCTTCCCCTGGACGTGTTCGTTACATGCAGCGCAGCGACACAGACGTGGAGCTGGCCGTGCCCGTGGACCTCGGGCTGGGGTGAGTACTGACGCGTCTGTCACTGATCGCATCTCACCACATCTACACCCATAAGTGACCCGCTTACCCTCCAGTCAAGCCGGAGGGTCACTGATCGCATCTCACCACATCTACACCGATAAATGACCCGCTTACCCTCCGGTCACGCCGGAGGGTCACTGATCGCATCTCACCACATCTACACCCATAAGTGACCCGCTTACCCTCCAGTCAAGCCGGAGGGTCACTGATCGCATCTCACCACATCTACACCGATAAATGACCCGCTTACCCTCCGGTCACGCCGGAGGGTCACTGATCGCATCTCACCACATCTACACCGATAAATGACCCGCTTACCCTCCGGTCACGCCGGAGGGTCACTGATCGCATCTCACCACATCTACACCCATAAATGACCCGCTTACCCTCCGGTCACGCCGGAGGGTCACTGATCGCATCTCACCACATCTACACCCATAAATGACCTGCTTACCCTCCGGTCACGCCGCTGGACTCCTTCACAGGGTGGACTCAAAATATCCTCGTGGGTGCCACGCCGGGAAAACGTTCATTTTTCACCCGGATAGCCACTATCTCATGTGTGCTGCCAATGAAGAAGGGAAGCACATAGGTGGGTCTGTGTCCGTTCTCAAGTTCTATATATATGCTGCTTGTACAGTGGTTTTTCATCGCTGAGCATGAGATCCGCATTGCTATGTAGGTTGGTCATACCCAGTTTGGGAAAAGTGTCTCCGAACATGTACAATTTGGTTGTGTCAGAAATCACCCAGGACATGGGATCTCAAAATGGTGCTAATTTATGATGTGTCAGCTAAGAGATTTTGAGCCATTGAGAAGCCAAGAGTAGAAAGTGTAATTCAAGGACTGGCCTGACAGTCTTCATGATTTATTAATTGGTTGCATGCACGAGTCATTCATTGACTTTGTTCTTTGTAAAACATCTTTAATTGCATAGATGTACACTATAACAAAGCCTTCGACATACCGGTGGAGAATGGGGAAAGCCTACGCGTAAAATTATTGGGAATGCGGGGAGCCATATGTCATATATCATGACATAATATGGCGGCAAGGATGTTGCATGGTCGTCAGCCAGCTATCAGCTTTTATATAGGAAGTTCCTAAAGCTTCGGCTCCTTATGAGATTCATCATGCAACATGCTAGTCGTGGTTTGGTATCCATACGTCGGCGTTGAAACACTGTAGTGAAAATGTTAAAACAGTAGTTTTGATATCAAATGCATTTCGACCTTTCGACATAATTAATCTTTGCGCAGCAACGGCTTGGTTAATTGCTGAAATAGGTGTGATCAGCTCTGAAAACCTCGAGGCTATGGGAAGCGGGATATCTAATCCAACGTAGAGACAAACATGCACAGAATGTGATGTAGAGTTGCAGAATGGGCGCATGTGGATACTCCAACACGGAGCATCCATTCTTGATGACCAGGTTTCGATGTTCGCGACTTACACTGAAATGGGTTTGTATCCAACTCGTATTGCTCCTCGATGGCCTCCCGTCGCACTGCAGCGCTGGACTCGTCATCGCTGAGGGTCATCAAGCCCGGCGGCAGGTGGACGGTGGGCGTCGGCAGCGGTGCCGGGGCCGGCGCCAGGCTGGTCACGCTGGTCAGCGGGGGGTGGACGTCACACATGGTGACCACCAGCCGTCACTGCGTCACGACACGCCGATGGTCAGCCGGTGACCTGACCGGTCACGTCTGGGTCACCGCCGTCCGAGTCTTCCTGATGGACACTCGGAACGGAGGGATGGTGACACCCAGCACGCACACCCGCCAACTGCCCGGCCAACACTGACACTGTAGCAGCACTGACACTGTAGCAGCAGTCGTTTCTGAGTTAGCTTCGACTGGCGTACCATCTAGTGGTCTCCAGGGCCAGTTCTATTCTTCGCCATCTGGTGTCCGCTCAGCGCCCTCGACGATCCTGCCACCTGGCCACTTCCGCGGTAACTCTGTTGGATGGCTGTATTCCATTCGGTAAAATATAATAATTGTATTGAATTAACTTTGTGCCAAGCACGACCACGTCCACAATGCATAATCTAGAATGTAGATGGGGTCTGCGCCCATGGGGACAGTGAAGTGGTCTGAGATTCCTTTCGCCCATGAGATTTCTTCCCATGAGATTTCTTCCCATTCATTCCACTAAAGCGTAGAATGCCGAAAGAATTATCAAGGTGACGGCGATAAAATTAGAGTGAGGCAGTCACTTGAGAGGAAAAGTGGAAACCTGCCTGTTCCTTAATGCTTCTTTTTCTCCTCTTCCCATTAACATTCTCTGACATTTAGACAGCCATGCATCTCGATCACGAGCAATGATGTGGTAATGCGAACAAAATATACTTTTAATGCTTAGAAGTATTAGGGTACGTTCTTTGTCTCCTTCATTCCACGGATTCCGTGGAGTGTGACGTTGCATATTTCGTGGACTGCAGCCACGGAACGTTCTGTGAAATTTCGCGCCAGATTACTTATGTGAGCCATATGTGTCGCCGTTCGCAAACCTTCCTACTAATTTTATGATTAGCATTCATTGCATGCTGTTACATTAAAGCGATGTGGTTGAATCACTTGTTGGCAACACCAGTAATTCTACAAAGCTCCCACCTATTATTTTATTGTTATTGGCCACTGATGCCTAATTTAATGCTCATGGTGTCAAAAATAAAAGGGTAAAAATGCGAAACCATTCTGAGATGGCTTGTGTTCTAGGTAGATGAATGTCAGACATATCCAGGGCAGACTATGACAGGCATGTCAAGGGCAGGGAGGACATTTACATTGGTCAGTGCCCAATGAATATGCCGACAGTGGACCGACGTCGTTCCGCTGTCTGGACGCTAGTGCAGTGGAATGCTGGGGAGTGGAATGTCCGCCAAGCCAGCATGCAGCCGACACCCAGCCAACGCGGGACCGCTGTCAGGCTGCTGTCGGGACGCTGGGGCCCCGCTGTCGGCTGGGGAGTGGGATGTCTGACAACGGCCCGACGTCAGCTGGCAGCCATTGATATGCCGAATTCAACCCGACATATGTTCATATTCCAGATCAGTATGCCGATGTCGGGCCGAGAGCGGCCCGATGTCGGCATGCCGTTTACGAGATGTCGAGCTCGCCCCGACACATGCGGACAGCGGGCCGACACCGGCATGTTTTCTGGGTGGAGATGCAAATAATCAGAAAAAAGAAGTTTCTGAAGGTAGTGTCTCGCTTGCTGCTGTTTCACCTCAACAGTTGATAATTTCACCACGCTACAACGGAAAATCCTCGCCGGTGGGAACATGACATTCATTAGTGACATCTTCGCACAATCTAGCCCAATCGTATCCACTCCACAACATTACTTGCGAATTTGCAATGTCTTCCTCGGCCCGCACATCACTTCCAATGTGCGTCGCCATCTTGGAAGAAACAGCACAGGACGGGGCTGGACAGTTTTTTTTTCAGTCTGCGCGTTCCCCGCAGAATCCACGAAATCTGGCCGCGGAATTCGTGAGGAATGGACAAAGAACGACACATGACGTCAGATCCCACGGAATTCGTGGACGGAATGTGACAAAGAACGCAGCCTAATAACACACTAATATTAACTGAAATCGACTGAAAAAAACTACTGTGGTGTTCATCGTATTTGTTTTCCCCACATGGAGTATTCAGTGCTATCAGGTTCCATATTGCCAGAGCCTGCTGATTATTCCGCCGTGCCAGTTTTGGCCAGACTGACTGCTAGTTAGTGCAGTTTATTTTTCATTTTCGTGGGGTGACACCCGTCGCTCTTTTCGCATTTAGTTTCCCAGTGGGGTGACACCCGTCGCCCCACCTGGTTTTTTCGTCGCCGTATTTCCGTTCCCCTTGTTCTGCGCGTTGGTTTAGATCTCGTTGGATAGTTTTTTTCCCCCGTGATGGGGAAAAAGAGGAAAAAGGATAATTACCCCAACTCGCCACCGGACACTGAATCAGAATTTCGTCCTCTGACTACACCCGACGACCATCGCACGAACAAGTACTTAGCCTCTGATGTTCCTCACTGAATACGACCGTTGATGAACCACGCCGGATGATTCCACTCGATGACGCCATGGAAGCCCTTTGCGACTCGCCGACCCCTGCTCATTCCAAGATAACGAACCCGTCTCGCAATCCAGATCATACTATTACGCTCCACGGTGCTGACCCACGCCGGAACCAGACCACGTCCTCCCAACCTGAATCCATCGAACCCTACCTCGACAGTGCTGGCTCCTTCATAGTAGTCAAGCCTGTCGAGGAATTCGTTTCCCTCCGCCGTATTAACGTTTTCTGGCCGACCAAGCAACTCCTCTCCATCTGCTCCTTAACCAATCCTGACATCGAAGCCCCTGCCAACGGAACCCTTGTTATCAAAACCCAAACCCGAGCCCAGACCAAAGCCCTCCTACGTACCACCACATTTTGTGGTAAATCCGTCACCATTTCACTCCACTCCAACCGCAACTCCACCAAGGGCACCATCTTCGCGCCGGAGCTCCGCTTTATGTTCGAAGCGGATATCCAGACGAAGCTCCGGCCGGAGGGGGTGACCCACGTCCACCGCATTACCTCATTTAAAGACGGCCAGAAACGCGATACAAGCCTCCTTGTCCTTACCTTCAACTCTACAACTCTTCCCAAGACCCTCCTCGCCGGCTACATACGATACCAAGTCCGCGTATTTATTCCAACTCCTCTCCGCTGTTTTAATTGCCAGCGCTTCGGCCATGGCAGTAAAACTTGTCGCCAATCAACCCGCTGCCCCAAGTGCGGAGAACCACCCCATCCTGATTCCATCTGCTCCAAGCCTGCCCACTGCCTCAGCTGTAACACATCCGATCACCTCACCATTTCCAATCAATGTCCAGTTTGGCGCAAGGAGAAAGAAGTGTACGCCGTCAAGGCCACGACCGGGGTGTCCTACCCCGAGGCCCGGAGATCTGTGGAGGCCACCTCCCCATCCACCAAGACGTACGCACAGGCGACCAGCACTGCTCCACCCACCCATCTCGTCAACACCACTTCTAATTCCATGCAGACTAATATTATTCCCGGCTTAACCCCACTAAAAAAACTCACACCACTTACAACACCGACACAAAACACCTTGACTGCCAACACACAGACCACTCCGGCTTCCGACAAGCAGACCACTACAGGCAGAAGGGACAGTCCTCGCAGTCATTCGGCTGCGGGAGCAAATTCTCGCTCCCCGTCAGCGGGCCGCCGATCGAGCCCCGCGCGTCCAGCACCGGCTGGCGGCCACGTGACCCGACCAACTTCAAGCCGGCGGGCATCCCCCGGCAGTAACCGGCCGCCGTGACCTCGCCAAGGTCACCGGTCGGCCGGACGGCTCTGGCGGGTCCACCGCCACCGTCCGCAGCCAACCCACGTGTCCGCCGGAGCTACACTCCTGGCTCCGGCATGCACCAAAAGGTGCTGACAAACATTAATACTTTTTATCCCAATGTCTACACTTTTACAATGGAATTGCCATAGTTTATTATCCAAATGGGCCGAAATGAAAGTTTGTGTAGTATTCTCATACCTATTCTCATAGCGCTCCAAGAAACATGTTTTTTACGTAATGATACATACAACTTTAAACTTTTCAATTATTCACTGTATCGTCACAACGAGGTCCGTGGATCACATCGAAGTGCGGTACAGCACTTTACATAAACAATGATTTCACACATACACATAGCCGGCGAGGTCACACATACAGGTAGCCGGCGAGGAGTGTCTTGGGAAGGGTTGTAGAGTTGAAGGTAAGGACTAGGAAACCCGTGTCACGTTTCTGGCCATCTTTGAAGGATGTGATGCGGCGGACGTGGGTCACCCCTCCGGCCTGAGCTCCGCTTGGATATCTGCGTCAGTCATGAAGCGGAGCTCCGGCGCGAAGACGGTGCCCTTGGCAGTGTTACGGTTGGAATGTAGAGAGACGGTGACGGATTTTCCACAAATTGTGGTGGTACGTAGGAGGGCTTTGGTCTGGGCTCGGCCTTGTGTTTTGATGACAAGGGTTCCATTGGCAGGGGCTTCGATGTCAGGATTGGCTAAAGAGCAGATGGCAAGGAGTTGTTTGGTTGGCCAGAAAACGTTGACACGACGGAAGGAAAGGGATTCCTCGACAGGCTTGACGACGATGTACGAGCCAGCACTGTCGAGGTAGGGTTCGATGGGTTTGTAACAGAGTTTCCATAAAATTGCACTTTTGACTGTTCCGTAACTGTAAATGATGTGACCCCGTAAGCCAGCCGTAAATATACCGTAAATGTATGCCGTAAATGTAGCGCTCCCGAGTCTGAGCTGGCTGGCGGCTCGCTGCCAGTCCGTGCCGCGGCAGTGACCGGACGTCGGGTCAGAGTCAAATTCTCGGCCGACGCGGCTACACCTAGCTCAGCGCTATTACTGGGCCGGCGGCCGCCGTCTGCGGCGGAGAGTCTGGAGCCGGTGGCTGGGTGCTCTCAGTGACCTACCCCCGCCAGGCAGTCGTCTCTGAGCAGCCAAGCGACGCGGGTCTGTAACGCTGGCGGTCGCGCGTTCTAAATGAATAACATATTTCGGCCTTAAATTAGACAGTATCACGGTTGTTCGTCGGCGCGGAACATTTTTATGTACGAGTTTTTTGGTGTTTGACTGTTGCCGTCTATTCGCCGCTGCACAATACAGACAGTGCAGAGAACTTTGGAACTTTGCGACCGGAGTGACGCGAACGCGAGGCCATACTAGATTATCACATGACCGATATAGGAACTTTCCTACAGGTTGGATGGGTTCAGGTTGGGAGGGCGTCGTCGGGTTCGAGCGTGGGTCAGCGGCGTGGATAGTGATGATCTGGTCCGGATCGCGAGATGAGGTCGTGGTCTTGGGACGAGCAGGGGTCGGCGAGGCACAAAGGGCATCCATGACGTCATCGAGATGAACAGTCCGGCGCGAGTCATCAACGTTTAAATCAGCCGAGGAAGCATCCGTGGCCAAGTCCGTGTTCGCGCTATGGTCGCCAGGCGTGGTGAGTGGAGGAAATTCCGAGTCCGAGTCCGTTGGCGAGCAGGGGTCAGTGTCCTTTTTGCGTTTTTCGCCATCGTGGGGAAAACCCTACCTAATGTAGTTTAAACGAAAACGAAGGACACAGAAAAACGAAACACGAAAGTACGCCGACGAAAAAATCACGTGGGGTGACGAGTGCCACCACGGTAGGAAAAAAAAGTGGAAAAGAGCGACGGGTGTCACCCGACGAAAATGGAAAAAAAACGCAATAATCAGCGGTCAGTCAGGCCAATCGACAGGGCGGAGTATTCTGCGAGCTTCGGCAACAGTCAAGGTGTGCACGAATAGTACTGATACTGGCCACACGCCGCCGGCCTCTTGCTCCCCTGTCGCGGCTTGATGCCCGGTCCTGTGTCTGCAGCAGGACAGTGCCACACCCCGCCGGCCTCTTGCTCCCCTGTCGCGGCTTGATGCCCGGTCCTGTGTCTGCAGCAGGACAGTGCCACACCCCGCCGGCCTCTTGCTCCCCTGTCGCGGCTTGATTCCCGGTCCTGTGTCTGCAGCAGGACAGTGCCACACCCCGCCGGCCTCTTGCTCCCCTGTCGCGGCTTGATTCCTTGTCCTGTGTCTGCAGCAGGGCAGTGCCACACGCCGCCGGCCTCTTGCTCTCGCTCGTTCAGCGCTCCTAATGATGCCTTATGGTGATATATGATACAAAAAGTCACCAGAGCCGCCCGGCCCCACCGTCACGCTTTTGCATCGCAGTTACTTTTTTTTGCTGCAACGTTTCGCGTTCTAGTTTCTTCACTCAATGTCATCTCTTGATAACGGTTATTGCTAATCTCGTTAATTTTTGTTTTCTTTTTGTAACTTTTTCCTAACATTCTTCATAAAGAGGCATCAATCGTTCAAAGGAGTTTCACTGCGACACGTCAGCTCCCGGACAACTCTAGCAACATTTTCCGACATAATGGGCATGCCAAGTTCTAGTTTCTCACTCAAAGCGATGTTTGATATTTCTCAACGATCATCACAATATTTATTATGAAGTACTAAAAACTGTTTAATAAGAGGGGTTTGCATCGGCATTCTAAATATACATATCACGCATAGGGAGCTTACCATGCACCTCGCACAACAGCCGGTACTCGCCATCCGTCCGGGATTGCAGACTGCTAAGGTGCGTGATTTATATCCGGAGGTCTCGTGTTCAATCCCAGTGAGTGTTGGAAATTTTTACTTCTGCCTTTTGAAATGCAGTTTGGTGAATGTATGATATCCGAAATGACTCTTTCATACACCCCTGCCAATTAATAGGTAGGAAGGAGTGTCCCTCCTTATCCATGTGACGCCAGTACGTTAATATTCCTATGAGCATAGACAGATTAGCAATAGTAGCTTAGCTTAGCAAACTAAGCTAGGTCACATCACTCCTCGCTAATTTTTAAGTTTACATTTTTTCTCCTGTAGGGAAAGCCCGCCACCAAGATTAGCAAAAAGAGCGTCCGGAACCAAAGCCAACAAATAGCCAAGCTAGTGACACCAGGCCGGGTCTCGGAACTGCTATATCAGGGTATCAGTGGGGATACTTAGACTATCATAGAACAACCTTTAGCTCTGACTGACCATAGCAGAGTACTAGTGCTGATACTTAGACTATCATAGAATACACCTTAGCTCTGCATGCATGCTTGAACGGGTGTGGTTGTGTAAACATGTAAACATAGATACATACACACACACACACACACACACACACACAACGTATATATATATATATATATATATATATATATATATATATATATATATATATATATATATAGAATGAGGATGGATGAGGATGGATGATGAAAACAAACAAATTATGTGCAGATGACTTTAATATATATATATTGTACATGCACCTATCGATACGGGCGGGTGAAACCTCCTGTCAGTGAACGGTGTACGGCTGGGGACTCCAGCCAATGTTGGGCTGAGCATTTGTCCTCGCTCGCCCAGCGACCCCATCAGCAACTATTTCACAAGGAAATATACTTGCATAGCAATGAATGCAATGGCTAAGCAACCTAACCCCAATGCATTAATGCCATAATTGCAGAGTGGTTTAACACGCGCACTGGAGGGGGGGGGGGCGAAATCCGCCCACCCCTCCGGTTTTTCGTAGATAACTCCAGATTTTACCAGTAGATATACGCCATTCGTTTTAGTACCTGCTTAGAAATGACCGGCACGTCGCTTAAAGCATGAAAAACTGAAATCGGCGAAAATTGTTCCAGTTACGGGCAGTTAAATTCGAAACATTTCGTGGCGCCAGACCACAAAAATCGGCGCTGATGCGCTTCCCGTATATTGGCAAAAGGGACGTGTTCTTGGCAACACTAGCGACTTGTTTGATGTATATTGATATGCTACATAGCTTCAAGGTCATGTTAGGTCACCAAGGTCAAGTCAGGTCAAGTTCATGACAGGTTAATGGAACCAAACTTGGTCAACTAGAATGTTGTTATAAATGCAAATGACTGTCATGCGATTGATGTCGCTTTGCATGTTACTCACTACACATCCTGAAAACTACTGTTTGTCATTGTGTACTTTATTTTGTGTACTTCCGTTTCTATACTTTATTCATGTACTTCACTGCTTTCTTCGCGAAGCCAATTGCGCCGAGCTGCCCGACGGAGCAGTCGGGCGGGCGGCCCGGTTCCGGTAACTGGAACAGGTAACTGACCTGATAAAGTGCTGCTATATAGGTGACCTGAGGTCAAATACGGGGTTTAGCATCTGTATTGCATCATTAGTAATGTCCAAAACATCATCGATGCCCATTTTGGAGCATTTAGCCACAATCACAGCGATCCATAACAATGACAAGCCAAGCCACGCAAAAGAAGAAAATTTTGATATGTGACCTCATTTGACCCTGAAGATATTAACCTAAGGTCATGAAATTTGGACACAATAGAGTTCACTACCGTACCCACCCACCCTACGAATTTCGGTACTGCAGCTTTAATAGGAGCCGAGATCTTAAGGGGGAGGGTGGAATCCGCCCCCCCCTCCAGTTCGCGTAATTTTCAGAGGCCCTCCAGGGCGCGTGTTAAATTCCAAGCTTGGATAACGTCCGTCAAAGCAGTCCATTGTTCTGTTGATATATCTGGCTTCTTATTTTATAGCGATATTATCCATAGCATGAATTCGATAAGTTTCATCTTACTTTATTCTTAATAGGCGGTTTCACGCGTGCACTAGCGGGAAGTAATCGTCATGACATCCCAATGGCGGAGTCAGGCCATACTAATTACGTTGATCTGAAAACTTTTATACCGCATATTTGACCAATTTATTATATGAATAAACAAACAGAGTAGGTTCAGTTACCTAATACGACAAGTTTTTGCACTAGCATTGATTATGCACAAAGCATGCAAATGTACACGTACATCCGCGCCTGGGACGTCATGTAGTCGGAATTCTGGAAGTCAGACCAAGCGAGCCTGACTTCGGAAGTAAACTCGATAACAACAGCTGCTTGTCGAATTCAGCGGTCTTCAAATGAAAAATTGTCCAGCTACTTGACCACTCTGATCAATATCGCCAGCCAGCTTCAACTGCGGTAAGTGATTGGTCTTTTATGATAGCTATGACGAATTATAATCCAAGTTTAAAAAATGACGTCATCATTTGTGCTCTGCTCGGATCATTTACGGCTGAAATATCTCAGGCAAGCCAACAAACAAGTTTGTCTCAGATGCGTATATTTTAGACGTGTTGCGGTCTTTGGGGTGCTGTAAACAATTCATTCTTTGTTCTTTCTTGCGAGCATGATTTCAAAGACAAGGGTCAATTGCCCCCCCCCATTAGGGGTATTCGGGTAGGAGTACAGCGATATTTGAGAACGGAGCCTCGTATGGTGCTGTTCAGTGGACGTCATTACGACTGTAAGCAACCCGCTTGTAAAGTGGAGAAATTTAATATTTTCGGGAGGGTCAAGATGGAATCGCGGCATCTGGAAATGATGTATTTCCACATCTATTCATAATACAGGTACTTCACAACAATAAAATGAAACGTAAAAGGAAATTATCCATCCGCAGGATACATACTAGCACTACCTCCCCAATAGTGTTTACTTGCTGGTAATACAACGGCAAATTTATGTTCTATTCGACAACTCCTCACTCCCGGCCATGGTGCCACATGCGGCCAGATTGGCTAGTTGTTTCTGTGAATCAAGTGTTTTTGTTCTTAAATACTGCCACTATTTGGATATGTTGCTGTTTTTTTAATTTAATTTACTACTTTATAGCTAAAGCTTCTGGAATATTTCATATGTACAGATCAAGTACATATATTTCAATGATATGCCCTTCATACTAGACGAAGTCATCGATAATGCATCCCGGTGCTTATTGGCCGTCCGTCGTGAAACGGGATAATGTGAACTTATTACTGCATCGGACGAGGCAATGGGAGATGCCAAAATGAATGATCACGAGGGCACAATATCTCCTCCCTATTTTCATGAACATGTAAGCGACAACGTTATCAATTAATTTAATAGTTTTGAAGCATTGGTGTTCCTAGTCTTACTTAAAAGAGTCTCTTTATGATAACATGCGTAAAATTGGAATAACATTATAATTTTACGAGGTTTATCATCTCGCATAAAACCTGTTTCGATGTAAGAGGTTTATTGGCGGTGACGGGTGAATCCTTTTTTCACGCAAAGTCGCACATTAACGAGAATATGCGAAGGAAGAAGGTAGCTTATCATCATTTCAGCCTGGATCCGGCTCCTTCGATCCCACTGGACCCACGAGCTCCGACGGGACCCCGAGGTCCTAATGATGCTCTCATGGCCACCCCATACCGCTTCGAGGTCAACACGTGCTACAATTCTAATGCCGAGAAAACCTACCAGAACATACACAAGGAGGCTGAAAAGGACAGAGCGAGGACGGAATTCATGACCGCGTAAGCTGTGTGTTGGAGCAAAGTTGCCAGCAAGGCATCTGCATATTCTAAGGCAAATTCACGAGGGGACGAAGAAAATATGCATGACAGAAGGGAAAATATGCATGACAGAAGAATTTGATCGGGATCGGTGCATGTGCCCTTGCAAAATTAAATGAAGAAATTTGCTGATAATTACGGGGAGGGGAAGATCTCCACTTAGTATGTTTAAATAGGTCCTGCTCGCTTGAGCTCGATTGAAGCCAAAGCAACATCTTAGGTGCAATTTAGAGACCGGGAAGAGGCGGATGTTGAAATTGTTTGGTATGTTTCGGGAAGAGGCGGATGTTGAAATTGTTCGGTATGTTTCGGGAAGAGGCGGATGTTGAAATTGTGGGGTATGTTTCGGGAAGAGATATATTTCGACTTCGGGGATCAACACCAACTG
Organism: Ashinkailepas kermadecensis; assembly: GCA_034440615.1. Lineage (NCBI taxonomy): Eukaryota > Metazoa > Arthropoda > Thecostraca > Neolepadidae > Ashinkailepas > Ashinkailepas kermadecensis. The sequence goes on along the minus strand of JAOTOM010005133.1, from coordinate 217,731 downwards.
AAAACTAACAGAGCCAAGGTGCTCTTCGATATATGCAAAACATAAAACTAATCCACAGGTTCTGCCACGAACTTGAGAACCAGAAAACACGCCATATCATGCTTGATTAAAGAACGATTTTGGTTATTTTCACCTTCAAAAGCTCAATACATTTTTGATAAAATATATACATATATAGCATTGCATACATGCGAACAATTAGATATAAATCTGGCCTGGTGTTTTATCATGAGGATCATGAGCATCGTGAGCATTTCATCTATTAGGAAGCATGCAACCAATTCGCTACAATCTCCGAAAATCCTCAAATCGATTGTGGTATCGTCATAATGAACCAGTGAGACCGGACCCAGTCTCGAAAGTCTCGAAAGTCTGGACCCAATCGAAAGTCCAAAGGTTTTAAAGGTTCACAACTCTAGCCGCTTCCACTCCCCCCCCCCACTGCTCCCTGTCCCCATTCCATCCTAATCCCTCCGACAGTGTGCCCTTCCATCCCGGGGTATGTGGAGGATAGGAATGAGCATTGCCCATTGTGACAACAATGAACATAGCCAATTGTATGACAACAATGCACATAGTCTATTGTATGACAACAATAAACATGGCCCTTTGTATGACAGAAGTGAACGGCAACTATGGACATACCCGTGATTTTGCATGGCTAGGCTCCAGCTACCGCTACCACCCCCAGCCCACGTGCTCTCGGCGGCCTGGTGACGAGCCCAGGTCTGAGCTGTGTATGCTCCAGCTTCCGCTACCACCCCTCAGCCCACGTGCTCTCGGCGGCTTGATGGTCAGCCCAGATCTGAGCTGTGTCCCATTTCAGCCAGCACACACTGCTGCAGTACGCCGACGCCAGTGAGGGCAAGCACTTCAAGCGCGAGCAAATAGGTCACCAACGATTGAAAGCCCAATTGCGTGGCGAGCTACGGCTGGACGATCGCGCTCTGCTTGCGGTGAGATATGTTGCAGATGTACACGTATGTATTCCCACCTAGAGCAGTCTGGCGGTGTTGCGGACATTGATGCACGGCCCTGATACTCACACCGTCTCTACCGGCGGCTGACTGTACCGACTGGTGGTGAGACATACCCTGAAGCACACCCACAGTCTCTCACCAATGACGCTAGATCTACCGGCGGCTGACTGTACAGACTGGTGGTGAGCCACACCCTGAAACACACCCGCAGTCTCTTACCAATGACGCTAGATCTATCGGCGGCTGACTGTACCGACTGGTGGTGAGACACACCCTGAAACACACCCACAGTCTCTCACCAATGACGCTAGATCCACCGGTGATGAGATATTATACATGGTCTCATCTTTCTCGCCCATAGGCATCATGCCCTCATAGGCCTCGGTACGTACGTAATTGGTAAAAATAGGAGGATGATGAAGGGCAAACAATATATCAATTGAGTGAAAAATTAGTACTTGAAAATTCGAAGACATTTCCCGGCGTTTCGATTGTATTTCATTTATCAGGGAGACAAGACATGGACCGAGACTGAAAACATGTTTAAGCATTTTGAAAAAGCACGATCAAGTTCACTGTTCATACCTCCTACTCCAGAACCGTTTTAAGAACATCACACAGCCGTGAACACAATGCATGTCAGGTACATGACTCGATACATGTTTCGATGCTCGACGCTGAGATAAAATAACAAATACAATTACTAAGAATATCACGGTTTCTGTATCCAGGGCCATTACATCGCAACGTGACGGTGATTTGTTTCCGGTCAGTTTTCCGGTCAGTTTTCCGGACAGTTCCGCTGTAATGCGAGGAGTCTTAAAGAACGCACGCAATCACTCTTATAGTCTCTGCTGAAGACTGACGCTATGCTTACTGATGGTGAGATATTCTACTAATGCACATGCGAACTTTCTCGCCTAGGGCTGACTATGTGTACTGGTAATGGGGCATGCGTCTTCCACATGTGCAGTCTCACCAAGAGCTGACGCTATGCTTACTGATGCACATGTGGACTATCTCGCCTATGGCTGACTATGTGTACTGGTGGTGGGACACGAGACTGCAACATGTGCAGTTCCTCACCCAGGGCTGATGCTATGGGCTTGCTGGTGGTGAGGCATTCCCTTAATGCACACATCGCCACCCTGTACCTTGGCTTGAGCATCTGCCGATGTGTGCAGAGGTCCTCTCAAAACCGAAATAATCGTAAGTGCACTCATCGCTTCCTGTGTGATGAGTGTGATCATCTTGTGATGCAGATACCTGCAGTGGTAAATGCTCCCTACAGCCGAAGAATAGCCGAGTTCAGATACGCTTTTTTCCTTCTTTTTTTTTGTTGGTTTTCAGCTGCAACGTTTCTGTCTTTCCCAATTAACTCCGATAACCTGACATGAACCCAGGGTTGAGCTTGAGCATGGGCTTTAATTTACCGGACCTTGGTATGAAGAGCATGCCCTTTTTTGCGTGCCGATGCTGTTTGTTATGCACCCTGGTTAACTTTTTAGTCCATTTACTGGGAGGGGGGCACATAGCCGCAAGAATGTTGGGGGGGGCACATATACTCCTGAAACATTGCAAAATGCAAACTCCCGACGGATTTTCTGATGTTGAAGACCAACCCGTTCCCTGCGACGTGATCTATGTCTCTGTGAATTCAAATTTGGACAATTTTGCAAAGGCGGATATATAAATGAAAACGGGAAAGGTTGGGAAAATTTCCTAGCACCACTGACTGTCCATACATATCATAGCATATTTTGACATACCTGGCTCACTCGAACAGCCAATTAAAATTACACATTAGAGACTGTTCAAAAACATTTAAGCATGGGCTCAAATATTCGTGTAGCAGCTATGTATCTCAATTTCTGCACTTGAATATGCAGTTGGTAAAACATACCTCATTCCTTCTAGCCGTCCCTGGAATCGCCCTTGATGAGGAAACATATTTCAGACAAGCAAGAGCTGATATAAACCCCAGTAGCAACCATGGTCAACGTCATTACTGAAACCAACCGCGATGCATAGACATCTCCCTAAGGTATAGAAATTGCCCTGAAATATGGAAATCGCCCCGAGGTATAGAAGTCGCCCCGAGGTATGGAAATCGCCCGGAGGTATGGAAATCGCCCCGATGTAGAATATCGACAAATCTTGGAATAGCCACGACTCTCGAACAATCCGTCGGGAGTCACCTGTGACCGGACATTTAGTTGAGTTTTGGAAATGTGTGCTCTAAATATCATCATTTCCTTCACGGAATAAAATATCACGTGGAGTCACCTGTCACCGGAAAATTAACTGAGTGTTAGAAATGTGTGTCAAATATCTTCGTGTAAAGAAAGCATACGACCTTCAATATACCAGGAGGTGCTGAGTTGACATCAAAAGTAACGTTAAGGATTATACTTTATTAGGTACTCAACGTTTCGGCCAGGGGCCATCGTCAGGAGTGATATAAAAATGTAAAGTTAAGCAATTGAAAAAAAGCACGCGAGAAAAAAAGCGTGCAAAGACACGTGGAATGCAGAAAAGCCTCCTCAGTGGTGCAGACACTTAAAGAAACTCCAAACCAGAAACAAACTATGTCAAGATAGAATCCTCTGAGGAAGCCTGAGCCGATGGTCCACATACATATCGATACATACACTCACGCACATATATAGACATAGATCCAATATAACGCGTAATACATAGAATATAATTTATGTTTGTGTAATTTAAGTGATATACCAAGACGTCGTTTGCGTGTTTAGTTGCGGCCGTAGATTACGTAATCTACGGCCGCAACTAAACACGCAAACGACGTCTTGGTATATCACTTAAATTACACAAACATAAATTATATTCTATGTATTACGCGTTATATTGGATCTATGTCTATATATGTGCGTGAGTGTATGTATCGATATGTATGTGGACCATCGGCTCGGGCTTCCTCAGAGGATTCTATCTTGACCTAGTTTGTTTCTGGTTTGGAGTTTCTTTAAGTGTCTGCACCACTGAGGAGGCTTTTCTGCATTCCACGTGTCTTTGCACGCTTTTTTTCTCGCGTGCTTTTTTTTTCAATTGCTTAACTTTACATTTTTATATCACTCCTGACGATGGCCCCTGGCCGAAACGTTGAGTACCTAATAAAGTATAATCCTTAACGTTACTTTTGATGTCAACTCAGCACCTCCTGGTATATTGAAGGTCGTATGCTTTCTTTACACGCAATGTCTAAAACCCAGGAGCATCTAAGAGCCATTCTTCGTTGTATTAATCAAATATCTTCATTACGTTCCAGGAATATATTTCCCATAGAGTCACCTGTCACCAGAAAATTAACTGAGTTTAGAAGTGTGTGCCAAATATCTTCATTACGTTCACGGAATGAGATATCACCTTGAGTCACCTGTCACCGGGAAACTAACTGAGATTATAAATGCGTGCCGAATATCTGCATTACGTTCCACGAATAAAATATCACCTGTAGTCACCTGTCACCGGAAAATTAACTGAGGTATAGAAATGTGTGCTAATATTGTATTACGTTCACGGAATAAAATATGGTCTTGGTCACCTGTGCCCGGAAAATAAACTGAGCCTTATAAATGTATGGCAAATATATTTATTATGTTGACGTATGCGCTAAAAATCAATTCCAATAATTTGATTGCATCCGCAGAACTCAGAACCCGTCATACTCATTCTGCTTCCGTCCGTGGTGAGAATGTAAGCTTAAGCTTTCAGTTACTCGGCGCATAGCCATTAGATGCATGGGTGGAGAATGTCATTGGACAGGTGTGGCCTATGTTACATAATGTTGCTGATATTTAACATGAGACATGTGGGGACTGACTGGAAAGAATGGCATAGCCGTTTGCCACAATAGCTTTGACAGCGATACTCCACTCATCATCCAACTCTGGGGATGCGGTAGCTCAGTCGGTAGGGAGTCGGACTGTTGGTCGTATGATCATTGGTTCGAATCCCACAACTTACTTACTGTGTCCACCCGCGACCAACTGGCGCGAGAGGTTGGCCACGCCATCCGACCCAGCAGTCGGGTGTGTCGTACCCCACCCCCCAGCATCCAACTTTGTAGCAGCTACACAGTTTTCCGGCAATACCTAAAAAATAAATTGGAGGAATCCGATGGAAGCCAATTGTCTTACTTTGCGCTCCTCCAGAAGGTCGCCTGTCTGTTGCGGCTCTTTATTAAAACAAACTTAAACAAAAGATGCGAAATTATCTGAGGCGTTTTCATATCTTCCATAATCGTTCCTGTAGCTCTATAGCTCCTCAGTGCCACCAATTGCTTGCACTTCGGCAGGAAAACTTCCATCGCATTCCTTATCCACCGTGGACGCGCCTCTGGTAAGCATAATAACGGTAAACCCTGCAAATCATCTGACCAATGATGCTTGAAGATTCGCTGCCAAGTGTGATGAAGAACAATCAAATCCTTTTGAAGATACAGAAGGCAGAAACCAAGCATGGTATGGTATGACAACAACTGATCAAAAATTTCCGAACATTCCGGGGGTTAAGCTGAGATTACTTAACAGTCCTACTCTTCGTCTGCTTTGGCACTCAGTAGGTATGGCCTCCGTTATGGTCTGCGTGTTATCTCGTGTTCTGCCACACTGTTGCTATATTATATTCGGTAAGGGCGGAACTCGGACAGAGGGTACATTAGCCGCAGCACAGTAAAGCATCTAGTCGCGCGTCAACTGCGCGCAGTTTTCCGCCGTACATTCAGAGCAAGTATCACAAAACCTGCCACGTCCATAACGAGATTAAATATGTCCGGTGATGAGTTACGGCTCCCATGAGCACTCGGTAGGCGTGCCACTGTTGTGCTGTATCTTCCCTGTTGCTTCTTTTGTTCTGCTTTGTACAGCCAGACGTTCTGACGTTCTGACGTTCTGCACCGTTAAACCTCTGCTCTGTTCTATAAGTACAGGTCGGTTCGACGTCTGGGATGTGTCGGCAGGTACGGCAGGCTCGAATGGCAGAGGTGACCATCGGCGAGGCACGTCAGATCGACTCCGAGCTGGAACAGCGCAGTCTGGCGCTCTACGATCAGATCATTTAGTCATCTGGGGGATCAGACAGCACCATGGTGCAAACACCACCTTACTTTCAATTTATATACTCTTACCTATTTGGAAACATCGAATCGATTTGTTCTGTAATTTTCTCATCTGTGTGTGAATACAATGCAGTAGACACTGCGTCTCGCACATTGATGTGTCGACTGCCATCGAATTATGGGAGATCTATTTTAGCTAGCCCTGCTCAAAACTGTTGCTGTTGATGCTGTTTGGTAGCAAACATTTCCGATTGTCGTAAAAGAACCCTTATTTACGATTAGACTTCGATTGGACTTCCCTGGTATGCAGTGATGCAGATGGCGTTGTGGCCAAGGTATGCACGTGCTGGGACACGGCAGGTGAAGTGCCGTCTTGTCATTCCGGATAGCCGGCACCAACATGGCCTGCTTCCCGTCTGCTACGTGAAGGCGAGCTGGTACTGTGGTAACGACCGGCTGAGACGCTAACCGGGACCTCTGGGCTCCAATCACAATCGCATGCACTGTAGGTCTATGGGTCCAAGCATGCAGCCAACTTCGCAGGCTACCACGGTGGGTGTCTCGCTGCACTGACACAAATCACAAATAATGTCTTGATACTCAGTTCAGGGTTTATCTGGCTTGTGATTCATCATCAGCCCTCAGGGAGCACCATGGTTGGTCACCAGCTGCCAAGGTTTATTGCTGTCGAACGTGGTGCAATGGTGCTTAGAGGAAATGTAGATGGGGAACGGGGCGGGGTAAAGGTAGATCATGACAGGTCACTCCGAAGTCACCACAGGCCAAATTGGCGTAGATATCACAGGCATGGGTGTAGCCTCGGTTTTGAAATTGGAGGGGGGGGGGGTTACAAGCCAGGGGCGCGAGAAGCTTGGGCAGGGTGGAGAGGCAGGCCCACCAACCCAAAATATATCCGAATTTCAGCTCTTTCATTTTCAAGGTATGGTTTTCAGATTTACAATTGTTAAATCTGATATTTTGGGATATAAAGTTCGGTCGAACTTAACAAATGTCACTGCTTATCACTGAATATGTACACCTAGCTTTACACTGTATGTGCAAGGCCCGATTTCATAATCATCATAGAGCAATGCTGTGATTACGTTAATCGCTGTCCTCTGGTAACACGGAAACAGAAAATACGGAACGATGGGTTTTGTTGTGGTAGATATGGACTTACAAGAACCTTTCCTATAGTTACCTATTTTATGGGGACACCTTTTAGTGCATTAAGAACCAGATGCGGATGCCGTGGGTGGCACTAGGGACATGTGCGTTCCGCCCTAGAAGGTGGCATCCCTTCAACGGGGAAACGGTGCCCCTTCGAGAAGGTTCAACTGCACCCTAAAATTTGTCAGCCCGTCTGAGAGAAAAAGAGCCCCACTGGAAGGAAAAGCACCGCCCCGGGAAGGCCTGGGTGCACCCTTCCTCCTCGAGTTTTTACCCGGAGGCGCCCCTTCAGGTACTTTCGTACTAGGTACCTCCAGGTACTTTCGTGCAAAGAAATGGCGCCCCTCCAAGCAAGTGCTCTCCTCATGAAAAGTTCTGGATCCACCCCTGATCATAGCATTGCTCTCTCGCGGTTATGAACTCCGATTCATTGTGAAATCGTGCACATTTACGTGTGGCTTCTCCTGCAAATTTTACAAGTTGAAACATTAATACGCGCACTGAAGGGGAGGGAGGGGGGGAATTCGCCCACTCCTCCGGTTTTTCGTACGTAACTCCCGTTTTTACTGGTCGATATACGCCATTTTTGCGTACCTGCTTAGAAATGTCCGGCGCGTCGTTTAAAGCAAGAATAACGGAAATATACCCATAATATTTCGAGTTAGAGGCCCTTAAAGTCAAAACATTTCGTAGCGCCAAACCACAAAAATCGGAGCTGATGCGCTTCCCGTATATCGGCAAAAGGGAAGTGTTCTTGGCAACACTGGCGACTTGTTTGATGTATATTGTTGTGCCATATAGTTTCAATGTCACATTAGGTCACCGAGGTCAAGTCAGGTCAAGTTCATGACCAAGTTTGAACCAAACTTGGTGAACTGAAATGTTGTCATAGATGCAAATGACTGCCATGCGATTGATGTCATTTTGCATGTTACTCCCTACACATCCTGAAAACTACTGTTTTGTCATTGTGTACCTAAGCGTTTCCATACTTCATTCATGTACTTCACTCCTTTCTTCGCGAAGCCGATTGCGCCGAGCCGCCAAACAGAGCAGTCGGGCGGGCGGCCCCGGTTCCGGTAACTGGAACAAGTAACTGACCTGATAAAGTGCTGTTATATAGGTGACCTGAGGTCAAATTCCTGGTCTAGCATCTGTATAGCATCATTAGTCATGCCCAAAACATCAATGAGGCCCATTTTGGAGCATTTGAGCACAATCACAGCGATCCATAACAATGACAAGCCAAGCCACGCAAAACAAGCAAATTGTGACATATGTGACCTCATTTGACCTTGAATATATTGACCTAAGGTCATGAAATTTGCACACAATAGACTTCACTACGGTACCCATCCATCCTGAGAATTTCGTTACTCTAGCTGTAATAAGAGCCGCGATCTTAGGGGGGGGGGGGGCGGAATCCCCCCCCCTCCAGTGCGCGTAATTTTCAGAGGCCCTCCAGGGCACAGGGCGCGTGTTAAGAAAGAAGAAAGTGGACGACTTTCAGAGAAAAGACGTTTGTATATTGCATATGTCCGGAACAGCAATGTGGCAGTATAAACTAGAAGCCAGCAATGAGAGCGTCTTCGCAACAGGCTTTGGCGGATTTCTTGGGGGGGGTGGAAGTACTTGTCAAATAGGACATGAGTGCCTGCTATCACAAAAGCTGGAAACAAAAAGACATTTGCTCCCCCTATTATTATATTATAATATTACACTCAATTATTGTACACACACCGGACCTTCGAGACCTTAGAAATTATTTCGATTTCTCAACATTCTGATATCGTACATCAGGCCACGTCGAATGACCCACACTTGATGCTAATTGAAGCCATAGCGGATGAAACGCCAGGACTTCGAAAAATTGAACTAACCTTTGACCTAAAGGCTTGACCTTGACGTGTCCCTGTTTGAAATGTTGCTTTCCAAGGTCGACCACCGGCTTTCGCTTGATACCAAATTTGGGTAGCTTTGGAAGAAAACGAAGAAACGCGAGGCGACCGAATAAATAAGTTCAACCTTTGGCCTTGAAAATTAACTTGGTTTCTGAACAGTTTGCTAGAGTACCTCACGGAACGTTGAATGTCACCCACATAATGGAAATTGAAGCCACATCGATGAAGCGCGAGAACATGGAAAAAATTCAACCAACCTTTGACATTGAGGTTTGAGATTGACATACCTGTTCCGGTTTGAAATGTTACTCGAGAGTTCACCACGGCCTACCGCTTGGTATCAGACGTGGGCAAGCTTGGGCGAAAATGAAAAAAAATGCGCGGCAACCGAAAAATCAGTTTCACCTTTGACCTTGAAAATTAACTTCAGTTCTGCATATTCTGCTAGAGTACCTCACGGCACGTCGAATGACAACCATTTTATGGAAATTGAAGCCATAGCGACGAAGCACGAGGGTTTCGATACAAAAAGTCAAACCAACCTCTGACCTTGAGGTTTAACATTTACATGTTTCGGTTTGAAATGTCACTCGAAATTCACCACGGCCTGTTGCTTGACACCTGACGCGGATATGTTTTGGTAAAATAAATGCGAGGCGACCGAAGATAACTTTTAACCTTTGACCTGCAGAATTAGTTCGATTCTTAACATTCTAATGTCACACAACAGGCCACGTCGAATGACACCCACTTGATGCCATAGCGACGAAACGCGAGGACTTGGAAAACATGTTAAGCTAACCTTTGATATCGATGTTTGACCTCCACACGTCCCAGTATGAAATGTTACTACAGGGTTGACCACGGGCTATCCTTTGATACCAGACTTGGGCAGGTTTGGATGAAAAAAGAATGTGAGGCGACCGAAGAAACCGGTTTGCGTTGGACCTTGACGGTTAAAGTGGTCATGGGAAACAAATAGTTGCTTCCAGCGTGTTCAGTACAGGTAGACGCATTTGTGGTAATTGACGTGAAGCAACATAAACCCGTCGCTAAATGCGAATACGAATACGAATGCGAATATTTCTCTGGTTAACTTGTAGCTGAATAGGAATGCGAATACGACGCTATCTTGACATGCATGTTTAAGGTTGCCTTCGACACCCTCCACGGGCATTGATGTCTGAAGATGATTTGTGGGGGGGGGGGCGGCACAATACATGAAGGTAATGGGTAAACCCAAGTTGATTGAGAGAGGCACATTCCATAGGGTCCTATGCTAAAAGTTGAAATTATTGGAGGAGGGGGAGGGGGCAAAGCCAACTTTGAGGGGGAACTTCCCCATCAAAAGTATATCAAACAACGCCCTTACGCCCCTCCATGGTCCTTAAGATACTCAAGGGCACTCACAGTCACGTTTGGTCAAGATAAATCGATGTATGCGAAGGAGAATACAACCAAAGACGTATAAGGGCCTGCAATAATGCAAACGTGTGCCTCGCAAAACACAATTATCCACCCAAGCGAAAACACAAGGTGGAGAAAGGTTCATGTTATTCAAGAATGGCCTGGAAGCAGACATTTATAACGTTTGCTGATTTACCACTCTGATGAGATTTTGTGACGACAGATAGCCTGTGAAGCACGTTGATTGACTAGATTGGTTTGTTGTATTTTGGTGATTCTCTTGTATATATAATTTCACTACACATGTGCATGATTATTTATAATTTTTCGCTGATCGTACACAGGGATTTTAATAGCTGAGGCTGTGGGAGCACGACAGAAATTGATGGGGACAAATCGCCACCTTTCAAAAATGGGAAAGGTGGACATGTCCCCCAGCCCCTCAGAGATTACACCCATGATCACAGGCCACATGCTTGACCCATCTCAGAGTGCTCAGGGATCTAAGCGTACGATCAATGGCAACGTGACACATCTCAGGTAAAAGCCATCGACTCAGCGGTCAGCGGTCAGCGGTCAGCGGTCAGCGGTCAGCGGTCAGCGGTCAGCGGTCAGCGGTCAGCGGTCAGCGGTCAGCGGTCAGCGGTCAGCGGTCAGCGGTCAGCGGTCAGCCGCGGTCAGCGGTCAGCGGTCAGCGGTCAGCGGTCAGCGGTCAGCGGTCAGCGGTCAGCGGTCAGCGGTCAGCGGTCAGCGGTCAGCGGTCAGCGGTCAGCGGTCAGCGGTCAGCGGTCAGCGGTCAGCGGTCAGCGGTCAGCGGTCAGCGGTCAGCGGTCAGCGGTCAGCGGTCAGCGGTCAGCGGTCAGCGGTCAGCGGTCAGCGGTCAGCGGTCAGCGGTCAGCGGTCAGCGGTCAGCGGTCAGCGGTCAGCGGTCAGCGGTCAGCGGTCAGCGGTCAGCTCAGCGGTCAGCGGTCAGCGGTCAGCGGTCAGCGGTCAGCGGTCAGCGGTCAGCGGTCAGCGGTCAGCGGTCAGCGGTCAGCGGTCAGCGGTCAGCGGTCAGCGGTCAGCGGTCAGCGGTCAGCGGTCAGCGGTCAGCGGTCAGCGGTCAGCGGTCAGCGGTCAGCGGTCAGCGGTCAGCGGTCAGCGGTCAGCGGTCAGCGGTCAGCGGTCAGCGGTCAGCGGTCAGCGGTCAGCGGTCAGCGGTCAGCGGTCAGCAGTCAGCGGTCAGCGGTCAGTGGTCGGCGGGAGGAGGTGACGGACCCACAGCTTTCGACGAGGAGTCGTTCGCGAGCCATCGCACCTGGTGGCTTGATTTGTCCGCCATCGTGGCAGCGGGCGGCTGGCGCAGCGTGGGACCGACGCCGCTCCAACACATGGTGGCCTTTGGCCTTATCGAGCCGCCGGGGTCACCTGGTGCAGATCCCCTGCACCACCCGAGTGGCGTACAGAAGGGCACCGCCACCACTCCCGCCGTGGTCACCTGGTGCAGATCCCCTGTACCACCCGACTGACGTACAGAAGGGCACCGCCACCACTCCCGCCGTGGTCACCTGGTGCAGATCCCCTGTACCACCCGACTGACGTACAGAAGGGCGCCGCCACCACTCCCGCCGTGGTCACTTGGTGCAGACCCCTGTACCACCCGACTGACGTACAGAAGGGCACCGCCACCACTCCCGCCGTGGTCACCTGGATGCCCTGTACCACCCGACTGACGTACAGAAGGGCGCCGCCACCACTCCCGCCGTGGTCACTTGGTGCCTGTACCACCCGACTGACTTACAGAAGGGCGCCGCCACCACTCCCGCCGTGGTCACTTGGTGCCATGTACCACCCGACTGAGTAAAAAAGGGCGCCGCCACCACTCCCGCCGTGGTCACTTGGTACCTGTACCACCCGACTGACGTACAGAAGGGCGCCGCCACCACTCCCGCCGTGGTCACTTGGTGCACTGTACCACCCGACTGACGTACAGAAGGGCGCCGCCACCACTCCCGCCGTGGTCACTTGGTGCAGATCCCCTGTACCATCCGACTGACGTACAGAAGGGCACCGCCACCACTCCCGCCGTGGTCACTTGGTGCCTGACCACCGACTGACGTCGGGCAGATCCCCTGTACCATCCGACTGACGTACAGAAGGGCACCGCCACCACTCCCGCCGTGGTCACTTGGTGCAGATCCCCTGTACCACCCGACTGACGTACAGAAGGGCGCCGCCACCACTCCCGCCGTGGTCACCTGGTGCAGATCCCGCCGTGGTCACTTGGTGCAGATCCCCTGTACCACCCGACTGACGTACAGAAGGGCGCCGCCACCACTCCCGCCGTGGTCACCTGGTGCAGATCCCCTGTACCACCCGACTGACGTACAGAAGGGCACCGCCACCACTCCCGCCGTGGTCACTTGGTGCCTGTACCACCCGACTGACGTACAGAAGGGCACCGCCACCACTCCCGCCGTGGTCACTTGGTGCCTGTACCACCCGACTGACGTACAGAAGGGCACCGCCACCACTCCCGCCGTGGTCACCTGGTGCAGATCCCCTGTACCACCCGACTGACGTACAGAAGGGCGCCGCCACCACTCCCGCCGTGGTCACTTGGTGCCTGTACCACCCGACTGACGTACAGAAGGGCACCGCCACCACTCCCGCCGTGGTCACCTGGTGCAGATCCCCTGTACCACCCGACTGACGTACAGAAGGGCGCCGCCACCACTCCCGCCGTGGTCACTTGGTGCAGATCCCCTGTACCACCCGACTGACGTACAGAAGGGCGCCGCCACCACTCCCGCCGTGGTCACCTGGTGCAGATCCCCTGTACCACCCGACTGACGTACAGAAGGGCACCGCCACCACTCCCGCCGTGGTCACCTGGTGCAGATCCCCTGTACCACCCGACTGACGTACAGAAGGGCACCGCCACCACTCCCGCCGTGGTCACCTGGTGCACCTGACCACCCGACTGACGTACAGAAGGGCGCCGCCACCACTCCCGCCGTGGTCACTTGTCAGATCCCCTGTACCACCCGACTGACGTACAGAAGGGCGCCGCCACCACTCCCGCCGTGGTCACTTGCAGGTGCCCTGTACCACCCGACTGACGTACAGAAGGGCGCCGCCACCACTCCCGCCGTGGTCACTTGGTGCACCTGTACCACCCGACTGACGTACAGAAGGGCGCCGCCACCACTCCCGCCGTGGTCACTTGGTGCACCCTGTACCACCCGACTGACGTACAGAAGGGCGCCGCCCACCACTCCCGCCGTGGTCACTTGGTGCAGATCCCCTGTACCATCCGACTGACGTACAGAAGGGCGCCGCCACCACCCGACACCGACTACGCCAGAAGGGCACCGCCACCACTCCCGCCGTGGTCACTTGGGCAGATCCCCTGTACCACCCGACTGACGTACAGAAGGGCGCCGCCACCACTCCCGCCGTGGTCACTTGGTGCAGATCCCCTGTACCACCCGACTGACGTACAGAAGGGCGCCGCCACCACTCCCGCCGTGGTCACTTGGTGCAGATCCCCTGTACCACCCGACTGACGTACAGAAGGGCGCCGCCACCACTCCCGCCGTGGTCACCTGGTGCAGATCCCCTGTACCACCCGACTGACGTACAGAAGGGCACCGCCACCACTCCCGCCGTGGTCACTTGGTGCCTGTACCACCCGACTGACGTACAGAAGGGCGCCGCCACCACTCCCGCCGTGGTCACTTGGTGCCTGTACCACCCGACTGACGTACAGAAGGGCACCGCCACCACTCCCGCCGTGGTCACCTGGTGCAGATCCCCTGTACCACCCGACTGACGTACAGAAGGGCGCCGCCACCACTCCCGCCGTGGTCACTTGGTGCACCTGTACCACCCGACTGACGTACAGAAGGGCGCCGCCACCACTCCCGCCGTGGTCACTTGGTGCCTGTACCACCCGACTGACGTACAGAAAAGGGCGCCGCCACCACTCCCGCCGTGGTCACTTGTCCTGTACCACCCGACTGACGTACAGAAGGGCGCCGCCACCACTCCCGCCGTGGTCACTTGGTGCCCCTGTACCACCCGACTGACGTACAGAAGGGCCCGCCACCACTCCCGCCGTGGTCACTTGGTGCCTGTACCACCCGACTGACGTACAGAAGGGCACCGCCACCACTCCCCGCCGTGTTGGTGCAGATCCCCTGTACCACCCGACTGACGTACAGAAGGGCGCCGCCACCACTCCCGCCGTGGTCCTGTACCACCCGACTGACGTACAACCCCACCCCCGCCGTGGTCACTTTCCTGTCACCCGACTGACGTACAGAAGGGCACCGCCACCACTCCCGCCGTGGTCACCTGGTGCAGATCCCCTGTACCACCCGACTGACGTACAGAAGGGCACCGCCACCACTCCCGCCGTGGTCACTTGGTGCCTGTACCACCCGACTGACGTACAGAAGGGCACCGCCACCACTCCCGCCGTGGTCACTTGGTGCAAAAGCCCGCACACTCCCGCCGTGGTCACTGGTGCAGATCCCTGTACCACCGGATGCCGTACCCCGCCTGTACCACCCGACTGACGTACAGAAGGGCACCGCCACCACTCCCGCCGTGGTCACTTGGTGCCTGTACCACCCGACTGACGTACAGAAGGGCGCCGCCACCACTCCCGCCGTGGTCACTTGGTGCCTGTACCACCCGACTGACGTACAGAAGGGCACCGCCACCACTCCCGCCGTGGTCACTTGGTGCCTGTACCACCCGACTGACGTACAGAAGGGCACCGCCACCACTCCCGCCGTGGTCACCTGGTGCAGATCCCCTGTACCACCCGACTGACGTACAGAAGGGCGCCGCCACCACTCCCGCCGTGGTCACTTGGTGCCTGTACCACCCGACTGACGTACAGAAGGGCGCCGCCACCACTCCCGCCGTGGTCACTTGGTGCCTGTACCACCCGACTGACTTACAGAAGGGCACCGCCACCACTCCCGCCGTGGTCACCTGATGCAGATCCCCTGTACCACCGGACTGACGTACAGAAGGGCGCCGCCACCACTCCCGTCGCACCACTGATTGAGTCGAGATTCCCAGCTGACCATGCCGATCTCATGTGCTGGTGTAGGGGAGGCCCTACCCCAGCACACTGCCGCTGGATGATTAAGGTGACAACGGGGATTCATGGGGAAGGGCACAATGCCTTCCAACGGAGCATATTCAATTATTATTAAGATGTGGTGTTCTGCAGTTGTTTTCCATTTATGCACCACTTATTAAAACAAAATTGTTGTAATCGAATCCACATTCTCATCACGTCCCAAACGAGATAAGCTTTTCGCTGACGCCTGTATTTCTATAGAAGGTACACAATGGATGGATGGAATTCATGCTGACACTGGGCGATAAGGAGACGCAGGTGTGCATCATGTGCCGTGACGTACTCACGCGAGCGGCACACATGGCTATAAAACGGACAATGGCCGCTACAACAGCCATCACTTGGGTAACTAAAGCACCATGTTGTACTGTCCAGCCAGCGTCCGGAGGCGCAGCCGGCCACATTGGGCTGCCGAAGAGGATGGATCTGGCCGTCACAATCACACCTGGCCATGGGGTTATAGTGGGTTCCACAACACCGGACCACCCGTCCCTCCAGCTAACACCCAATCATATTCACATTAAATTGGCCAGCATGGACCGCCAGCACACCCGCAGTATTCGCCACACGGTGAAACCTCGGGTGGAGCATTTTGCAATGTGTGAACGATAAACTTCTAACACAAAGACGCGCGGTGGGAGAGCCAACATTGAGGAGCACAGCATGGCATGGGAATGTCTTGCAGAGACCGAATGGTACATCGCGGCCGAGCGACCAGCCACGGTCCGGACCGGTGCTACAGAGCCGCTTCAATTTCTACACGCCGGTGGGGTGGAGTCATGCCGCGCTGCCACCACTGTTCGCGATCCCGGGCTGACCACAAACCAGCCAGGGCGTCGGACCCCCAGCTAGTTGTGAGCGCCACACATATATATATTGTATACAGGACTAGCACATCCTTTGGTGCATAACACACAGCCACATGCACGGCTTAGCTCATATAGGGGCCAAGCGGCCCCAAGTAAACGGGCGCGCGTCGGTTGGCCATGCGAGAAGACGTGGTCATCACTTCATCCAACCAGCCCGCAATTGGTGCTGGCAACAGGAGACTCGAGGGAGCGCCAAGTCTCTTGCTGACGACTTACACAGCGGGTGAGGGCACATTGGGCCCAGCACTGTGAAAACTGTCAGCTAAACAGCTCACATCGTCACCTAGAAACAACACCCACCAGTCGCCACCGTCAGCAAAGTACTGCGTCGATCATACCACCCGCCAACACATACTCGCGCTCTGCACACATGGTGTGAACTTATACAAGCTCAGTTTACAATTTTGCCGATAGATGTCAGTCCAGTCACGTTTTCCGGCTCTCCAACTTCTGACTCAGCGTGTTGAGGATCTTCTGATTGTCGATGACATACAGGGAGTGCAGATGTCGACGTATCTCGAACTCGACTCGCGACAGCTGTTCGGTGTCCGTCTCTGCCGGCACAGTTCACAATCAGCACCCGTGTCCGTCTCTGCTGGCACAGTTCACCGTCAGCACCCGTGTCCATCTCTGCCGGCACAGTTCACAGTCAGCACCCGTGTCCGTCTCTGCGGGCACAGTTCACAGTCAGCACCCGTGTCCATCTCTGCCGGCACAGTTCACAGTCAGCACCCGTGCCATCTCTGCCGGCACAGTTCACAGTCAGCACCCGTGTCCGTCTCTGCGGGCACAGTTCACAGTCAGCACCCGTGTCCCTCTCTGCCGGCACAGTTCACAGTCAGCACCCGTGTCCGTCTCTGCCGGCACAGTTCACAGTCAGCACCATTCTACCCTGAAGCATGTATCTTCCTGCAAAGCCGACAGCAACTCACCAAAACCAATGGCAAACTGCAACCAACTCACCTGACGGCCAACGACGGTAACTAACTCGCCTGACGGCCAACTACGGTAACTAACTCACCTGACGGCCAACTACGGCACACAACTTTTAGTTTACCAAGCGAACAACTGCAACATGAAACCAATAGCAATGGACAAAAAAATATTCCGACACCATCCGAAAGCACTATTACTGCAGAGTTTGGACACTTCTTGAATGGAGTAGCCATTTCTCCTGTGAAGTTCACCGGTGGATAATTGAATTCCTTTCGGGGTGCCTGTTCAGTGGCGCAGTGTCATCCCCTGACACCTGCACACCTCCTCTGATGTTAAACGTAGCACTGCGGGGAAGCACACTTGAACGTGTGCAGGGACTGTTGCAATTAATGGGAAAGCACCCGGGAAATGCATGCAATTATCCACCAACGAGAGAGTTCCTGCTTGCAACTCACGCATCAAGCAGTTGAGAACGGGAAATAACAATCACATCGCTGCAATGCAATGCTCCAAACTGATGAACATATACGATGACAGCCTCAGCGACCCCCATCGACATGAGTATCCTCACTGTCCCCTCCCCACCCCCTCCCCATCAGTGTGGGCGGACTGGGCGTCCTTGTCTCATCAGCAGGCTCACCGAGAGGTCGACTGCGACAGTAGCGCAGTGTGCGCATCGTCTGCGCCAACATGTGCATCTTCTCGAAGTTGACCAGTCCGTTGATGTGTGTTCGGTTGCCATCGTGTGTGAAGGTCATATCTGGAGGAAGACAAGTTCAGGTGGTACTATCCACATCTCCGACTGTAATTTGCCATCACCAGTACTGCTCGTGGTGCAAGTGTGAACATACTGTTTATGCGATACTCATGAGAGAGGCGCATGGGAAGATTTTGGAGCTCCAAGGAAGTCGGTTTCGTTGAACTTCACTCATGGATACGTCTGAAGCTTTACAAATGGAAAACCTTTTCCAATTGGGCTATCTTTGCATGGGATATATTCTCTGCTACAAAAATTGTTCCAAAACAATTGTAGGAAAGTAAGGGTCTCGCCCCCATGTCTACTGTCATATTCTTAATACCAATAGACATGTAGGTTGATAATTGTGTGCCAAACGTAGCCAAACTTGTAGAAATATCCTCCAGTCAGCCTGGTATAGGTGACAGTATTAAAAACATTTTCAAAATAAATATATTTAGTGTTCTGGAATGGCCACAAAATGGTGATGTAATTCGAAGCGTCCTCAAAACCGAAACCAAACTTATAATATGAGTATTATACACTACGACTGGTAGCCTGATGTTTTCTTGCCTACAGCTGTCCAGCCTGCCTTTCTTGCCTACAGCTGTCCAGCTTGCCTTTCTTGCCTACAGCTGTCCAGCTTGCCTTTCTTGCCTACAGCTGTCCAGCTTGCCTTTCTTGCTTACAGCTGTCCAGCCTGCCTGCTGTATTTGTGGACGAACTCACTCTTCAGCTGCACGCGGTCCAGTCTGACCGTGATTCAGTCTGACCGTGACCGCGGTCCAGTCTGACCGTGACCGTGATTCAGTCTGACCGTGACCGCGGTCCAGTCTGACCGTGATTCAGTCTGACCGTGACCGCGGTCCAGTCTGACCGTGACCGTGATTCAGTCTGACCGTGATTCAATCTGACCGTGACCGTGTCCGTGATTCAGTCTGACCGTGATTCAATCTGACCGTGACCGTGTCCGTTCAGTCTGACCGTGACCGCGGTCCAGTCTGACCGTGACCGTGTCCGTTCAGTCTGACCGTGACCACGGTCCAGTCTGACCGTGACCGCGGTCCAGTCTGACCGTGACCGTGTCCGTTCAGTCTGACCGTGACCGCGGTCCAGTCTGACCATGATTGTATCATCGCTCACAGGAGAGGAACTTCATCACCGCCGGCCGGGAGTCGCAGTGCGCTGCTCCTGTTCTGTTCAGAGCGACCATGAGGCGCAACTTTCTTGTGACATCGCCCACAATGTTGTTCACAATGAGGTTATGATGGCTCACAGTTCGTTCGGTTTGTATTGAGTGCGGACTAAGGCAGGCAGCCAGAGCGCCATCAACTTTTGCGCCCAGCTTCGTGTGGTGACCACCAGACGACGTAGACGGACAGACAGTTGGCAACTGTCATCCGCATTATGAGGCAGACGCGGCTTGGCGGTAACCGCTTCTCACTGTTCAGCTGCTTGATCTTCAGATTCACTGACGACACACCCACCAAACAGGAGCTTCACGAGCTACACACCACCGCCGACAAACGTCTCCACTGACGACACACCCGCCAAACGGGAACTGCACGAGCTACACACCACCGCCGACAAACGTTTCCACTGACGACACACCAGACAAACAAGAGCTTCACGAGCTATACACCACTGCCGACAAACGTCGCCAGTGAACCTTCACCGATCAGCCTCATTGTTTCCAGCATGAGTGAGGGGAGGGGGACGAGTTCCATCTATCTCCGTAGTGGAGTTTCTTCAGTCACAGGCGGGATGGACTCAACAAACGGGGAACGTAAAATAGCTCCATTGACGGAACATGGGACACGCTTAGGGCTCCTGTTATGGTCCAAATTCGTGGTGAAAAATACTATTTGTGGAAAAACTAATTAAATAGCCATGTAGAACGTGAAAGGGATTATGTTCTGGAGTTGAAATGTTGCGTTATTGACAGGACACTTTCTCGAGCACACCTATAAATATGTTAAGAAAGCTGGCCTTAGCTGGAATACGAAGCTTGAACATAAAGTACAAACAAGCACCAGCGGGTCAAGGGGGCCAAGTGGGTCACGCCCACAAAACGTCCTGGAGTGGGAAACTAGCTTTTGTCCCCCCCTTCAAATGAGACTGTAAAAAATATTTCAAGATAAGACTAGGATGAAGTATGCACAACAATACATAATTTGGTTGTAGTCGGTGAATTTGCAGGTAAAAAATACGCAGAACTACACAATACACTTCCACAGTGGTTCGACCGGGAAGTTCAACAGGCTGTACGGTCAAAGTAGAACGCTTTCAACATAAAAAAACCGCAGTAAAACTGAGAATGTCTTATACTTTTCTCAAACTAGAGCTACATTAAATCATTTGCAAATTGGATAACACGGTGGATATTTTCTCGGCCTGGTTCAAGGATTCGGCACCAAACAAAAACATTTCTGATCATGTCTCAAATCGCTAAAATTCATATCTCGTTCTTCACCTGCACTGGCATATCAAAACAAAGCATACCAAATGATGTGGACCGAACAAATTGCTTCAACAGCTGCTTCAGCAACACATTTTCCGATCCCCATGTAATACGCCGGTAAGCAATTCCAGAGCCTCCAGCACTAAATGCGCCTGTCTTAGGCCGCTTTTATTTGCCGACAGGCAACGTTGAACGCCTGCCGCTCAAATTGGAAGCGACAAGCCACATGGAGCTGACGGGCTCAGCGCTTGTGTTCTTAAGGAATGTGTTAACGAGCTTGCCGTACCGCCTGGAATGTTGTGCCGCCTTTCCCTGGAACAGGGCGTTTCACCGAACAATGGAAGCAGGCAAACGTGATTGCTGTGCATAACAAAGGCGACACAAAAATCACCTGTAAATTAGGAAATTACAAATTGGAAATTACAAATTGGACCCTTTACCAATGTGCTCGAAAGTTTGAGAGAGGTGGTACACGACTGCTTGATTGAGCACTGCCAACATTTTTACCCGCGGAACAGCACGTCTTCCGATCTAGAAGATTGTGTCTTTGATTGTGTCTTACCAATTTCATTTACTTTCTGAAGCACAGGTGGAGTTCGACTCCCAGTGGTATCCAAACGCATGCCAATTCTACCGACTATTCTCCCACATTTACCAGTGTAAATCACAAACCCTTGCTTTGCAAACTGCGAAATTCTTTCAACGTTACTGACCGTGCTTTCTCGTGGATTTGTTCTTATTTTACCAAACTGACACAACGTGTCATAGTAAATGGCAAACAGTCTGACTGGACTCTGGTTCTGTCAGGGGTTCCAGAAGGAGGCATATGCGGTCTTGAATTGTGTATTGCTTTACCGTTGACATTTCCATGCACATAAGGACAAACTGCACACTCCATGCCGACCATGTGCAGCTGTACGATCCTGTTGAAAGTTCTGACGACAGCTTAGCATTGCAACGGGCCACTGACCGCATGTAGCTGGTTTCACGCTTGGCACCTGAAGCTCAATCTAATTACATGCAATGTTATATCATGTACTCTGCTCAAATTGCCCATTTTCAGTCCGTATTCGTCAGATAGCGTTACATTTGAGAGCCAAACGGAGGTACGCGATCTGGGAGTCATTGTTCAGTCAAAACTCGCATTTACTCGTCAAGTGGACTTAGTCGTCTCGCAGTCAAGGCGAACGCTTATACTTATTATTCGAATCATGCAGCAGTCCCTCTGCTCCAGAATACAATTCAAATTCATTCCTTTGCTTAGTGTATTTAATGCTCATAGTCACTTTGTTATCGAATTTGGCGGCGTTGTGTGGTCGGAAACGGCGGTGTCTCACCTTCCGCGGCTTGAAAGTGTTGAGAGCCGCATGAACGGCAGTCGATGCGTCCCAAAACCCCTTGAATGTATTCAGCATAATTTCCTAACATGGTTGGCCTATCACTAGGACAACATTCCCCAGGATTTGAGCTATAGTCACCTATTGGAACACTTTAAAGTACCTGCTATAAGTCACGCTTTTCTCACTACGACCCAATGCTCTTACAAGGGGTATTCAGCGGCCGCCTTGATAACTCTGCCTTGCCCGCAGCATTTAACATGTCCGCTCCATCCAGACGATTTGGGCATCTCACACTCTGGAACGTCCTCTCAGCACCTGTAAACACCATCAAAAGCAGCCGCTTTCTCCGAATTCCATCTGTGTGTATCGTATTCCTGGCATCCACTGCCAATATTGACTTTGTTCTCAACGACGTCGTTGCAGTCGTCGTTTGATGGTCTGCTGTATGCCGACACTCCATCAAGGCCGATGTGTTTTGGCGACCATGCATACGAGCGTTGAAACAAAGTCAGACCTATCACTATGGCAATTAATGGTATGGCATTAATTTGCTTTGATCGTATGGTATAATACATAGTATATATGTTGACGTGTAGTGTGCACTGCTCTTTGATCGTATGGTATAATACATAGTGTATATGTTGACGTGTAGTGTGCACTGCTCTTTGATCGTATGGTATAATACATAGTGTATATGTTGACGTGTAGTGTGCACTGCTCTTTGATCGTATGGTATAATACATAGTGTATATGTTGACGTGTAGTGTGCACTGCTCTTTGATCGTATGGTATAATACATAGTGTATATGTTGACGTGTAGTGTGCACTGCTCTTTGATCGTATGGTATAATACATAGTGTATATGTTGACGTGTAGTGTGCACTGCTCTTTGATCGTATGGTATAATACATAGTGTATATGTTGACTCTCTTTATTCATGTATATGTTCGTGTAGTGTGCACTGCTCTTTGATCGTATGGTATAATACATAGTGTATATGTTGACGTGTAGTGTGCACTGCTCTTTGATCGTATGGTATAATACATAGTGTATATGTTGACGTGTAGTGTGCACTGCTCTTTGATCGTATGGTATAATACATAGTGTATATGTTGACGTGTAGTGTGCACTGCTCTTTGATCGTATGGTATAATACATAGTGTATATGTTGACGTGTAGTGTGCACTGCTCTTTGATCGTATGGTATAATACATAGTGTATATGTTGACGTGTAGTGTGCACTGCTCTTTGATCGTATGGTATAATACATAGTGTATATGTTGACGTGTAGTGTGCACTGCTCTTTGATCGTATGGTATAATACATAGTGTATATGTTGACGTGTAGTGTGCACTGCTCTTTGATCGTATGGTATAATACATAGTGTATATGTTGACGTGTAGTGTGCACTGCTTTATCGTATGGTATAATACATAGTGTATATGTTGACGTGTAGTGTGCACTGCTCTTTGATCGTATGGTATAATACATAGTGTATATGTTGACGTGTAGTGTGCACTGCTCTTTGATCGTATGGTATAATACATAGTGTATATGTTGACGTGTATGCCCTCTTTTTGATCGTATGGTATAATACATAGTGTATATGTTGACGTGTGTGCACTGCTCTTTGATCGTATGGTATAATACATAGTGTATATGTTGACGTGTAGTGTGCACTGCTCTTTGATCGTATGGTATAATACATAGTGTATATGTTGACGTGTAGTGTGCACTGCTCTTTGATCGTATGGTATAAAACATAATGTATATGTTGACGTGTAGTGTGCACTGCTCTTTGATCGTATGGTATAATACATAGTGTATATGTTGACGTGTAGTGTGCACTGCTCTTTGATCGTATGGTATAATACATAGTGTATATGTTGACGTGTAGTGTGCACTGCTCTTTGATCGTATGGTATAATACATAGTGTATATGTTGACGTGTAGTGTGCACTGCTCTTTGATCGTATGGTATAATACATAGTGTATATGTTGACGTGTAGTGTGCACTGCTCTTTGATCGTATGGTATAATACATAGTGTATATGTTGACGTGTAGTGTGCACTGCTCTTTGATCGTAT
This sequence comes from Ashinkailepas kermadecensis, assembly GCA_034440615.1. Taxonomy (NCBI): domain Eukaryota; kingdom Metazoa; phylum Arthropoda; class Thecostraca; family Neolepadidae; genus Ashinkailepas; species Ashinkailepas kermadecensis. Next base: position 193,620 of record JAOTOM010005133.1, on the reverse strand, counting down.
GGTATAATACATAGTGTATATGTTGACGTGTAGTGTGCACTGCTCTTTGATCGTATGGTATAATACATAGTGTATATGTTGACGTGTAGTGTGCACTGCTCTTTGATCGTATGGTATAATACATAGTGTATATGTTGACGTGTAGTGTGCACTGCTCTTTGATCGTATGGTATAATACATAGTGTATATGTTGACGTGTAGTGTGCACTGCTCTTTGATCGTATGGTATAATACATAGTGTATATGTTGACGTGTAGTGTGCACTGCTCTTTGATCGTATGGTATAATACATAGTGTATATGTTGACGTGTAGTGTGCACTGCTCTTTGATCGTATGGTATAATACATAGTGTATATGTTGACGTGTAGTGTGCACTGCTCTTTGATCGTATGGTATAATACATAGTGTATATGTTGACGTGTAGTGTGCACTGCTCTTTGATCGTATGGTATAATACATAGTGTATATGTTGACGTGTAGTGTGCACTGCTCTTTGATCGTATGGTATAATACATAGTGTATATGTTGACGTGTAGTGTGCACTGCTCTTTGATCGTATGGTATAATACATAGTGTATATGTTGACGTGTAGTGTGCACTGCTCTTTGATCGTATGGTATAATACATAGTGTATATGTTGACGTGTAGTGTGCACTGCTCTTTGATCGTATGGTATAATACATAGTGTATATGTTGACGTGTAGTGTGCACTGCTCTTTGATCGTATGGTATAATACATAGTATATATGTTGACGTGTAGTGTGCACTGCTCTTTGATCGTATGGTATAATGCATAGTGTATATGTTGACGTGTAGTGTGCACTGCTCTTTGATCGTATGGTATAATACATAGTGTATATGTTGACGTGTAGTGTGCACTGCTCTTTGATCGTATGGTATAATACATAGTGTATATGTTGACGTGTAGTGTGCACTGCTCTTTGATCGTATGGTATAATGCATAGTGTATATGTTGACGTGTAGTGTGCACTGCTCTTTGATCGTATGGTATAATACATAGTATATATGTTGACGTGTAGTGTGCACTGCTCTTTGATCGTATGGTATAATACATAGTGTATATGTTGACGTGTAGTGTGCACTGCTCTTTGATCGTATGGTATAATACATAGTGTATATGTTGACGTGTAGTGTGCACTGCTCTTTGATCGTATGGTATAATACATAGTGTATATGTTGACGTGTAGTGTGCACTGCTCTTTGATCGTATGGTATAATGCATAGTGTATATGTTGACGTGTAGTGTGCACTGCTCTTTGATCGTATGGTATAATACATAGTGTATATGTTGACGTGTAGTGTGCACTGCTCTTTGATCGTATGGTATAATGCATAGTGTATATGTTGACGTGTAGTGTGCACTGCTCTTTGATCGTATGGTATAATACATAGTGTATATGTTGACGTGTAGTGTGCACTGCTCTTTGATCGTATGGTATAATACATAGTGTATATGTTGACGTGTAGTGTGCACTGCTCTTTGATCGTATGGTATAATACATAGTGTATATGTTGACGTGTAGTGTGCACTGCTCTTTGATCGTATGGTATAATACATAGTGTATATGTTGACGTGTAGTGTGCACTGCTCTTTGATCGTATGGTATAATACATAGTGTATATGTTGACGTGTAGTGTGCACTGCTCTTTGATCGTATGGTATAATACATAGTGTATATGTTGACGTGTAGTGTGCACTGCTCTTTGATCGTATGGTATAATACATAGTGTATATGTTGACGTGTAGTGTGCACTGCTCTTTGATCGTATGGTATAATACATAGTGTATATGTTGACGTGTAGTGTGCACTGCTCTTTGATCGTATGGTATAATACATAGTGTATATGTTGACGTGTAGTGTGCACTGCTCTTTGATCGTATGGTATAATACATAGTGTATATGTTGACGTGTAGTGTGCACTGCTCTTTGATCGTATGGTATAATACATAGTGTATATGTTGACGTGTAGTGTGCACTGCTCTTTGATCGTATGGTATAATACATAGTGTATATGTTGACGTGTAGTGTGCACTGCTCTTTGATCGTATGGTATAATACATAGTGTATATGTTGACGTGTAGTGTGCACTGCTCTTTGATCGTATGGTATAATACATAGTGTATATGTTGACGTGTAGTGTGCACTGCTCTTTGATCGTATGGTATAATACATAGTGTATATGTTGACGTGTAGTGTGCACTGCTCTTTGATCGTATGGTATAATACATAGTGTATATGTTGACGTGTAGTGTGCACTGCTCTTTGATCGTATGGTATAATACATAGTGTATATGTTGACGTGTAGTGTGCACTGCTCTTTGATCGTATGGTATAATACATAGTGTATATGTTGACGTGTAGTGTGCACTGCTCTTTGATCGTATGGTATAATACATAGTGTATATGTTGACGTGTAGTGTGCACTGCTCTTTGATCGTATGGTATAATACATAGTGTATATGTTGACGTGTAGTGTGCACTGCTCTTTGATCGTATGGTATAATGCATAGTGTATATGTTGACGTGTAGTGTGCACTGCTCTTTGATCGTATGGTATAATACATAGTGTATATGTTGACGTGTAGTGTGCACTGCTCTTTGATCGTATGGTATAATACATAGTGTATATGTTGACGTGTAGTGTGCACTGCTCTTTGATCGTATGGTATAATACATAGTGTATATGTTGACGTGTAGTGTGCACTGCTCTTTGATCGTATGGTATAATGCATAGTGTATATGTTGACGTGTAGTGTGCACTGCTCTTTTACTTACGCGCATGGGTGTCGTTTTGTATACTTTTGGAATGTTTAAGCCATCCCAACTTTCTTCTGAGCCACCCAATACGGATTTGAGCCATCCCAATGGTTTTGAAGAATAAAATAACAACCATTAAAGCAACAGTGCATGTTGCAATCATGTCAGGAGATGATTAACAGACCTTATATTTTTGCTTACGTATCCTCTGCACAGCGTATATGTATCTGGATCCTCTTAGTAATTAACCCTTGAACTGCTGTATTTTCATATCATTACTGGGTTGGTACCTCCCTAACATTACCACGGCAATTTCGAATGACATTTACACCCAATCCAAAAGAAATTGTTGACATATCTCAGCCATCCAGACATGAACACCTAACACATATGATCATGCCATTAAGCTGTGCACACAGTTATTGACTCTGCGGAACAATGTGGATCCCATGCTTGCGTGTGCTAAATCTTACAACTAATTAGTTCCACCAAAATAATGAAAAATTGACATTATTTGGTATTCCGAGTCCGTAGATCCCGTTCACCCGTTCCCGTTCACCCTAAACTTAACAGTGGTTAAGTTTAGCTGTATCTTTGAAAGGAAAGCATATCTCCATGTGGCCCATACATAATTTTTCCCAGCTGGCATACTTACTGGCAGTTATATCGCTTGTAATAATTATTAAAATTAACGGAGTGTCGCAAAACACTTGCTTCTTGTTACGCATCGCAATTGGTAAATACGTAACACATCACTCTCCACACGATGCATCTGCCGTTAACGACGTCAAGCTAGCAATCCTTCGCTCGTCACGCAACTTGTTCGTTCGTTCGCCTTCTTGTTACGTATGTACGTTCTTGTATGTAAGAAAGTCTAAAGTCTAAAGTCTGATCTACCGTATCCCGACAGCAGATCTGGCATCTTCCTCGACTGTGGCGGACGATCGCTACAGGAAGACGACTGTGTCGGACACGTTCGCCAAACACCACACGGTGGCGCCGCCGGTGAATTTAGCGAGGAAGTGATGTAGTCGGAGTTCTACCAACATGCTTGGCTTATCGTACGCGCAAGAAGATACGTGCTGGGAAATGCGAAGTAAGGAACGGAATCCTTCTGTTAGTGCAGGTCTTTTGATACCGTAATAACATTAATATCCTGCGCACTCAGCATCTACCGTTGTTAAATAATGCGTCTGCTACGACCAAGACGTAATATTCGCCTGTTCATGTAGTCAGTGCGTTTTCCAGGTCCCCGTCCAGATGCATAACGCTACATACCTTCGAGTATTTGAGCCATCACAATCGTTTTCATAGAACGACGTCCCTGCTTGTGTGACTTCACTTGCTATTGGGCAAACTTGCCAGTTGGTGCGTTCCACGACAGATCGACAAAATATTTTCAAATTTTACACCCACTAAATTTGCATGTGGATCAAAATGTGCACACATGGCAGTATTATGCTCTGAACACACCTGCACAAGTTTTAGCCCGATCCGAGTAAGTGTTTCGGAGTTATAGCTTCCGGCAGTATGTTGACGTCATACAACAAGGGTATTCTTGGCGATAGATGTCCCATTGATAATGAAGAGAAAGTATGAATGTTGATGCATCTTTGAAAATAAAAATGATCAAAGAAAAGATATCCCTAAATAAATATAAACATTTCTCACGCTTGAACTCATGACCTCATGACCTCGTGACCTAGTGATCTTCTGTGAACCCTAGCCCATTGGAATGGATAAACTTGACGGCAGAAATACAAACGGACATGATATGGATAACATATAAAACATAAAAAAATATGCGTTTTGCTTTTAGATATCGCATATAGGCGTCCGTTCTCCATGGCTTTCTATGATTTTGTGATTTTCGGAACGGACGGATTTCGAGTAAGTGTTCGCCCACTGGACAACTACGGGGATCGAACAATGACTTAAAACGGGTGATATATAAAAGTTTGCTTAACACAAATATTTAAAACTTATTGATACAAGTCTTATAGTTTGCCTCAATAAACTTCACAAAGTTCAAGGTCACCCATTACCGATAGGTCATTCATAAGCATATCTACGTGTGACGACGTAATGCTACTTCGGAACATCTGGTGGTCTGGTAATCGAAGCGTCTGACCACGTTCAACCTCGCTGCCCTCTCGACAAGAAATACAATTAATCCTTCATCCTACCTGTAGGCATCACTTCCATGTACGTACAGTCGAATCCCTATCGCAATGCAAGCACACGCGTTTTTGCCACGGTATACATATATGTCCCCGAAAACATGAACATTTTCACCAGCTTTCTGTGGTTTCATTGTTCACGTTTTGGGCACTTCCTGCATGTTGCACACTATTGCACATTACTGCACTGAACTAAATAGTTCAGAATATAATGACGATGTGATAAAACAACGAAATAAACGTCAGAAGATTAGATCGTGTTTTATCCAATTTCCACATTTACAGCTCTACAATGCAGCTCTTGTAGTTTTCTTAACAAGGGTTGAACATTGCATGATCATCATTGTGTCGCAACTTATTTCCGTCCAACGGCGTAATTTTACTTCAGAACATCTGGTAGTTACTTATAGCACGTACTGAATGCCATCAAACATCAAAACGATGCAGTCTGACCATATTCGACCATGCTAACATCACAACAAGAAGTACAATTCTACTTTCTTTTCACTTGCAGAGCATTATTTACATGGCCGTACAATCGAACACCTATTGCAAGCCACTCTTCGCTATCACGGTGCACGTAGGCTCTGCACGGAAACATCATTTTCACAACCGTCATGCGATTTCATTATTCACGTTCTTGAGACAATGCGCATGTGGATATTCCACATGGGACACTGTAGCGGAGCGCGTCCGCTAGCTTTTATGCTTTTAGGCTCGGCACGAACGCTATCCACCATACTAAGCTATTTAGACCATCTTGGAACTTGAAAAGAGCGGACTGGGCTAAATTTGAGCATCAGGTAGACCTCAGCCTAGCAACTTCAGAGACCAGTACAATCGAGACAATCCTAAGGGCCATCAGCTCAGCAGCACGAGACTCAGTCCCAAAAAGTAACAAACCTAGGAAAAAGGCATCTGCGCCATGGTGGACCCCGGACTGTCAAAGGGCAATCGCCGCACCGCGTCGTGCCCACAAACAATTCAAAAGATGCGTGTGCGAAGCACACCTATCAACATACAAACAATCTAAAAAAAACACTGCCGGTACACAATTCGAACAGTACGCCAAAACTGTTGGCAGTCTTTTGCCTATCAATTCAATAGGTTCACCCCTACCGGCAAAATCTGGGACCTGATGAAGCGTTTCAACCTGAAACGCCCACCACCAGGCCCCTTCCCCCAGCTGACGGTGAAAGGACATCACATCACTGTCCCACAACAAGCCGTAGACCACTTTAAACTACAATGCGCCAGCGTATCTGGCAACAGCAACTACGACACCATTATAGCAAGCACTCTAGACGCCCTTGCCTTCAAAGCAAATTTTAGCTCTAGCAATAGAGAAATCTAAAATCAGTCGTTTACTGTGCAGGAATTACACCTTGCCCTCAGCAGGTGTGGAAACATGTCGGGTGGGCCGGACGACATCCATTACCAGTTTCTTAAACGACTTAGCAAAAACTCCCTAACGTACCTACTAGCGGCCATAAATGAACTGTACCAAAGCGACACGTTTCCCGCATCCTGGCGAGAGAGCGTAGTCATTCCATTGCCAAAGCCGCATAAAGATCACTCCACCCCAAAAGGTTATAGACCCATCTCACCTACCAGCTGTGCTTGCAAGTTAGTCGAACGCATGGTCAATACACCATTGAGGCAATTTCTGGAACACAACGACATGCTCGATGAATTTCAATGCTGCTTCCAGCGTCAAAAATCAACTACAGACAATCTCATTAGATTAGTGCATGACATCGAAAGTAGTCTACGCATCAAACGCACAACAATAGCTGCCTACTTAGACATCATTGCCGCATTCGACCGAGTACACAAGTCCGACTGACAAACAAACTCCAGAAGATAGGCCTACGCGGACACATGGCACACTTCATACTCAACTTCCTTAGAGACAGGACGCTTAAGGTCCAATACGGCAGTGTCACATCAAACACCACAACTCAGGAGCAGAGCCTGGCTCAGGGGAGCGTGCTCTCACCGAGCCTCTTCATCATCATGATCAACGACATACTTGCTGACCACACTGACACTTCACTTCAATACTCACTTTTCGCAGACTACATAGCCATTTGGACAACATCACAATGCTTCCAGCTGAAAACCCATTCAAGCAGGACTAGACCACATTGCAAAGTGGTGCAAAACTTGGGGCTTCACCCTGTCCGCAGAAGAATCAGCCATAGTCACATATAGTCGTCTCCGCCCCACACCCAAAACTCTACTTAAAATCGATGGCGAAGCAATCGAACAGGTGAAATGCTTCAAGTTCTTAGGAGTGCATTTAGACGAAAAACTCAGTTTCAACAACCACATCACCTCCATCTCGAAGCGATGCCCGAAGCACGTCAACATACTCCGTGCACTTGCAGGCACAGACTGGGGCGGAGACAGGAAAACACTACTGCGACTGTACACATCAATCATACGACCCATCTTAGAATACAACAGCATCATTTTTGCCACCATTTCAGAAAGTCAGAGCCAAGAGGTAGAAATCATCCAAAACAGCTGCATCAGAGCAGCCACAGGTGCCCTCAGCACCACACCGATAGTCAGTCTTCTGGTGGACTCGAACACGCCCTCACTCCACGTCAGGAGGATACAACAGTTGTGCCGCTACCACATCAAGATCAAATCCATTAAAAATCATTCAGCACAGCGCTGCTTTACGCCTGACAGATACAAGAGCCGATTTGCGCGCAACCTTCCACCATATAGCATTCAAATTGCCACGGCTCTCTCAGAAATTAACCTCGCAATGTCATCCACTGCAGCTCGACCGCCCACTAGGCTATTCTGGACTTTCAGTCAACCAAAAGTCGAGTACTTGCTCTCGGATAAGAAATCCACTATCACATCGGCGGAAATTCTTGGCATCTTCCACAAGTTCGCCGATGACAACAATCACAAATAACTCGTATTCACGGATGGGTCGAAACACGAGGCTAAGGTAGGCATCGGCATCACTGGACCAGGTCTCAGACTTTCCAGGCGTCTACCGGATAACTTCTCCATCTACTCCGCTGAAGCAATGGCCATTCTGGCCGCTATCTCCATTCTCATGAGGCATAAAGCTAGAAACGTAGTAATTTGCTCAGACTCCAAATCCGTCCTCCAGTCAATTAGCAACGCCCAAGACTGTCCACATCACTTCATTGATAGAATCCAACAGCTCGTGGCCCATAACGTAAACATGAACTTTTCCTTCCTCTCGATTCCGGGCCACGCCAACATCCCAGGTAACGAAGAAGCAGACCGGCTCGGAAAGCAAGCCTTATCATTGAACACTTACCCTAGCGTGGAATATTCGGTAGACGATTGCGAAGCACTCCTACAACGCCACATTCGCCAACATCAACAGAACACTGGGACACAATACAACTCAACACAACACAAATCCAACCACACCAACGCAATCAAACTAACGGTAGACACATGTAACACATCAAATCAATGTCACCGACAAAAAGAGGTCATCCTCACTAGATTTAGAACTTGTTGCACAAAACTAACACAGCCTCAATTAGAGGGTGACCAATGTACAACACCTCATTACGGCACCTGCAACACCACGTTAAGCATAGAGCACATCCGGCTAGACTGTAGTAGTTTTAGCTCTCAAAGACAACCACTTAAGGCATTCTGCCAAAGAGAGGGCATCACCCTATCGCTTCCATCGCTTCTCGGTGACAAGCACTCAGAACTCCTTCAATTGCTATTTGAATATCTGTATGCCACAAAACTAGCAGGAGCACTGTAGGCACCACACTACCAACACTCACATGAACTCGCGATGCATGACCGCGAAACACTCGTAGGAAACACGTAAATAGCCATCCCCGCATGGCGTCGGAAATACATGAGCCGATTTGCTTCCCAATTAGAAATAAACGGCTACCTAGCGGTGTCGTCGGAAGTAGATGAGCCGACTTGCTTTAGGAAAACATAAAAACTACAAATATAAATACAAATTAGCATAACGTAAAACGAGTACCCAGAGGAGCATCGACGTAGATGAGCCGATTTGCCTTGTAACTCATAACGTAAACGGCTACCCAGAGGTACAGCGGACCCAGAAGAGCCCAATTGCAAAACACCGTACTAAGTCAACTGCCAACCCTGCATGGCATGCTTAGACTAACCCGCTACTAACAACTACCACGCGGCGGCCGGCGTGATAGGCGGTGTGGACAATTACCTCCTTGTTCGCACGGTAAAGATCCCTCGGTGCTCTTCGATAAGAGTAGGCTAAAGCCGGCACCCTGGCAAAATCAACATCTCGCTACTCTCAAAACACCCCTACCCCCACCAAAACTACAAATTATTTTGTGGAGGAGTAAAGTAAAATTAAAACTATTTAGGCATCAGAGAGATGTCCCCAACTCAGACATCCGCCTTCAGCACCTAAAATATCACACAAACTATAACGTAAAATTCCCTTAACGTAAATGTCCACTTGCCTGCACCTTGATGGCAAACGCTCGCTTTATAGACAGACAATTAGCGTACTCGCTTTAAAGGCGGCGCAAATGACCTTTATGGTCCGGCACGCCTAAAAATCACTCTCTCCCCCCTGTCAATAAATCAGAGTTCAGAGTTATCTCCGTGCAAGATGTGGCGAGTGGTTTAGGGGGCAGGCCGAGGCGGCGGCGGCGAGTGGTTTCCGGGGCAGGCCGAGGCGGCGGCGGCGAGTGGTTTCCGGGGCAGGCCGAGGCGGCGGCGGCGAGTGGTTTCCGGGGCAGGCCGAGGCGGCGGCGGCGAGTGGTTTCCGGGGCAGGCCGAGGCGGCGGCGGCGAGTGGTTTCCGGGGCAGGCCGAGGCGGCGGCGGCGACACGCGGCACCGTCGCAGCGGAATCCTCTCTATCTCCCTTTACACTAAGGGAGGTATAACGACCGCACTGATGTGGTGGCACGGCTGGACCGTGCACATCACCGGTGTTGATTGGCGAATATACCTCTCTGGTGGCCTTCCCAGATCATTAGACCGTGCACATCATGGGTGTTGATTGGCGAATATACCTCCCTGGTGGCCTTCCCAGATCATTCACGCCCATCCACACGCGCACCCTCAGACGCTACAACACTATGCTGCACAATTATACATATGTTAAGAAAATGAAAGCACATCAAAACGGCGTCGATTTGGCATTGATAACGAAATCGGTACAAACGGCGTATATTTCTAAGTTCAATTTCAATTTCGAAACCGAATTTTAGAGGTGAACATGGAATCTGGGGCAGTGGGCACCGTAGGAATTGTCAAAATATTCTCAGAAATTGCGAAAAGGATTTTTTTTGCGCGATGGGTGAAATAGGACGTTTTCAGTCCGCTTTCTGTGATTTCTGGTGACTGCTACGCCTAGTAGGGCATACAATCTGGTACGAAAAGAGTGTCAAATGGCTTGAATTTCCGGAAGTTGATTTTCAGATAGTAAATATCAATTGGCAGATGATTTTAAGCCGACATCTGAAAGAACTCGTTCTGGCGCATCGCTTTGGTCGAACATATTTTTCTTCAGCACGCAAAAGTTTTTTAACGAGTTAATTTTGTAATTGCATGTGCATTCAGACAATTGCAGGGCGTTGAATATGATATATTTCAGAGACTTCTCAACAGGTACATATAGCCAGCAGCCAACGGAACATATTGTCTTTGATGGGAAGTCAATTTTGAGTTAAAACATTTCCGCAATATGAATTTGATATATTTGTCCATTTTGGCATGCTTTGTTCTTCTAAGACTGCCAGATTTCTGAATTGTGTTTGCATATAATTTCCCTTCAATGTCTCCTTTTCTATTTCTTATGGTGATTTTGAGAAAAAATCTTAAAAAGTCGGAGACATTAAACAAGCATCTCGAAAAATTCCACATTGGAAATTTCGCACACAAAGCCCCACCTCTGGTAATGTGAGGATCGCTCACGTTTTCAATGGGGCTTACCGATATCTCAGCAACATTTGTTATATTCGCTTTGTATGGCGACGATAAGAATCGACACAGTGACTATCACAGATGGTTGTAGCGTTTATGCACGTCGAAACAAATTCGCCACGTCCTCTTTCCAGCAGTCGCTTTCGAAAACCGATTCGTACACTGCTTCGGCTCCGCCAAGCCTGTTATCGTTTCCTCCCCGATGTCAACCCCTTTGTTGTCTGCCGTCATCAACGCCGGCGCCTTTACCTCCCTCGGAACCGCCACCAGGTTGGAGAGTATTGAGCTGTGTACGGATGGGGTGGGAGGGAAGACATACGCGAGACAAACACCTTGGCTTTTCTTTGCCTTTAACACATAGTCATCACCAGTCCACAGAGACGCAATGCTTTTTATTTAACACAAAATGATAAACCTGCCTAACGCTTGATCGCTGACACAAAGTGATCCTCATGTTTTTATAGGTACCTGCCTATTGCACGAGATTCAATATGTAGGTAATATAATCTTATTTAATAGGGTCGGGTTGCGTTGTTTCCATGCTTGATGCTATTCAGTACATATCAGTTGTTCCGAAGTACAATTGCGTCGCTACGAGTAAATAAACCGATAGGTGATCCATCGGTAATTAGTGACCTTGAAATGTCTGATGGTTTTTAGGGGAAACTATAAGATCTACATTAAAAAGGTATGAATGCTTTTTTCTTCGAAAAACGTTTTCCAATCATACGTCTATATGCCATTGTTCTACCTCATGCAGCTTTCTAATAAAAGAATATCCGTCACGAAATCCGTCCTACCCGGAAAAAATCGCAAAATCGCAAAATCGCAAAAAGGCAGATGAGCAGACGGCAATATCGGGTATTTATAAGAAGAACACATTATTTTTATGTGTGGTCAGCGAAATCATGCCCACTTTTATTTCCGACATCAAATTAGTCAATTTGCATGGGCTAGGGATCACGGGAAGTCACGAGGTTACGGGGCCATGAGATCGTTAGGTCAAATGTAGGAAATATTGATAGTTTATTTCGGAAATGTTTCAGTTGATTCTTTATTTCTTAAATATATATCATTTGCCACCCTTTCCCCTTCCTATTGAGATATCCATCGTCAAACCAACCCGTTATTTTATCTAAAATTATTGTCGGAGGCTATAGCTCAAAAACCGTTGGCCGAATTGGGCTGAAATTTGAACAGCCGTATTCAGAACCAAATACTACCATGCGATAAAATTTTGGTCTCGAGGGCGAATAAAAAAATACGAGGCGACCAAAGAAATCGGTTTGAACTTGGACCCTTGAAATTAGTTCGATTCGATAGCATTATAATACGGCACAAGTCACGTCGAATGACACCCATTTCGTGCAAGTTGAACTCATAGAGACGAATCGCGAGAACTTCGAGGAATTCAAACTAGTCTTTGACCTTAAGGCGTGACCTTAATATACCCCGGTTTCAAAATGTTACTCGAGGGTTCACCATGGGCTATCGCTTGATAGTGGATCTGGGTAGGCTTGGAGGAAAACGAAAAACAAAACAAATGTGAGGCGACGGAAGAAATCAGCTTGAATTTGGACCCGTCGAGACGATTTCGAATTATCAACTTTCCGATAGCGCACAACAAGCGACGTCGAATGACATCCATTTTCTGGAAATTGAAGCCATAGCGACTAAACGCGAGGCCATCGAAGAACTCAATCAAACCTTTGACCCTGACATGTCCCGGTTTGAAATGTTACTAGAGTGTTCACCACTGGTTATTGCTTGGTACCAGATTTGGATGGGTTTGAGCGAAAACGAAAACAAAATTGAGCGGACCGGATGATCAGCTTGGCCTTTGCCATTTAAAAATAATTATATTGCTTAACTTTCTGATACCACATAACTAGCCACGTCGAATGATGCCCATTTGATGGAAATTGAAGCGATAGCAACCGAATCTCGCGTTCGGTCCATATCGCTTCAATATCGCCATCTAGTAAATCAAGCTAACTTTTGACCTAGAAGGTTGACCTTGAGATGTACCGGTTTGAAATGTTACACAATGGTTCACTACAGGCTATTCTTGATACCAGATTTTAGCAGGGTTGGGTGAAAACGACAAAAAATGGGAGGCAACTGAAGAAACCGGTTTGCATTGGCCCTAAACCGTTAAAGTAGTAATGTGAGACCTATGTAGTTGCTCCGAGCGTGTTCAGTGCAAGCAGAAGCATTTGTGGTAATTGATTCGAACGATCATAAACCCGCCGCTGAATGCCGATGTCAATACAAATACGCCTCTGGTAAACACGTCGCTGAATACGAATACGACGTTAAATTGACGTATTTGCCTAAGGCTGCTCATGACTCCCCTCCATGGCCTTGAAGATACCCAAGGACACCCAGAGTCATGTTTGTTCAAGATATATAAATATATGCGCAGGGGAATGCAACCTAATTGGAGGGAAGTTCCAATTCCAATTCCAATTCCAATGAAAAGTTGTTGCCTCGCAAGGCACAATTTTCCACCCAAGCGAGAACACAACTATGGTCAAGGTTCATGTTATTCAAGAATGGTCTGGAAGCAGAAATTTCTAACGTTTGCTGATTTACCATTCGGAGATTTTGTGACGACAGATGGCCTGTGAAGCGCGCTGATTGGCAAGATCGGCTTCTAGTATTTTTGGTGATTCTCTTGCATATATACTTTCACTTTATAAATGATTAAGTACAATTTTGCGACGATCATACTACGTAATACTACATCATACTACATAAGTAGATGCAAGAGAATAGGGACACACCATCGTCATAGGAACTGTGTGCAAGTAGCAGGAATTCAGACAGTAGGGTCTGGGAGTTTGCAGGTAGCAGGAATCCATGCAGCAGGGTCTGACGGATTGCAGGTAGCAGGAATTCAGGCAGTAGGGCCTGGGAGGTTGCAGGTAGCAGGGTCTGGGAGGTTGCAGGTAGCAGGGTCTGGGAGGTTGCAGGTAGCAGGGTCTGGGAGGTTGCAGGTAGCAGGGTCTGGGAGGTTGCAGGTAGCAGGAATTTAAGCAGCAGGGCCTGGTAGGTTGCAGGTAGCAGGAATTCAGGCAACAGGGTCCGGCAGGCAGCAGGTAGCAGGAGTTCAGGCAGCAGGATCCGGCAGGTAGCAGGTAGCAGGACGAAGGGCTGCGATGAGGAGACAACGGTCCGCTATGCTTCAATAATTGATATTGCAATCAATGACTTAACGTGCAAAATTATTAGGGGATGGATTTTGCCAATTTCAGATACATTTTGAACTCATATTTACGATGCACTGCCATAAGACACTTGGAAAGAAATGAGAAACATTTTGGATGTACCTGGAACCCACATATATCGGCACTTCGCTCCCAGGAGCGTCACCAGGGTTGTCCCTAATGACGGTGTCCTGCCCCTTGCTTCTACTAGGTACTAGGCCTTATCAAAATTATCTCCCTACTGTTCCAATCACGGCAGCAGCCTTCTCCATCACCTTCAAAGGCTGTAACTCCTCCATTAACGACACAATCTGCTCCATAATTACTGTATTCAACTCTCACAACTTCTCCTGAATATTTTGGAAAGTAATCAAAACTGCGGCTAACTTTACTTTTATTTATCCAACTGTGAGCGAAATGCCCACCACAGTTTTACCTGAGCATGTCTCAACTCGCTCCAGCAAATCCCAGCCAATGCGCGGTAATCGGACACTATGTGTCTCTCCTGTGTGATGCCGCATGCCAACACATTCTCCGACATAATAATTCAAGCATTCTTAGATCTTCTAAACATACACCTTCTGACGGTACACAGTGGGTCTTCTGACTTCATTCCTTCCGACCGCAGTCTCTATGGCCATAGACATGCCGGCTGTACGCTTTCTGACACGGACCTTTTGAACGTAGATCCTCCGATCATAGTGCTTCCGACCGCAGTCCCTTTGACCATAATCCTACTGACCGTAGGTTGTCTGACCGTAGTTCTCCTGAGCGTAGTCCTTATGACACAGTCGGAAAAAATGCAGACCATTTTGGCCAAGCCACATCAATGCTATTTTTCTGAAACGAGCATTTACTCCCCAACCTCCACCCCAAGTGCTCACCAGTTTGGAGGCACAAGGGCTGGGTGGGAAATGCCGACCCAGTTAGCATGTTAAACAATTATCTGGCCCAGCACAAATAACCTTTTCCACGTATGCATCCAAGTATTAATGTAGTAGACGCATGGATGTCTACTTAGCACATTTTGGGGGCCATCGTCCCCTCTCTAAATTCCTCCAATAACTTCGAACTTTAACACGAAACCCTATCGAATTTGGGCGCTCCCAAAATGAATTGAACCCTCCGACTGCCTCCAAGTATTCGCCACCCCGCCCCAACGATTCCAAAAAAACTGGCACTCCTGAGTGAACGTGGGTTCTGTTTCGCTATGGTCCGAATCAAACCAGAACTCACACAAGTATTGCGGAATTTCCCTGTGACCTCGAGTCAGAGGACACCGGGAGTTGATGAGCTCTCTGACTCCTGGCCACCATACCGGGAGTTGATGAGCTCTCTGACTCCTGGCCACCATACCGGGAGTTGATGAGCTCTCTGACTCCTGGCCACCATACCGGGAGTTGATGAGCTCTCTGACTCCTGGCCACCATACCGGGAGTTGATGAGCTCTCTGACTCCTGGCCACCATACCGGGAGTTGATGAGCTCTCTGACTCCTGGCCACAATACCGGGAGTTGATGAGCTCTCTGACTCCTGGCCATCATACCGGGAGTTGATGAGCTCTCTGACTCCTGGCCACCATACCGGGAGTTGATGAGCTCTCTGACTCCTGGCCACCATACCGGGAGTTGATGAGCTCTCTGACTCCTGGCCACAATATCGGGAGTTGATGAGCTCTCTGACTCCTGGCTACAATATCGGGAGTTGATGAGCTCTCTGACTCCTGGCCACAATACCGGGAGTTGATGAGCTCTCTGACTCCTGGCCACAATATCGGGAGTTGATGAGCTCTTTGACTCCTGGCCACAATACCGGGAGTTGATGAGCTCTCTGACTCCTGGCCACAATATCGGGAGTTGATGAGCTCTCTGACTCCTGGCCACAATATCGGGAGTTGATGAGCTCTCTGAATCCTGGCCACCATACCGGGAGTTGATGAGCTCTCTGACTCCTGGCCACAATATCGGGAGTTGATGAGCTCTCTGACTCCTGGCCACAATATCGGGAGTTGATGAGCTCTCTGACTCCTGGCCACAATATCGGGAGTTGATGAGCTCTCTGAATCCTGGCCACAATACCGTGAGTTGATGAGCTCTCTGACTCCTGGCCACAATATCGGGATCGCAATTGCGCCACGCCCAAGTTAGGAAGCTGTCTGACCTCGTCACATCTATCAGCAGACGACCGATTCCGTGACCCCACCGGGAAGCGGCCGGAGTCCTCCCGTCTGCCGGACCCCGCCGTAAGCCTGAGCTCACCTTTGATGAGCAGCGGCATGAATGGGATGACGGGCGGCATCAGGTCAGCCATGTAGACGCGGTACGACCGGTGGTTTCTGGTCGGATCGATCAGCACCTGCCGACACACAGTCTCTGAGGCTGTTTTGTCTCTGAGGAACGTCAACTGACCGTGGCGACGCAATGCTCCAGATCAGCCCCTGGACGGCGCAGCTTCTCACCAAACAGGCGAACAACCATGCCACACAAGATCAACATAGTATCGAGCTCAATAAGCTTTTGCGTAGCAACCATCTTTGTTCTACACTTCAGCACTTACTGTCACATAGATCACCTATGAGACAGTCTGGATGTAGACAACTAAGAGCCTGGATGTGACTGCAGTTCGACACTTCTACTACATGGATCACCTACGAGACAGTCTGGATGTAGACACCCACGAGCCTGGATGTGACTGCGGTTCGACACTTCTACTACATGGATCACCTACGAGATAGTCTGGATGTAGACACCTACGAGCCTGGATGTGGCTGCAGTTCGACACTTCTACTACATGGATCACCTACGAGACAGTCTGGATGTAGACACCTACGAGCCTGGATGTGACTGCGGTTCGACACTTCTACTACATGGATCACCTACGAGACAGTCTGGATGTAGACACCTACGAGCCTGGATGTGACTAGCGCTCGACACCATTAGAACTGGGACGGAACCGAATAGCTAGCATAATAAGTAAATAGTGGACTACATACTAGTCAAGTCGAGACTACATTGAATACTAGGTCTACGAACTCAAATTAATTCCTTTCCAACGTCAATTCAATTTCGTTTGTCAGGTTGGTAACTTTGCTCATATCATTATTCGTGAAGTCATGATGAAGTGTACATTATCCGCCGTCGATAGGAGCATAGAAGTTCGAATTTCCTGATGAGGCATGGTGTCAAAAAGTACCTGTGCTTTTGAACAATAACCGAACGCTCACGACTGAGTGTCATTTTACATTGGGTTAATTTAAGCTTCACAACTCTGGTTCCATGATAAATCGACATAACAACCCATCTCTCAGAATTGTTTGTACATTTATAGGGGATCACCTAATGCTGCCAGGGGACGAGTGGTCTAGGGGTAAGATGCTCGTTTCGCAATTGAAAGATTGTGGGTTCGAATCTCACATGTCGCTACTCTTCGCCCGCGGCCAATCGGCGTGAGAGATTGGCGACGCTATATGACTCAACGGTCGACGTGTCGTAAAACCAATAACCAACCAACCAACCTAATGCTGCTACTCGAGCTGTGCGACTTTCAGCCCAATCAGATCAACGGTCGGCGATCTATAGCATCTGACATGTTCGTGACATCACGGCATATAGCTATAGACTCGGACATGTTCGTGATATCACGGTACATGGCTATAGCCTCGGGTTCTTGAAATTACCGCAAAGTGTTACCTTGGTATACACATATTTTCAAAGTAAGTATAAATATAATTAATGGAGCGGTATGCATTACCAGACACAGATTGAACCCGAGAGTATTTCAACTGGATTGAGCTTTTAAATTTTCGAATTTTGGCCCTGGGACATCGTGACTTTAGGTTATGTGATCTGACCATAACTCGATGGTAGGGAAGATCTGGTCTTTTTTCCTTCGGAATTACCAATGCTAAGTTGTTTTTGCATGTGCAATTTTTTAATAAATAGGTATTTTTTAGGAATATATCATTTTTGCCTATGCCATACTCGCTTCCCGTGCTTGTCCACCAAACCATTGTGCATCAATTCTACATTTCAGACTAGTGAAGAAAAAACAGCGTGGAGCAAGATATCATGTGGTCTGTCTCGCCTGGTGGAATCTTTTTAACTGCAGAAGCGTTTTTTTCTTCAAAAGACCATACTCTTTTTGCACACATATATTTTGAACGGCTCAATGTGTTCCCATACAGCGCACTCACCACATAATACTGATACATGTATTGTTGCTCTGTGCTAGCAACTAGCATGCATAGATATCTATGCCACATAGTACCTAAAATAGTTTCACCAGTTCAGTATCATACATCTCAAATACTACCACATTGCGCCCTGTGCTTCCCGATACGTCATGGTCATGTCATGGCATACATAGACAGATCGACGGGAGACAATTTGTGAAAACCCTTGGTCCCCTTCACAGTCAACAACTTAGAGAAGTGTCCCTGGTGTACCTCGATAATCTCCAACACTTTATCTTTACTTAGAAATATAAAATTGATGAATGAAATAAAGTTCTTGGCAAGAAATTCTAATGTGGCTTGCGCGGTTAAAATTGGGCTGCTTTATGGACGGGTGGAATGTTTTAGCTGTAGCCCGTCCTCTGGCCTCCCAATGCCTCTTAACCGTCATGCCAATGCCATCACAGACATGCTTCCCATGATATGCCCATCACAGTTCAAGTTAAAGCCCTGACGGTGAAAACAAATGTTGGCGAAGTGTAATCGGTTTATATCAATGCAATTCATCAACGCGTGGCTCAACTGAGTCGCGGATCCGCACCAAAAGCAATTAATTGTGCCCAAGCCTGGGCCGTGCAGCTTCAGGACTGAAACCAGATACTTGAAGAAGAAGCATGCACCATGCCGTCATTATCATTAGAGCGTCGGGTATGAAGCAGCCTTGGTGGCATGCTGTGGCGCTCCCCCACCAACAGGCGACACACGGCTGGCTTGGGCACCGCTCCAAAGGAAGCCCCATGCTGTGGCGCTGCCCCACCAACAGGCGACACACGGCTGGCTTGGGCAGCGCTCCAAAGAAGCCCTGGGTGTGATCTTGTACAATTAACGAATCATTGTCAGAGAAATCGCCGACAACTACCGCCTCTTGCCGGATGAACCGAATCTCTAAGTTCCCTGAATGAGCGGCTTTCGGTTTTGAAATATAATGGTGCTTGGTTAACCGAACTATGCTTTGGCTTAGCATGAGGACGAAATCTTCCCGTGACTTAATATCGTCAATCAGCGTGCACCGGTCAGAACTGACCCACTGTTTATGGCAGATTTCATCATGTAGGTTGATCTCATCATACTTCTTGTCCACCAATTCGAAAAATGGCATCACATCCCAATGTGATGGTATTTAGGCTTGACGACGGTGGTCGCCGTTCTTTCTGTGGACGTTTCTTCTGTTGGTCCCTGGCTGGAGCTGACCCGTGTCTCCTCTGGTGTCCGGTATCTGGCCTGGCTGTGGCGGTAGACTGTTGGTCCCTGGCTGGGGCTGACCCGTGTGTCCTCTGGTGTCCAGTATCTGGCCTGGCTGTGGCGGTAGACTGACTGGCGGTAGACTGTTGGTCCCTGGCTGGGGATGACCCGTGTCTCCTCTGGTGTCCGGTATCTGGCCTGGCTGTGGCGGTAGACTGTTGGTCCCTGGCTGGGGATGACCCGTGTCTCCTCTGGTGTCCAGTATCTGATCTGGTAGTGGCGGTAAGCTGACTGGCGGTAGACTGTTGGTCCCTGGCTGGGGATGACCCGTGTCTCCTCTGGTGTCCGGTATCTGGCCTGGCTGACTGGCGGTAGACTGTTGGTCCCTGGCTGGGGATGACCCGTGTCTCCTCTGGTGTCCAATATCTGATCTGGTAGTGGCGGTAGACTGACTGGCGGTAGACTGTTGGTCCCTGGCTGGGGATGACCCGTGTGTCCTCTGGTGTCCAGTATCTGGCCTGGCTGTGGCGGTAGACTGTCGGGATCCTTTGTGTGGGCCTTGCAACGGATCAAATACAACGGGGTTCCTCTGGGAATGCGCGCATCGTTCGCCGCTTCTTCTAAAGCATGCGACACCTCTTCAACGGTACGCAATAATTTGGCGTTATGGTGCTAAAATGAGTCTAGGTAATAATAGCTCATGATCAGAAAAAAAAATATATAACCAGGTTCGTCTGATAATCACCTGGCCACCAGGCGCTCGCACGGCATGCCAAGCACCCACAAATATGACGGCCGCAGCTCTGGTCTCTCGACCCGTATCTCGTGGCCAACTGTTTACCACCACTATTAAACGGGTTTTATTTTAGCGCCACCTTACCAAAGGCAGACAGCGTATGTAAGAATTCTTTCGAAGAACCAGCTTTCCGTGTAATATACTTTTGGGTACCTGGGATGCAATAATTAATTCGGATCTCTATTGGAAGAGCGCTTTGATTCCCCTTTACCCTGATGTGAAGGGATCTTGAATGCAATATCAACTGCGACTTGATCGATACACACGCTTTAGCGGCCGAATACAGCATATGGGCGCAGTAAGCAATACAATAATACATCCATAGAAAGTACCTATGTTCAAAAACTTGCACATACGGAAACCACTTCTCAAACCTTATTACGAAGGAAAAAAGAAACTTTCCCCCCTGCTATCATGTCAGGGTCAGGTCATGTGACCTAAGGTCACGATCTTCAGGGGCGAAAATTCGGGATCGAAAAATCCAAGCCAGCAAAGGCACTTCTCAGTCCAATACCAACTTGGCCATGTACACCTTTCGATTAATAAAATTATTATAATTGGAGAGGTAACTGGCCGAACATTGCCATGTTCCAAAATCTTACGAAATTATTATCTTTGGAGAGGTAACCCACTAAACATAGCCATGTTCCATAATCTCAAGAAAATCCTGGAGGTTATAACCCCGTGACCGTTTATCTGATCGAGCTGAAACTGGAACAGCTCGAAACGGAGCATTAGACAACCTCCATACGTATTCAAATCAAATTCTGAGGAATAGGGTGTTAATTTACGTTTTTCCCCGGTCGATCTGTCGCCGAACAACCCCACTTGCGTAGCATCTACCGAAGTGGAGCAGTCACCACGCCCATAAACTCAAATAGCTGAGGGTGAGGGCCTGACAGCACGGCCGGCTCACTTGAAATGGAGCCACTTCTAAACCCGCGCACAACACTACCTGGCTGGCTATTTCAGCAGAAGTGGCGGTTTGTTCAGCAATGCCTGAACATAAGTAGTGTTCACAAAGTGTGGTAGGGGCGGAGCACTGGCAAAAAGTAAGAAGGTAAACAGCCAGGAAGTCAAAACACAAAAATCAAACGTGGGAAAAAAGTGAAACGACTGAAGTCAAGCGGATGAAAAGTCAACAAGGATGGAAGTGAAAACGGTAAAAAAAAGTAGTTGAAAGGACAGGAAGTTAAATGAAAAAGTCAAAAGGATAAAAAGGCAAAATAGACAACGCAAAAACGGAAAAATCAAGAGGACAAGAAGTGAAGTGAGGACATCAACACGGATGGGTGTCAAGAGGGCAAAAAGCAAAATGGAAAAGGTAAAATGACACAAAACGGGCAAAGGATTCAGACAGCGATAAAATTGAAATGGATAAAATTCAGGTTCGGAATAATTACCATGACAAACACTAAATCTGGCCCAGAAAGTATCACTTAACATCATGTATTTATCACGCAATGATCACACCCTTTTCACATTGAATCTTTTCCTTTCGAACAGACGTCCCAACTGACGTGGACTCATGCGATATTACGCCCTCTAAATGTTGCAGGGAAGCAGGCAAATATTCAATCAGGGAGGAGCCGAGGAACAGGACTCATGAGCCCGATCCCTCTGTCCTCAGCAAATCTGGGGACTCTGGGTAGCCCTCGACGGCGGAAAAATAATCCTTTCAGGTGCAGCCAGGGTACTTGCAAGTGTCCTTTGGTGACCGGTGCCTCCTTGAACCACTTCAGCTCTCAACCAAGGAGCCAGACAACCCCTCGCGGTCCCTCCACTTCCCATGAACATCATCAGCTCCTTTCCCATGAGGCCAGATCAACTCTTATCACAACGGCCATTCCCGTCTCAGGGGCCCACAGAACAGAATTCAGCTCCCAAAGCTCCGTGAGCTTCCAGGGGCCCGTTCAGCTGTCTAAAGTTCCTCGCGCCCTCCAAGACACTTCAACTCGTCAGTTCTATGGAACTCCTGCTTTCCAGGGATCTTTCAACTAGTAATCTCTCTAGAACCCCATCCGCTATACAGTGCCTCTTTAACTCCACATACATCTTTATAACTCCATTAACATCTTTAATAACTCCATAACGCCATTAACATCTTTAACTCCCTTCAGGTCCCAAGTATCCTTCAGCTCCTTGGGGTTCTTCATCTCCCCAGGGGCCGTCCAGCGTTCAAGAGACGCAAACTATCAGGACCTCTGTGTTACCTAGAAACCAGGTTGCTATTTTTTTGCGGTTCCTTTCTGACGTTTTTCCTGCCGACATTTTGTTCCTTGACTTGATTTTCAAATTGACTTATTAACATTTGTTTGCCAATTTGAGGAGTTTTCCTGTGATTCATTTGCATTTGATATGCTGTCCCATTTACTTTTTCTCATGGAACATTTTGTCAGTTTAATTCTTGTCTTTTTAACTTTCATCTCCGCTGAGTTTTTCCATTTGACTCTTGCCCTGTTTACTTTTATACATTATGAGATTTTCCGTTATACTTTTCTCCGTTTTTACTCTTTGGCCTTCACTTATTGTCCTTTGACGTGCTTTCCCTGTCTTTCTGTCTGTTGACTGTTTCTCCATGAATCGGTACAGACATCTAGCATCGCCGACCTAGAGCTGTCCAGCAGGCACACCAGCAGTCACAAACATGTCCAAACGTGCACCATCAGCTGCTGACAGAGCCGCGCTGGAAGCTCACCCAATATTGGAAAACGCACAAATTTGCGCCATCAGCAACGGATATCCGCACTCAAGTCCAAATTCCTGAGAGCTACATCACCTGCCACCTTGCTTGTCACAGTATAATGCAGCCAATGCTTGCTGGTGTATCCCCGACAAAAAGAAACACGTGGCGCGTGCGTGCTAATACGGCAAACGAGAAACTGGATCGCACGCCCATTAAACAAACAAGCACAGAAAAAAAACATCACGAGGAAATGCCAGTAATTAGTGAACTTGGACTGGTCACGGCGGCCGGTCGTTTGCTTACCTCGAACGCGGCGTACATCTTACGGAACTTGGCGGGCAGTTTCTCCCAGGTCTGCGTTAGCCGAGACACGGCCGTGTTGCTCAGGCCCATCACTATCGCGAAGAACGCGTTCAGGTTTTTCAGCTCACGACACCTGACGGGAGGTGCCAGCAGACGGATGTTGACGATTAGTGAGTGCATCTGCGTGATGATCCGATCGGCGTCGGCGCACCGGTAGGATAGTAACTTGACGACCGCCATCGACAAAACATCGACTCCGTTTGGTCAACTGTTGCAGAACAATGTCACATTTTCAGCAGACAATATCAACAAACTCGCTACTGGAGCTGATTGCGTCCATCTGTCGGATGACAGTGGGAAAACAACCGTGGACATTATATGGTACGTGATATGCTCCAACCGAACTTGATGATATATCTGAGATGGTGTTCTTTTTATTCAATTAGCACAGGAGCTCGTATTGAGAAAAGACGGCGATTCCGCTGGGATTGCTACGCCCTTCCCCATTAAATGGCCACAGTTATTTGTCCTCTGGAGTTGATTGGAGCAAACACTTCAAGATCTGTTCGCTGCTTTACATCCGCCTGCTTTGCCAGTACTGGAACTGGCAAATACCGTGCTCATGGGTGACTGTATTGTTTTCAGTACTCACTCCCCACCCCACCCACCGCATTCACGTCCCACTTCACTACTCAGCACTCACTCCCCACTACACCACTCAGCACTCACGCCCCACCCACACCACATCACTCACGCCCCACTTCACTACTCAGCACTCACGCTCCACTCACGCCCCACAGCACTACCCAGCACTCACGCCCCACCTTATCGCCCAACACTTACGACCAACCTCACAACACAGAACTCACTTCCACTTCACCACACAGAACTCACGCCCTACCTCACCGCCCAGCACTCACGATCCACCTAATCGCACAGCACTCACACTCCACCTCACCATCCAGCACTTACGCTGTGGTCAGCTTGATGAACTTCTTCAGAAGGCTGACGCGCCGGTTCAGGTTGCCGCACAGACAGATCTCAGTGATGACCCAGTGCTGGTACTCAGTGAACCGACACAGAAACACGTCCAGGTTGGCCGTCGTTCGGTTCTGCTGCTCCCGGCCCGTCACGTGGTACAGGATCTCGTACTGGCAAACACAGCCGGCCCGTCACGTGGTACAGGCTCTCGTACTGGCAAACACAGCCGGCCCGTCACGTGGTACAGGAACTCGTACTGGTAAACACAGCCGGTTCGTCACGTAGTACAGGCTCTCGTACTGGCAAACACAGCCGACCCGTCACGTGGTACAGGCTCTCGTACTGGCAAACACAGCCGGCCCGTCACGTGGTACAGGAACTCGTACTGGTAAACACAGCCGGCTCGTCACGTGGTACAGGCTCTCGTACTGGCAAACACAGCCGGCCCGTCACGTGGTACAGGCTCTGGTACTGGCAAACACAGCCGGCCCGTCACGTGGTACAGGAACTCGTACTGGTAAACACAGCCGGTTCGTCACGTGGTACAGGCTCTCGTACTGGCAAACACAGCCGGCCCGTCACGTGGTACAGGCTCTCGTACTGGCAAACACAGCCGGCCCGTCACGTGGTACAGGAACTCGTACTGGCAAACACAGCCGGTTCGTCACGTGGTACAGGATCTCGTACTGGCAAACACAGCCGGCCCGTCACGTGGTACAGGAACTCGTACTGGCAAACACAGCCGGTTCGTCACGTGGTACAGGATCTCGTACTGGCAAACACAGCCGGCCCGTCACGTGGTACAGGATCTCGTACTGGCAAACACAGCCGGCCCGTCACGTGGTACAGGCTCTCGTACTGGCAAACACAGCCGGCCCGTCACGTGGTACAGAATCTCGTACTGGCAAACACAGCCGGCCCGTCACGTGGTACAGGCTCTCGTACTGGCAAACACAGCCGGCTCGTAACGTGGTACAGGATCTCGTACCGGCAAACACAACCAAGTGGTACAGGATCTGGTACCGGCAAACACAACCGGTCCGTCACGTGGACCGGGTTTGTGTAACGACCAACACAGCAAAACCACCACCTCTCGCCGTGCAGAAGTTGTCACTGAACGATAACAAATTAGTATCGGCGACTAAACGCCCCAAGCAGAATAATTAATCAGCTGTGGTTTCCTAAGAATAGTTCAGCTGTCATGTCGCATAGAATCTCGTACTTCTTCAACTAGCCACCTTGTCACGTGTCAAGTACTTAAACTCGGAGTAAAAATATCACGAGAAAACGCCTTTCACAGCAACTAGCAGTATATTTAAATAAGCACCGGATCTTCAAACATGCTGAACACACACATTCAGGCTGCACGGAATAAATTGTCCTGGAATTGCGGCCCCATTAAAGGATGGCAGACATCTGGATCTAATTAGCTCTACAATTAGGTCGTGGTGGCATGGTGTATGTTCCCTGGCGCACGTGCTGACCCAATCTTGTCTCTATCGGCTGCTGTCCCACCTCGTGAATCTTGTTGAATGCCTCCCAGTCGAGCTGCGTCATGACCACGGCCAGGTCGCGTGTGTTGTACGTCTCCACCTCGAAACAGCTGCTCTCGGTGGGGCCCTCCTGCTCCGGTAGCGGCGTCTGTTGCCCGGGGTCAGGGGTCAATACACACAGACGTCTATGTGTACGCGGCACCTCCATGCAGGAGGTCTCCAAAGTGCGACCAAACATAGAACTACTGAAATCCAGGACACAGCCACATTTGCATTGCTTGGCTATTACCCACGCTCACGCTTGGCTATTGCCCACGCTCACGCTCACGCTTGTTACCTACCGATTAAAAAAAACAGTGATACAACAGTTAACCAAACGCAGCACACCGCCCGATACGAAAGGCCAGCGAAGTAAAATGCGCTTACATGGATGTATATGCAATGCGATTGTATGGAAATATTAAATTCCACGGTGTATTGGAGAGCAAAGGTGACGGCGTTAACACCACCGGAACAGTGATGCTGAGCAGCGGGGTCGAACCTGGTCAGCACCGACGCGATCGATCCTGCAGACCGTGACCACTTACCAGCGCGTCCAGATGATCCTTGGGTGACACGAAGAGCCGGCCGTTCAGGCTGAGGCCGGTGGTAACACTGGTCACCGTGTCCTTGAGCGGGAGACGCTCGCCTGACGACCGTACAAGACTATCACCGTCTCCAGGCCAGCACGCGCATCGCTATGGTCCACAGGTGCAAGGCATAACGCGTATACAAGACCAAACACGAGGATCATCATCATAACAAAATATATGGGCTGTATACTTAAAAAAAGCATTGGTTAATTAGATTGTGATCTCGCTTATTAGTTACTTCAGGGAAAGAAGAAGTATGCTGGTATCGAAAAGGAACATGTAAACGGGGATAGAGATCCAGGTAGGTACGGACGTAAGGGAGTAGAGATAAAACAATGGTGGGCACATCGACAGAGGATGTAGACATAAAAATGAGATGAAGGGAGGGAACGAAGCAGCAGGTGTGGAAAAGAGCAAACAATGCGGATCTGAGAATATAATGGCGAGGTGAGTGTGTGTAGTTGCATTTTTGGGCGCGTCAGCTGCTTCGGCGATATTTCGCCCATAACTAAGCGACGAGAGCGAAGATATGAGCGACAAAAGATTGTCCCGACCTGACGACTTGAGCTGCACCAGCAGCAGGTCGTCGTTGTTGATGCCGAGCTTGTCAGCCGCGCTCCGGCGGATGGACGCGGCCGTGGCTGACAGGGGGAACTTGAGTGTACAGAACGTGTGATCGGCGCAGAACACACGGAAGATCACTGAAACACACCGGGCAGCACGTGTTACCCGGAGCACCAATAGCAGCGAGCAACACGGGGACTGGCGCCGTGGTCAGCAAGGTCGGAACTCGGAGATGTGTTACGTCGTCGTCAGCGATGGCGCTGTGACTGGCAAGGCGCAGCTCTGCTCACGGCTGGAAGTAGAACAAAACAAACAGAATTTACTGTGCAACAATTTCAACTGGACAGGCTAACATTGGCGTTTGCAATAAGACAAAGAAGCTAATCTCAGCAGGGGATGAGGTAGACTGTAAACAAGTGCAGCAGATTACCGGCACCGGCATCTATTAAGGGACCAGATGGCTAAGTTTTAGTGACAAAATGTAAGCATAAGATGTCGATTTCAAAGATATTTCAAGAAAGTAACCAAAAATTAAGTTCGTAGAAATGAGCGACATCAAGGAGCTTAAGAATAACATACGATTAAAAAGGTTTGTATATATATTGCATTAATTGAAGTCATCAAAGGAATGATCCAGATGATACACCTGGAAAGAAAGTCAGGTCAGGCAGTCTAGTGGTTGCCTACGTTGTGATTATTTATAGTCCTTGCAAGCCGATTAGATGTCCACACCGTAAAACGTCATGGCGCTTCATACGCATCGCGTATGGGATCGAGCTTCGGTGGTTTCAATGCTGCCTGGGTTCGTATGGCGCACCGGGAAGGGCTGTTCGTTCGGTGATGGATCGCTGTTGCCAAATGCAATAGGGATGCCTATTGTTATGAGCAGTTAATTCTTTTCTTGGAATTGATCGACTTAAACATTGCAGTGATTAATGAGAATGATTTAAGCTGATTCTACATCTTTGAATTGGCCACTGATAAAAGGAAGCATGTAACGAAAGCATACCTTGACGCTAAAGCCGGGTTAGGCATTGCCTAAAATGCCTTAATGGGCGCGCCGCCACTGGCCATCAGTATGATGGGAACTCGGAGCTGTGTCATGTCGTCATCAGTATGGTGGGAACTCGGAGCTGTGTCATGTCGTCATCAGTATGGTGGGAACTCGGAGCTGTGTCATGTCGTCATCAGTATGGTGGGAACTCGGAGATGTGTCATGTCGTCATCAGTATGGTGGGAACTCGGAGCTGTGTCATGTCGTTATCAGTATGGTGGGAACTCGGAGATGTGTCATGTCGTCATCAGCATGGTGGGAACTCGGAGATGTGTCATGTCGTCATCAGCATGGTGGGAACTCGGAGATATGTCATGTCGTCATCAGCATGGTGGGAACTCGGAGATGTGTCATGTCGTCATCAGTATGGTGGGAACTCGGAGATGTGTCATGTCGTCATCAGCATGGTGGGAACTCGGAGATATGTCATGTCGTCATCAGTATGGTGGGAACTCGGAGCTGTGTCATGTCGTCATCAGCATGGTGGGAACTTGGAGATGTGTCATGTCGTCATCAGTATGGTGGAACTCGGAGCTGTGTCATGTCGTTATCAGTATGGTGGGAACTCGGAGATGTGTCATGTCGTCATCAGTATGGTGGGAACTCGGAGATGTGTCATGTCGTCATCAGTATGGTGGGAACTCGGAGATGTGTCATGTCGTCATCAGTATGGTGGGAACTCGGAGATGTGTCATGTCGTCATCAGTATGGTGGGAACTCGGAGATGTGTCATGTCGTCATCAGCATGGTGGGAACTCGGAGATGTGTCATGTCGTCATCAGCATGGTGGGAACTCGGAGATGTGTCATGTCGTCATCAGCATGGTGGGAACTCGGAGATGTGTCATGTCGTCATCAGCATGGTGGGAACTCGGAGCTGTGTCACGCAACGTACATGGATGTCGTTTGCAATCCGAATATTCATTCAGCAGTGTGGAACCTTCAGCCAACCATCCCATTACGCAACTCGACTTGAGAACAGATAGTCAATATCCGAGCTATCACTGACGTCACGAGAGATTACACCTGCGAACACCTGACGTCACGAGACATTATACCAGCGAACACCTGACGTCACGAGACATCCTACCTGCGACCACCTGACGCCACGAGATAATACACCTGCGAACACCTGACGTCACGAGACATTATACCTGCGAACACCTGACGTCACGAGACATTCAACCTGCGACCACCTGACGTAATATACCTGACGTGCGAATACCTGACGAATACCTGACGTGCGAATACCTGACGTTACAAGACACTGCACTTGCGAACACCTGACATCACGAGGCAGCAGCAGCAGATACCTGAAGTCTCGCCACAACCTGGGACGGTGGGCGGGACGAGACACACCCCCAAGCTTCGTCAAGTGTAGCACTACGCCCATGGCGCCACATGGACAAATCGACCTCAAAGCTCTGTCATCCTCCGTCCAAAATCCGCTTCGACGCCAATGCCTGGAATTCCATAGTGCAGATAGCAGAATGGAACATCAGCGACACACGGTCATGCCCTGATAAAACAGGATGCATCAGAGTTTGAGCAGTTGTGGCATCGGCTTTCCAAGATAGATGCGTTGTGTGCCTACATGCTCCTTTCCCTATCCGGTCAGTCTGCGCAATGCCACCTGGCACGATCAAGGGCCAAACCAACATTCACGAGCGTTAAGTATAATACGCCAGTCCCGCATGACGTCAGAGAGCATCTCAGAACTAGCACGAACAACTGTTGATACAAGTGTCTTTTTCCGCGCAGGACTGGCACATCCTTAGTTTGAGTGGGATACTGAAAGGGTGAATATATGTTCTTGCAAAGTAGGGGTTAGGGTAAAAAAGTGACATAAACTTGTGATTATATGCTTAAAAGGGTGCTAATTCGCATTACGAAGTTAAGCCAATAGTACCTCCCAAAGATGAAACAAGAGAAGTCAGCTGGCCAAGAAGGCAAGGTCAAAATATTGCCTTTAGTTTCGTTACAAGTAAGGATAGACCGCAAAACAGGGCCCAGAGCAGCTTCGCAACCATTGCAAAGAGCATCCTACCCCACACAATCATCTGCGAGGCTTATTTGGCATGCGAAGTCAAAGGGCACCCGAGTTCGAGCGTTGTCTTTTTGGTCTGGCGGCAGCACGTGACACGAAGGTGATTTCTTCCTCTGCTGGCTGCTTCTACAGACAGAATCAATCAGTGGAGGCAGGTTACAACACGAATGGACTCGGCACCTGCAGTCATGGTCTAAACTGCACCGCGTTAATATCCCGGGATTGCCATTTACGAGAAATTGAAGCGGTCGGCACCGCACAAAACCCAGACGTCCGAGCCAGTCCCAGACGGCCCAGTCAGTCCCAAACGGTCCAGCCAATCCTAGACGGCCCAGCCAGTCCCAGACAGCCCAACCAGTTCAGCCAATCCCAGATGGTCCAGCCAGTAACAGACGGTCCAGCCAATCCCAGACGGCCCAGCCAATCCCAGACGGCCCAGCTAGTAACATACCGCCCAGACAGTCCCATACGGTCCAGCCAGTCCCAGACAAGGCGATATGGTGAGAAATACACGCCAGGCAGCGATGATGGCCTGGCAGTAGATGTGCATTGCGAGTAACAAACGCAAAACAACGTATTCCAAGCTGCTTATTTTGAATGGGACCCTGCAATCTGATTCAGTTCAGACAGCCTGCGAATTGGACTGCTTGAAACAGAATAGAGGAGCTGGGTTTCCAACTTCGGTCGAATGCTGGTATTAGTCGAAGTTGTGGAGACTTCCATGAAAACATTTTGATCATCACAACCGAAAGAGATGAAGTAGAGATGGAGGCTTTGCCTTAGATGCAGGAAGTTATTCAAAGGATGTTGAATACATGTGGTGTTGCTAATCATGCAAAGTACTGCAAACTAAGGGAAGACAGGTGCTACTGCGACACAAGTTGGAGTTGGAGTTGGAGTTGCCGTCTGATAATTAGCAGGTTACATCATCCAACCACCCCCAACATGCATATTACTGCATAATCCAACCACGCTTACCAGCATCTCCAGACTACTGCATAATCCAACCACGCTTACCATGCATCTCCA